>JARHVA010000091.1:1307500-1907500 GCA_037957365.1 Torreya grandis | reverse complement strand
CAGATAGTTGTATTTTATACACAAGAGGAGTTGGTGCTCCTGTGGGTTAGTGCTCACAAATCTTTGCAAGGAGTTGGTGCTAAAAAATAGTTGTGTTGGTGCTTGGCAAAAGGGTTGGTGCTCCTGCAAGTTAGTCTTTGTGAACTTTGTATTTTGAATTGGTGTTTATTCATACACTTGAGATTGTTCTTTGTGATTTTTATCACTTTGAATTTCTACATAAAAATTTGGTGTCTCTCTCTCTCTCTCTCTCTCTCTCTCTCTTGTGTGGTGCATATTATTGTTTCAATTTTTTTGCATGTCTTGAATGTGTGATTAAGTGGTTAAAAAAAAGAAATCAAATTAAGTGAAAGATATATAATATACTAATTCACCCCCCCTCAATATTTTTCATACTTAACAGACGAGTGCTAGAAAGATTAGATATGTAGTTTGTTTCCTAATGTGTGGCATGGAAGCTTATTAAAGGTATATGAAAACTCCCTAATTGCTTTCTTCTCAAAAGAAGTTTCTCTGCTTATGGAGATGATAAACAAGGCACCATTTAAATAATGAGGTTATAAGTTGTTGACCATTTTTGGCCCTATAGGGCAAAAGTTGGTCTCCTTTCCTTGTTGTTTTGAGCCGTCAGTGTTGGATGCATCAACACTTACTGCAAATGCTCCATTTCCATTTGTAATAGTCCTGGTCTTATAAAGAGTTGAGAGGTCCAAGCCTATAGGTTTTTGGCTTGATATGGGGCTTATTTCACTTTGGGCAATTGCCTTGGATAGGCCTTTTATTGACAAAAGAAGGAGCCAGTTTCAAATAAGTACAAGTCTTTTACAAGGTCCCGAAGGTCAAGTGCCCTTGCGAGGGGTAGACAAGTGACAAATGGGACCATTTGGTAAGTTCCCAAGGATAACTAAAGACAAGATTTCTTTGTGGAGGGTAGAGTTTTTCTTCGAAAAAGTGAGCAAGGAAAAGAATTCCTTCAGACTTTTGTTTGAAAGAAATCCATGGCAAACAAAGGCAAAGGTACGTCAAAAAATACAAGGAAAAAGACAAAGGATTTCTTTGGACATTTTGTCTGAAGAAAATCCAAGGAAAAATCCAAAGGCACATTTCCTTTGGGAAAAATGTCTGAAGGAATTCCTTCAGACATTTTGTTCAAAGGAATTCAAGAAGAGAGAAAGGGCTGAGACTCCAAAGAAAAGATTTCCTTTAGAAAAAATGTCTGAAAGAATTCCTTCAGACATTTTACCTGAAGGAATTCAAGAAGAGAGAAAGGGCTGAGATTCCAAAGAAAAGATTTCCTTCAGGAAAAATGTCTGAAGGAATTCCTTCAGACATTTTGTCTAAAGGAATTGAGAACCAAGGGAGCCCAAAGGGTAGGTGCCCTTGTGGGGGACTCTCAGCGACCAAGAAGGGACCAAATCAGAAGTTCCAAAGGGGAATTTCAAGACCCAAAGGGCCCTTGTAGAAGGCAGTGAGTAGATTCATCAAAGAGGAAAGGGAAAATGATTCCTTCAAATTTTTTGTCTAAAGGAAATCCAAAGAAAAGACAAGACAAGGGATTCCTTTAGACTTTTATCTGAAGGAAATCCAAGGAAGGTTTAATTGTGGAAAGTCAAAGAAATTGCCAAAGGGGTGATGGGATTGAAGATATCAAATTTAGCATAGCAAACTAGCCGTTGGAGGTTCAAACATCTGGTGATGGGCGTGCGAACATCAAATTTAAGGTGGTGAAGTAACCATTGGCTTTCGAATGGAGATGAGCCTACAGACGTGAACTTTATGGTGATGGAATAGCTGTTGATTCTCAAATGTTTAAAAATGGGCCTGTGCATGTTAACAATTGAAGAGAGCTTGAAAGAACTCATAAGCGAAGGCCATAAGTAAACTTAATGACCTACTGAGAAAGGATCCCAAGGAGTCAGCAAAGGATGACAAGATAGCCCTAATAGCTCAGATTGCCAGAAAGGGACAAAATATAACAAGGAAAGAGGGAACAAAATAGATAATCTAGAACATGACCACGTACACATATGACAACATTTATAATATTACAAAAGACGCACCCAACCAAGTGCAGGGGAAAATAAAACAACCTAGGTGGCAAAAAGAAGCGTCGGTAGAGGAGTTAATCCAACAATTGAAATAGTCTCTAACAATCGGTCATCAAGGAGCACAAAAAGTGAAAGTGTACCCTATTTTTCCTTAATTTACATTAATGAGTAGACAGTCACGTAAAACCCATGCTTTTTTAGTGAATTTTAATACCGGTTAGGTGCTAAAGTCTAGACTGGTGACATCTACAACATGGTTATTTTAGGGATTTATAGAAGGATGACACTAGTATGACCAATTTTTATCCTCCCTAGGCATTCAACACAGCATGGGCAAATTTTTCCAAAAGGCACCGAAATCCTCTTTCTTTCTTTATATATTGAAAACTCTCATTGGAGAAATGTATCTCTCATTTTTGTATGGTGCAGCCCTGCCAAAATTTCACCTTCAATCAATAAAAAAGTGTTTTACCTCTATATGATTGGTTATGCTTTTGAGTGTGTCTGTGTATCAATTCTTTTTCAATTATTTTATCTTGATGCTCTCACAAATTGACACCAACATACCTACTGTAGCCAAAGCACCAATTTTGTAGGTTAACAGGAAGTGCTGCATCTGGAGTGTAGAGACAAAAAAGAGTAGCTATCAGATAGTGTATTTTCTATAACACCTATGGTAAGTTAAATTTAATGTGTGTCTTGATTAAGCCCCCCTTTTAAATTTTCCTACAGTCTGGTCTTTTTCCAGATAAAGTGTATGTTCACCCCCTTTCTAGTTTTAAGTGTGAACAGTTGAGTAGATCAACATCATTTGTTGCATCACCACTTAGAGTAGTTTTCTATTTTGGTTATTTATTCTCTCTTTTCACCCCCCCCATTATTAGCAGTAGTAGTAGAAAATCTTTAGAGATACATCAAAGGGAGCTAGCTCTTATCTAGAGATTCTCACCTCAATTTTTCTAGACCCACAACAAGAGGGGAGTCTCCATTGTGCCACGTGAAAGATAAAAGCTCAGATTTTCTGTCAAGGGTGCAATCCGTAGCATCAATAGTTTTTGGCATGCCTGGTGGGACCATTTTTAATTACTCAGAAAAGTTTCAAGATTGGTGCTGGTCCTGTTACAACAAGAATGAACCACTAATCTAGCATATGGTGACTCTATTTTCAAGAACATCAGTCTCTGGTCAGAGATCAACCTGACATATTATGCCTAAGGTCACTACATGATCTGTTGTCAAAGATGTCCCTTTTGAATTTGTTGAACTACCATTAAATTCAACTAATCTAGGCACTTTTCATCATCCAAAGCTCTTGTGCCCACTCAAATAATCTAGTACAAGAAAAGCCAAATTACTCACCCCTGGGATATGGTCAAAATCAGACTAATAAAAATGAGATGTCAAGTCAATATATGAATGCACAAGACAATCAGGCTACCTAATTCTTAAGCTTTGAGATGTCAATACAACCTAGCATGGGCAGTAGTCAAGCTCAGCCTGATTCCACTCTCATGAATCACATAGAAGGTGAATTTTGTGCAGTCAACTATGTAGGTAGAATGAACACCTAAGGTGATTATGTTGCAGCCAATACAAGGTCTAAAAGAAGAGCCATGGAGGAATCCCAGGTAGCTGCCCAAACATATGCAGCATCTTTTTCATCACATGTGAACCAAAAATTTTCAAATTTTAGGCTACCAATTACACCCTCAGCTCCCCAACTTGTGCCTTAGGCTGCAAGCAACCTCAAAGAAAATTTGAAAAGGAGTAACCCTCAAATCAATATGGTAGACCAACTGAAGAAGCTACACATGAATATATCCTTATGAGATTCATTGGCAATACTAGGACAAAAGAACATACTCCAGAAGGAGTTGCATGAGCTATATCAACTAGTTGTCCCAACAAAAGTTGATAATATTTTTATCATGAATGGGTACTCCTCTATAGCAGAACAAGATAGAAGAAAAGGTTTCCCCTTTCTATCTATTCTTAGTCATAAGAGATTTCTTGGTATACAACTGCATTATTGATAGTGGGGCAAGCACCTTAGTAATGACCAAATGCATAGTGGATAAGCTGGGACTCAAATATGAAGAAATGACCAAGGGAGTCCTACAACTAGATGGATCACCAGCTAAGATAGTAGGAGTGGTGAGAGGCTCAAACTTGATGCTCAACGTCTATCCAAATTTCTCAGTTCCTCATGACATGGTGGTGGCGGATGTTCCTCCCTACTTTACCATTTGCTTGTCCAAGAATTTCATATTTAAAATAGGTAGATACCTAACAACAAACTGGTCTTACATGGTTTTTAGAACCAAATATGGGACTAAGGTCAATATTGAGTCAGAGCCAATTTATAGAGATCATCTGGAGCCATACTCACTCAAAGCGGTGAATGTTAGCTACACCATTATTGATGAAGAAGATTTCCAAGTGGATCAATCTCTACCTTCTACCCTTGAAGGAGTTGTTGACCTACTCTTAGATGAATGGGGAAGTGACAAATTTGAACATGATCCATACAAGTTCATAGAAGAGGAAGGCCTCAGGATTTATTGCATGCATGAAGAGGGTACTTTTATACCAAATTTGATGAAAGCAAACCAAGAGAGTTTGAGTTTATGGTAGCTTTTCTTTGATGGCTCAAGAAGTAAATTGGGAGCTAGTGGTGGAGTAGTATTAATTTACCCCTCACAAGAGAAATACTTCTCAACTTTCAGGTTCTAATTTTCTTGCACTTGCAATGTTGTAGAGTATGAATCTCTCATCCATGGTTTGGATTGGGCAAGGAAAAGAGGAATCAAAGAGATACATGTTTTTGAGGACAACGAGTTGATCATAAATTAGGTGAGAGGCCAAAATCTGACAAAGAATTCTTTGATTAAGTCTTACAAGCACAGGGTGTGGGACTTAGTGGAGAGTTTTCTTGCTTTCAATATTAATTCCATTTGAAGAAAGCAGAATAAATAAGCTAATAGACTAGCAACAGTTAGTGCTCAGTTTAATGTCCCTAAGGAGATAGGCTGAGATAGCAGTCCATGTCATTTAAAAGTGGTAATTAGACCTTTCGTGCCTGATAACATCACCAACTGGCAGGTGTTTGATAGTGATCAATAGATAACACTCTTCTTGCAAGAGGAGGCTGAGTTTGCCTCTAGAAATCATGCCAAGCTACAACAGTAGTATGGCAGCCAGATTGTTTAGTTGAAGAACAACAAACTTCCTAAAGGCTTGGTCACTCTCGAAAGTATCTTCAATGAGGATGACCAATTGAAAAATGACAAAAAAAACATCATAATGAAGAAAGAAAACTATAAAAAGGTTGAGATATTCAAGAATAGGTTACTTACACTTGGGAAGGTATGTACAGATCATGAAAGGTAGGCTTTCATCTTGTTGTGCTAAGAATTTGCTGATATCTTTGCTTGGGAGTATATCGACCTGAAGAGTTTTGACCCAAGTTTGGCCCAACGCATTATTGAGTTGGATGAAGGAACCAAGCACATCAAATAAAAACAAAGCCATGTCAACCTGAAGATTTAGCCTCTCATGCAGAAGGAACTCACTAAGTTGATTGAGTCCAGAATTATATTTTTGATCAAACACTCTTCTTGGCTGACCAATCTTGTTCTTGTCCAAAAAAGAATGGGGATATCAGATTATGTGTAGATTATAAATACTTCAATAAAGTCTCATTGAAGGACCACTATCCTCTCCCAAGAATGGAGTAGATCCTCCAAATAGTGACAGGTAACAGACATTTCTTCCTCTTAGATGGGTATTCAGGGTACAATCTTATTTTAGTGCAAGACTATGATCAATACAGGACAACCTTCACTACCAAGTGAGGGATGTTTACTTACTAGAAAATGCCATTTGGACTATTCAATGCTGGTGCCACTTTTTAATGAGTAATGGACATAACTTTTCAAGACCTGATAAATAATATTGTACTAATATATCTTGATGTGACAGTATTTTCTAAGGAAGCAAGCCAACATATAAGACACTTTAGGTAAATCTTCAAGAGGTGTAGAGAGTTTGATATCTCTCTCAACTAAAATAAATATGTGTTTGTTGTTCATGAAGGTAAACTCCTTAGCCATGTTGTTTCAAAAGAGGGCTTGACCATTGATCCAAAAAGAGTTGACTCCATCCTAGAGTTGTCCTTGTCTAAGCATAAGAAAGGTCTACAAAGTTTCTTTGGCAAAATAAATTTCATCAGGAGATTTATCCCAAATTTTGTGGAGATAGTCAAGCCACTGACCTCCATGTTGAAGAAAGATGAAAAATTTAGGTGGACAACGCAAACGAAGGATAGTTTTGAAGGGATCAAGTAGGCTATTGCCCAGGCTCCTACCTTGATCAGTCTTGACTTCACCAAGAATTTCAACTTCTACACCTTTAGAAATGAAGAGGTAATCTCTGCTATGTTTACCCAAGCAAATGGCAAGAACTTTGAACAATCACTTGCATTTTTTAGCCAAAGTCTAGAAGGTTTTGAGATTAGGATACATATGTGGAGAAGCAAGTACTTGCAATCATACAAACCTTGAAATTTAGACATATGCTGTCTAAAAATAGGGTTCATCTCATGGTGCCACATCTCAGCATCAAAGATTTCTTGATCAGCCATGATCTAAATGAAAAGAGATTGAGATGGATCACCAAAGTAATGGAATATGATGTGGACATCAAAACCACCAAATTGGTAAGGGTGTTAGGATGTGGAGCTAAAAGCTTCAACTTGATGCAGATGAAGAAAAGCAGGTTGCTGAAGATTCAGAAGAACCGGCATCGACAGCATGACTGACGTCAGTCGTGACCAGAGCAGAAGGCCACCGGCGATGGCAGGGAGTCAGCCGATGTCGGTAGCACCAGGCAAACAGGGATCGGCGTCAGTCGCCTGTGTGTTCCAAAACTGTTCGTTGCACGAACAGTTAGTTTAGTGAATGAAGTGTTTGCATGTAAAGGCTATTTCGAGCCTTGAGCTGCGTGGATAATTATAGCAAACTAAGAGTTTAAGTTATTGTTCAAGTCTGGGATCTATTTATAGACCCATTGGCATGTATTGTAAACTTGTAGCTAGAGAGTAAGAGAGCAATAAGCTCCTTCTGAGAGAAGAGAGCAATGGTGTGTTCCTCCTAGTGCCACAATACCAAGGTGGGTACTAGTTTGAAAAATCAGCAGGGTTCTTCATATTTGTATGATCTTAGTTAGCAGGTTAGCATGGCTTCTTTTAGAGATCTACAATGGTGAGTAAGGTCTAGTGATTTACAGGTAGCAGTAGAGAGCAGGAGATCTACTTGGAGTATGGTTGTGTACTTGATGTACTGGCAGCGTGTTACTGACTAGTTGGAGAGGTGAACATCAATTCTATATTGGAGTTGATTGTTGGGACCGAGAGAGAGAGGGAATAAGGTCTTGAGGTGTGGTGAGCCTTTAAGGTGGAGGAAGAAGTGGCATCTTCCTTATTGTATATTCTTCTGAGTGATTATTAATACAATTGTGTATTGTCTCTCAATTCCTGTGTTGTTTCATATTTCTAGTTACTTATTGATTCTGGTTAAATTTTGTGTTTAGTTGCTAATACAAAAAGTAATCATATGTGCTCTAATTGGTAGAGCAAGATCCTGACACATGGTATCAGAGCATGCTTATTGTTCTAGGTTCCTGACAAGTGGTATCAAAGCCTTGGTTGTAGGTTCAAGCGTTGATACCATCAAGTGGTATCAGAGCTTTTAGTTGGGTTGACTAACAGGTGGTTTTAGATCTGGTAGTGTTTTTGATTATAGGTCACTCACAGGTGTTTCAGATTGAGTGGGAGTATAGCAATGGCAGAAGAAAGTAAGCTACGAATGGAGAAACTAAATAGCACGAATGGTCTAATTGATGGAAAAAAGGAACAGGGAAACAAAGATTGCTGGTTGCTAGAAGATCAATATGAAGAAGGAGCAGGTATTGTAGGTAATATTGCACATAGTGTTCTAGATAAAGTAGAATCTTGGTTCACAGATTCTGTTGCCTCTTTCCATGCAACCCAAAATAGAGCATCTTTTCATGAGCATGTCTAGGGAGACTTTGGAAAGATTTATTTAGGGGTTGGAGAGCCTTGTCAGATGAATGACAAAGGGGAAGTGAAGTTAAAATTGCAGACGGATGACACACAGGTGTTGAAGGAGGTCATGCAGGTTCCAGTCTTGGAGATGAGTCTAATTTCTTCAAGAAATTTGGGTGATGAGAGATGCATAGTAACTCTCATAGCGGATGCACTTGAATTATATGGTGGTAAGAAAGTAGGTATCCTTTATCTATCTACTTATATTGCTAATTCACCTTCTGTTGCAGAGATGTGGCTTCGTAGGCTTAGTCACATATGTAGAAGGAGAATGCAGGTTTTGAAGCAGAAGTCAGATGTCTTTGACAAGATAAAGAATTGGAAAGCCTTGGTTTTCATGGAGGAGATAACGGACAGAGATCAGGTGAGGAAACTAATTTATTTTGAGTAGGGCTGTGTTAATTTTAACAGGGTTTTGACCCAAAAAGAGCTCGCGGGTAAAAGTTGTCACTCACAAGGAAAACACAAAAACCGACATCAGTTAGAAAATCGACGTCGATGTCTTCACAGTGACCGACATTGGCTATGTACAGATCGACATCGGCAAAATAGGGACAGGTAAAAATTGGCGTCGGTCATGAGGACTGACGTCGGTGAGGGAGCAGTCGCAGGGAACCAACATCGGTCGGGTGCAGGCTGGGAGATGGCTGAGATCGATCACTGGAACGAATGTTGGGCAGATAGCAAGCTGTCAACAAGTCTCAAATGCTCATGTAGAGGTTAGAAATGGTAAGTGAACCTCACATTTGTTGTTCACCTTCTTTATTATTACTTACTAATGGTTGAGAACCAGGAAGATGTAGAGGCAATATAGGTAGAATCCAGAAACAGTGGGAGCATGGCATGAATTCTTCAGAAGAGAACCAAGCAAGAGATTTGGTAGATTTGTTAGCTAAGAGAGAGCACTGGGAGAGGAGTGGATTCCCTTATTAGAGAAGAGAGTGAATGGATAAGTGAGACAGAAGGCCAAGGTACATGGTTTTGAGGTAGCTGTAAGACAGTGGTACAGGTTTTGACAGGTGGATGACTAAGCATGGCTTTAGTCAATGTCAGTGTAACTATTGTGTTCTTTTCTTTACCAAGTGGATGATGAGTCACGACATCATCTTATTACTGTATGTGGAGTGGTTGCTTATTGTAGGTTTACATATGTAGGGAGTTTTCTGAGCTAAAAGGTAAAGTTAGTTTTAGAGGTATGTTATGAAGAATTTGGTAGCAGCAAAATTCTTTAGCATAAGAGACATAGAGAATCACAGGTTGATTTTGTCTCAAATAAGAAGCTGATGTGAAAATGGTTTTGGCGGGGTTCAAGAAGCAGGATGCAGAATTAGAAAGCACACCAAGGGCTGGACAGTTCAAGCTTAGCTTGGAACAGGGTTTGAAATCACATGAGGTCTAGTGTAGACCTGAGTTTTCTCAAGCAGTGGGAGTTGTCAAAAAGTTTGGAGCCAATTCAAGAAAGAAGTACTAGAGGGCAGTTCAGTGGATTCTTAGAGGGACCAGCAGTAGGTGCACATGCTATGCAGGGTCAAGTTCTTTTCTACAGGTGTTCGTAGATGCGGATATGGCAAGAGATTTGGATGACAGGTTTTGCACTACAAGTTTTGTGGTGGTTGGTCTTCAAGAGTGATCTTGAAGAGGGATATAGAGCCAAGGGAACAAACTAGATGATGTACAGGTATAGGTATAATTACAGTTGTTTATCTCCAAGTGGGAGATTGTTAGGATGTGGAGCTAAAAGCTTCAACTTGATGCAGATGAAGAAAAGTAGGTTGCTGAAGATTTAGAAGAACCAGCGTCGACAACATGACCAACATCGGTCGTGACCAGAGCAGAAGGCCACTGGCGACAGTAGGGAGTCGACTGACGTCGACAGCACCAGGCAAGCAGGGACCGGCGTTGATCACCTGTGTGTTCCAGAACTGTTCGTTGCATGAATAGTTAGTTTAGTGAATGAAGTGTTTGCATGTAAAGGCTATTTCGAGCCTTGAGCTTCGTGGATAATTATAGCAAACTAAGAGTCTAAGCTATTGTTCAAGTCTGGGATCTATTTATAGACCCATTGGCATGTATTGTAAACTTATAACTAGAGAGTAAGAGAGCAATAAGCTCCTTCTAAGAGAAGAGAGCAATGGTGTGTTCCTCCTAGTGCCACAGCACCAAGGTGGTTACTGGTTTGGAGAATCAGTAGGGTTCTTCATATTTGTATGATCTTAGTCAGTAGGTTAGCATGGCTTCTTTTGGAGATCTACAATGGTGAGTAAGGTCTAGTGATTTGCAGGTAGCAGTAGAGAGCAGGAGATCTACTTGGAGTACGGTTGTGTACTTGACATACTGGCAGCGTGTTACTAACTAGTTGGAGAGGTGAACATCATTTCTATATTGGAGTTGATTGTTGGGACCGAGAGAGAGAGGGAAGAAGGTCTTAAGTGTGGTGAGCCTTTGAGGTGGAGGAAGAAGTGGCATCTTCCTTATTGTATATTCTTCTGAGTGATTATTAATACAATTGTGTATTGTCTCTCAATTCCTGTGTTGTTTCATATTTCTAGTTACTTATTGATTCTGGTTAAATTTCGTGTTTAGTTGCTAATACAAGAAGTAATCATATGTGCTCTAATTGGTAGAGCAAGATCCTAACACGTGGTATCAGAGCATGTTTATTGTTCTAGGTTCCTGACAAAGGGGAAAAGCCCTGTGTAAACAACTTGTTGCAGACTTCAAACAATAGAAAGAGGAAATTTTGCTAATCCATGATGAAGCTACAACAGAAGAACTAGTAGTCATGAAGGATTGGGCATCAGACATGAAATGTTTTCTTCTCACTGGTGAGTGCCCGTAGGGCCTTGATAGGACCAAGAGGAGACATTTCAGACTCCAATCTCTCCCTTATTTCTTGATTGATGGGGTGCTATTTAAAAGATATTTTTTGAGATTACTCTTGAGGTACATAGACCCAGGTCATGTCGATAGGGTGTTGTCCGAGTTCCATGATGGGCCAACTAGTGGTCACTTTGCTCCTGAGCCTATAGCTACAAAGATTATGAGAGTTGGTTACTTCTGGCCCACTCTATTCAGAGACACCCATGCCTGGGTATGAAAGTGCCAAAAGTGTTATGAGAGTTGGATGGTGAAGAGCTACATATCCTAGTCAATGGGATATATCTTAAGCATTATTACTAGGTTTATTTTGTCATATATATAGTTTCTTTATTTTTTCTCATTTTCCCTAAGTGTTGTTATGCTTGTGTGTAGTGTTTTTAGCCTTTGTGTGTGTTTTTTTCTTATTGTTTGAGATTTGTTGGTTCTTAGGTCATTACAAGGTTGTTGCCAACTTTTTAAGCTGCATCCTGACTCCATGCCCATTGGAATTTTAGGCCACCTATCTTCTCAAGCATAGCAGACATGCTTCCCTTGTGAGTCATCAATTTCTTGACCATTTTGTGAATCCTAAATGCCAAAATGGGCACCCCCCAATTTTTTTGCCTTGAAGAATTGTTATTCATGACCTTTTTCCCTAAAACCATGTCTTAACCCTTTAAAAATCAAGAAAAAAATTGCTTTTGTGTAGGTGTAAGTGTTATCTCATCAAGCATTGGTCTTTTTTAGCACTCATAGAGTAAATCAGGTTCTCAGAATAACATTACTTGTAAGTGTTGATGCTGTGGATTGCACCCTTGAGAGAAGGCTAGGCTTCTCTCTTCCACGCGGCATAATGGAGACTCCTCTCTTGCCTGTGGATCTGGCAAAACTGAGGGGAGAATCTCTAGATAAGGACTAGCTCCTTTTGATGCATCTTTGGGTTATTTCACTATTACTACTACTAATATATATATATATATATATATATATATATATATATATATATATATATAATGGGGGGGTTGAAAAGAGAGAAGGATTACTAAAGCAGAACTTAAGCTAAAATGGTGATGCACCAAAAAAATTTGATCTACTCATTTGCTCACACTTCAAACCATAAGAGCACATACATACACTTTATCTGATAAAAGGACTAGACTACAAAGAACTTAATAGAAAGGCTTAATGAAGACACACAGAAGATGAACTTACCATAGGTGTTGTAGGAAGACACACTGTCTGATAACCCTCTCCTATCTCTACGCTCTAGATATAGCTCTTTTTGCTACCTACAAGAATGGCACTTTGTCTATACCAGGTGTGTTGGTATCAAGCCTGTGAAATCATCATGGAATAATGACTGGACACAAGGTTAATACTTAGGCACACTCAGAGATATATCCAACCAGATAGAGGTAAACCACTTTTTATTGATTCAAGGTAAGAATTTGGTAGGGCTACGCCATACAAAAATGAGAGATATGTTTTCTCAAATGAGAGATTACAATATATATATAGAGAGAGGAAAAAGGCACTCCTATGGAAAAGACTTTGACACCTTTTTACAATTTGGCTCATGTGTTTTGAGAGCATTGGGAAGAGGAAACATTGAAGGAGAATACTGTGTCAGCTACCAATTTTGACTTTAGGCATTTAAAATATGTTAAACATCATGTGTGAAAACATGGGCCGTGCTATTTGTCTGCAAACAAGATCCCTTCTTCAAGACATTCATGCGGTTGTCTGACCATAATGCAAAATGAGAAAAAAAACAAGCTGCATCGTTCACTGTTCATACTCTTTGATGACCGTTTCATAGGGATTGTTGCAACCGCTGTAATAATTCTCTTGTTGATGCCTCCCAATTGCCACCTAGGTAGTTTTGTCCATATCTCATTATTTTGTCTCTTCCTAGCCTTGTCTTTCTTAGAATTTGAGCTCTCAGGGCTGTCTTATTGTCCTTTATTGGCTCCTTGGGTTATTTTATCAGTAGGTCACTGAGTTCGTTCTTAACTTTTGTCTTTTTCTAAGTTTGTCTTCTCTTGGCCTTGTCTTTTGTCATCTCTTTTGTCTTTTCTTGGCCTTTATTTTTTGCTCCTTTCTTAGTGGTCTCTTCCCTTTAGCCTTAACCCCATTGAATTTCCTTAGGTTCACACTCAAGCATTTGAAGATCAATAGCTATCCTATTGCCCTGAAATTGACGTTTACAGGGACGTCATCTGACATCCAGATTCCAACAACTAGTTCACGATGCTCAATTTTGACGTCTTTGAGCCCGTCACCCCCTGGCAATTCCTTCTACTTTCCTTTCCTTTTTTGGGCCTTTTTCTTTTAACCCTCCTAAAGGGAAGGTGTCCCTTTGACTTTGAGAAAGGTCCCTTTCATGTTTTCTGAGAGTCCCACTCAAGGGCACTTGCCCTTCGGGGTCCTTTGGGCAGCCTTGGTCGACCAATTCCTTCAAGCAAATGGCCATTTGAATGCTTGGCCCTTTCTTTCGGGTGAATTCCTTTGGACAAAAGTCTGAAGGAATTCCTTCAGACTTTTTATCCAAAGGATTAAGCTGAAGGATTTTCTTTCGAAAGGATTTCTTTGGACAATGTCTGAAGGAATTCCTTCAAACATTTTGTCCAAAGAAATTCAACCTTTGATTTTCCTTTTATCTTTACCTTGTGAAAATTTCCTTTGGACAGAAAGTCTGAAGGAATTTTTTGCCTTGGTCTTTCTTCCCCTTAAGTGCTTTTTTGCCCTCCGCAAGGGTACCTTTGGGTCTAGAATTTCCCTCCACAGCCTATTGGAATGGTCCATTTTGTGCTTGATTGCCCTCCGCAATGGCTGTTTAACCTTTGAGCTTTGCAAGAGCCTCATATTTGTCTAAGGCATTTTCTCAAAGTGAAAAGCTCCATACTGAACTGAAGCTTGTCAGTACTTAGATCTTTTGATGTTCCATAAGAACAAGGCTTATTACAAAGAAAAGGGGATTTTGTAGAAGGTGGGTACATGACTAGACTAAGGGTTCAAAGTGGTAGGGAAGGAAAGAGACTGATTTTAGCCTGCACGACCAAAATGGTCAATAGTAAGATTTACATGTAATAAGCAGGAGCACTTGACAAACCTAAAGGGGTCTATGGCCGATTCTAATGCAAGTTAGGTTTTGAAGACTACTTGCCAATTTTCATGAGTAAAAGTAGTTTAGAAACCCAATAGGGTCAGAGCAGTTCAATTCGGGTTTGTCGTATAACTTGACTTATGATCTTTCATGAGTTGGAGTCATTCACAAACCCAAAAGAGTAAGGAAGAAGCAATCAGGTTTTGAGATATCTTTACTTCAAATCTTTTTGAGTAAGTCCTTCAGAAGAGGCTGAATTGGTCTTAGATGCTTTTTAAGGCAAGTGTTTTTCCATGGAGGGCACCTAGGCATTCTGTAGGGTCATTTGAAATTTCCCCGAAGGGATGTGCCCTTGTAAGAGGCACTTCAAAGATGAAATAGACCTTTGAAAAACTTTTGAAGGGTATGTTTGAAGGTAGAATGGACCTTGCAGAGGGCTTTTCGTCAACATGAGGACCAATACAAAAGTTTTGAAGGGCACTTTTGGTTCAAAATGCCCTTATGGAGGGCAGTCTATTGAAGCAAAGGGGTAAAAACAAGAAGCTCAAAGGTAACTTGCCCTTTGGGAAAAGTGACAAGTAAAAGGAGTTTTCCTTCAGACATTTTGTTTGAAGGAAAATCAAAGAAGGCAAGCCAAGGTTGAATTCCTTCAGACATTTTGTCTGAAGAAATTTGATGGTCATAAAAAGTCTGAAGGGTAAGTGTCTTTGTAGAGGGCACTTGGTCAAGAAAGAGGACTCTTTTCACTTTTTCGAAGGGTCATTTTCAGAGTTCCCAAAGGGCACCTACCCTTGTGAAAGGTAATTTTGGATGGGAGAAGCCTTTGTGGAGGGCACTTTGAGAAAGAGAGGATGAAGACAAAAGGGAAAAAGCCAAGACAAAGGGAAATAACAAAGTAAAAGAAAATAAGATGGGTAACCCAGAATGTGGCCATGCAACACAATAAAGTAAAAGCTCAAAATGTTCCAAGTAGCATGATAAGTCAAAGCGTAGACCCAAGGATAAACCAGACCAAGGCAAGTGGCACAGGTGTTGTTATCAAGAAGAGTAAATGCACTTAGGTGAAATAGTCTCTACCAAAAACCAATAAAATAATTAGTTTTTAAACTATAGAGGAGAAGAACCCATGTTTTCACATTTCACCATTACTACACAGCCAGTTGCACCCAGCATTGAAGAGAGCATGGTCCAGTCAACATAACTTGGGGATGGCTTTGTCAGTTGCTGAAGGAGTATCCCATGCTTTTGCAGGCCCGGGATAACTAGGGCAGTGACTTGGACATCTACATCATGGCTCTCCCATATGAAATTAGAAGAATACAAAAATAACATGGGTTTGTGGTCTTTGCAGAAGTGTTTAACTCTGCATGAGTTTCCATCCCTTGAATGGTCAGCTATCTATTTCTAAGTTCTCTATATATTTGTAACTTCTCATTTGAGAAAGGATCTCTCAGTATTGTATGGTGAAGCTCTGAAGGAATTTACCTTGAATCAAAAGAAGCATTCTTACCTCCATTTGAGCTTGTAATTTTGCATATATCTATTGTTTTATCTTATGTTAAGTCATTTCCTTTTCATTTTTTCATAAGTTTATGCCAACATATCTAGTGTATTATGAGTTCTTCTCTTACAGGTCAACAAGAAGTGTCTAGCTCAGAGTATAGGTGCATGTGAATAGGTTGTCCATAGTATGTCTTAGAACACCTCTGGTAGTTCTTCTTCCCTATATCTCCATAGGATCCCTTGTTGAAACACTGATGTAGAAAATATTCTTACTTGAATGAGGTGTATGATTGCTTCTCTCCGGTGTAAAGTGTATGCCAATGCTGAGTAAACCAACTATTTTGGTGCATCATCACATTAGTTTAGGTTCTAATTTCAATATTTTTCTCTTTTTTCATCCCCCCCATTGTTAGTAGAAGGGAATCTAGGGCCTTAAGGTGCATGTTGACCATTTTCATCCTGTAGGCCAAAAGTTAGTCTCCTTTCTCTATTGTTCTGAGTTGTCAGCCTTGGAAATAAGTCCCATTCTTATAAAGAATTGATATATCTAAGACCTGTAGGTTTCAAATCAATATGGAGCTTATTTCGCTCTAAACAAATGTCTTAGACAAGCCTTTTGACAAGGGAATGGGCCAACAAGAATGAAAGTCTCTTACAAAGCCTCGAAGGTCAAGTGCCCTTGTGGAGGGTAGTCAGGTGCAAATGGGATGATTTTACAGGGTCTGAAGTGTAATTTTGACCCAAGGTGCCCTTACAGAAGGCAGTGAGCACCTTTGGGAAAGTGGACAAGGCAAAAAAGGGGCAGAGTTTTCCTTCGGAGAAAGACAAGGCAAAAGATAAAAGGTCCTTTAGAATTTTGTCTGAAGGAAATCCAAAGAGAAAATAAAGGTTGAATTCCTTTGGACAAAATGTCCTTCAAAATTTCTTTGGTGAAGAAATTCCAAAGCAAGGAGCCAAATGGAAGATTACCCTTCAAAATCTACGAAAAATTGGCAAAGGCAAATTCCTTCAGACAAAAGTCTGAAGGAATTCCTTCAGACTTTTTATCTGAAGAAAAAGACTGACCAAAAGAAAGAAGTGCTAAAACATGAAGGAAACATTTCCTTTAGGAATCTTTTTTGAAGCAATTCTTTTGGACAATTTGTTCGAAGGAATTGAGAAGCCAAGGTAGCCCGAAGGAGCCCAAAGGGAAAGTGCCCTTGTGGGGGACTCTTAGCTGTCAAAAGGGGGACCTCTTTCCAAGCTCTGAAGGGACACCTTACCTTTGGGAGGGTTCAATGACAAAAGGCTGATGGAATTGTGAAAAAGCTAAAGGAATTACCAAAGGGGTGATAGGCCCAAAGATGTCAAATTCAGCATTGCAAACTAGCCATTGGAATTCAAACATCCAATGACATCCCCCCATATGTCAAATTCAAGACAATGGAATAGTCATTGGCTTTCAAATAGCGATGGGCGCATGAATGTCAACCTTTTGGTAGTGGAATAACCGTTGATCTTTAAATGCTTGAGCATGAACCTGAAGGAATTTAAAGGCCTTAAGGCCAAAAGGAAGAGACCACCAAGAAAAGAGCCCAAAGGGCCAAGAAATGATAGAAAATAGCCCCAAGGGCCAAAGAGCCAGAAAAGGACAAAAACCAAGTGCAAAAGCAGATAAAATAGTCTAGGTGGTAAAATAAGGTGTTGACACAAGGAGTTATTGCTATGATTGAAACATTCTCCACTAAGTGGTCATCAAAGAGCACGAACATTCAAAAGGGTAGCCCATTTTTTCTTTTTTTAGCATTAATAGGCAAACAAGTGCATGAAATTTCATGGAAGGATGGCTTTGTCGGTTATGGAGAGTAGTGACCCATACTTTTGTAGGAGTGTTTAATATGCCTAGGGAGTAAAGTCAAGACTGGCAACTACCACAACATGGTTCCCTCAATGACTTCCTCTTCCCAATGTATTAAATGCAGCATGGGCCACTTGTGGAAAGAGGTGCCATTGCTTTCTCTTTCTCTATATATTGTAAACTCTCATTTGAGAAAGATATCTCTCAGCTTGTATGGTGAAGCCTTGCAATATTTTACCTTGAATCAAGACATAGCATTTTTACCTCCATTTTGAGGTTGCACTTTTGCATATGTCTATGGTTTTGTCTTGTGTTAAGTCATTTTATTTCATGCTTTCACAAAATGATTCTAGCATGTCTAGTGTATTGTGAGTTATTCTTTTGCAGGTCAGCCATAAGTGTCCACAACAGAGTATAGGTGCATGTGAGCAGGCTACCATAGTGTGTCTTAGAACACATCTGGTAGTTCTTCCTCCCTATATCTCTAGAGGACCCCTAGCTCACTAATGAAAAAGAGTTCTTTGTATCAAATGAAGTGTATATCAACTTGTTCTTGATGTAAAGTGTATGTCAAAGCTAAGTAGATCAACCATTTTTGGTGCATCACCATTTAGTTTAGGTTCTATTTTCAGTAACCCTTATCTCTTTTCAACCCCCCCACTATATATATTAGCATTAGTAGTGAAATAACTTAGAGTTATCTAAGTTAGCTAGCCCTTATCTAGAGATTCTCCCCTCAATTTTGCTAGACCCATAAGCACGAGAGGAGTCTCCATTGTGCCATGTGGAAGACAAAAGCTCAGCCTTCTGTTAAAGGTGAAATCCATAGCATAAATAATTTTTGGCATGCCCGGTGGGACCTATTTTATCCAAAGAGTTTAAAAATCTTAGTATGTTCTTCAACCAACCAACCTTTGGAGGCTTTTTCATCAACACCAATGGCGACTTTGAGTTGAATCAACTGGTTAAGCAGTCCTGGTGCCATAAAAAAATCATAGTTTGGTATGTATAACTCCATTGCTCAGAAGTATGGGCCTTATGTTCCTTCATATAGTTTTGATCAAACTTATGTTGTCCATCGAATCACCTCAAGTAACAAGGATGCATACGGTTATGAGTTTTTCCCTTTACAAGTTGGTGAAACATTGTGGGTTTTGCCTCTTCTTCCTTAGTTTTAGCAAGTCCTTGGCAAGCCTGGCTATGATCCTTATCAGCCTTGTGTTGATCCTTATTGGGTCCAATATGACTAGTGTCATCCCTATCATGAGCTATATCAGTCTTACGCCTAATCTTCTCAATGTGTTACTTCTCCTACTCAACCTAATCTTTTTGCCAATCAACCCATTTTCACCTTCAAACAAGCACTGTTGGGATATAAAAAGTATGTAGTGGAGCTTGACACTAGAAGGGGATGTGGCCAAGAAATTCCTGATCATTTCATCCATCAAGTGAGAAATGCATTAGATCTAGTTAAGAGTGAATGGACTCCTATTGAAAGAGCCAATTGGCAAAGGCTTATAAATGATATGTTGGATGTGAGTGGTTTGATTGCATCTTTGGAAGAGAAGCTGAGTATTCATGAGAGACAACCTTACCAAGTCTATTAACCTGCATACTTGGTGCCCCAAGTTTCATATCATCCATATGCAGTCCCTACTCATGACCCAAGTCAAGCCTGTCAAAGTCCTTTCCCCAATCATGTTGAGGAGAGTTTTGAAATAGTAAATATTGTGTCTAAGACCAATCTTGATAAGCAGATTGAATTGACAAATCTTCACATGCAACAGTCTATGTTGGTAGTAAGGGAAGTGGAATCCAAACCCTCACTACCCTCTCACATCACAACCCATCACCTCAAAATTAGACTTACAATCCTAAGATCATGAGCTGGAGTAAAGTAGTTGAGTCATGAAGCAACGAGGAGGAGAAACACATTGTTCAAGAGTGTGTGGTACAAAATGAGGCTAGTCCTTCTCAAGTCCCTCCCACCCTTCCTCAAAAAGCTTCTTGTACTCCATGGCAGCCTTCATGCACTCCCCATTTCTATGATGATTCTTATGAGCTCCAAGAAAGACTCTTTCAAGAAAATTTAGCTAAGCAAATTAAGGAATTAGAGGAAAAAGTGAGATTGCTTAGTGAAAGAGAGATGGAAGTTTCAGACCTTAGAGAGGAACCTATGCCAAAAGACACCCCTTCTACCAATCCTCAAGCTAATTTTGATATTGATGAAGTGTTGGTCAAGTGGAGAGAAGAAAATCAAGTGATTTTAGCCTAAGGTCTGCCCCCATTTACTCATAAGTTTTCAAAAAGATCCCATACTTTCCATTCCCAACCTAGTTTTGCCAATCCTTGTGTTCCACCTCCTTGCTTGGTAAATGAAGAATGTTTATCTTGTGTTGAGGAATCCATCTTGAAGGAAACAAGTGAAGAGGAGCATGCTTAGTTCATGACTGACCAGGGAGACTTCATGAGTGCAAATGAGGAGGAGATCACCATAGTTACCCCCTTTGATGAACAAGAAGACAAGACACATGCTTTTGCCTCTATCTATGATGAGAAAGAGATGATCTTTGACTCTTTTCTCACTTTGCAAGACGTCATGGAGGAGCATGGACAGATTCTTGATCATGTTTTGAATGATTTGTTTGAAGTCATTAGGGTAGGTTACACTCTTCTTCAAGGAGGCTATGAGCTGGATGAGGGTGGAAAAGGCAGCATTAGGACTCAAATAAGTATGCAAAGGGGCTGCAAGCTTTCAAATTTATCCTTTCAAAAGGTTGGTGAATTTGAAGATGATATTTTTCAAGTCATCAAGGAGGAACCTATTTTGAAAGAGGCAAGTGAAGAAGAGAGGATCCAATTTGTAGTTGATCAAGAAGCTCTCATGGATGACAATGAGAAATAAATTATCATGGATGCTCCTTTTGAATACATCATCAAAAATGGAGAAGACACAAGTCATGCATACATGTAGATGTTTCAGCAATATGAAGAGGAAAGTAAGCATGGTGAGCTGTTTCCTCCCTTGTTTGATGAACTTACTTGTTGCTTTGATGAAGAGAATGACCATGCCATGGAACTCAAGTTGGAGGAGGATAAAGAGGATGTCTTTGAACAACTAGAGACTCTAGTTTTTGAGAAAGAAAAGGAGATGCCTACCCATCTTGAGGAAATATTTGAAGAAGAGAGCCTTGAACAAGAAGGTGATGTTCTATGGGATGAACAATCAATCTATGATCTCATTTTAGACATCACAATGGTCACCTTCTTCAAGAAATCCATGATGAAGTAGAAGATTATTTTGACAATCTCTTCAATGAGGCAGAAGGGAACAAGTCAATCCATGATGCATATTAGGGGGTTAAGAGCTAGATGATACCTATGATGATGAGCTAATAGTCATTGATTTCTTGATGAAACACACCAGCATGAAGGACCAGTATTGGGAAAGATTTCAAGAGCAAAGTGAATACATATATGTTGGAGGCATGTTTGACCCTAATTCATTTGGATACAAGCCAATCAAGGTGGCAGGCAAGAAGAGCAAGTCACCAATCTCCATTTCATCTAGCCATTTATCTAGCACCATAAGTTTTCTTGCCATGAAGGAAACTTAAATTTTTTTCCCTTTGATCCAGGAGGGAGGCAAATATACCTAGTTAGTTGTACATAGTAGTTTGTTTTCAATTTTTCTTTCCTTGTTTTCTCTAAGTGCTTTTGCACATGTTCATAGTTTTTTTTTTAACCTTGTGTGTGTTTTGTTTACCTTTTGGGGTAAAAGCTTCATGATTGATTCTTGGATATCTCAAGGCCATTATCAACCTTTAGGACTATGTTTTGACTCCGTGCGCAACAGACTTATAAGCCACTAATTTTCCTAAGTATAGCAAGCATGCTTCCCCTAGGAATCACCAATTTTTTCGAGCATTTTGGTCCTACAGGCCAAAAGTCAGTCTCCTTCTTTCCCTACTATTCTGTACTGTTAGTCTTGGATGTATCCACCTTCTACAAATGCTCAATTTCCCTTTGAAATAAGTCATGTTGTTATAAATAATTGATAGATCTAAGACCTATTGGTTTCAGTTTAATATGGGGTTTATTTTGCTTTGAACAAATGCCTTAGACAAGCCTTTTGACAAGGGAATGGGCTAGCAAGAATGAAAGTTTCTTACAAAGCCCCGAAGGTCAAGTGCCCTTACAGAGGGTAGTCAGGTGCAAATGTGACCATTCAATAGGGTTCAAAGGGTAATTTTGACCCAAGATACCCTTGAAAAAGGTAGTGAACACCTTTGGGAAAGTGGACAAGGCAGAAAAGGGGTAGAGTTTTCCTTCAGAGAAAGACAAGGAGAAAGATAAAAGGTCCTACAGACTTTTGTCTGAAGGAAATCCAAGGAGAAATTAAAGGTTGAATTCCTTCAGAAAAAATGTTTGAAGGAGTTCTTTCAAACATTTTATCTGAAGAAATTCACAAAGCAAGGAGCCAAATAGAAGATTACCCTTTGGAAAGAAATTTTTGGCAAAATGGCAAAGGCAAATTCCTTCGAATTTTTTGTCCAAAGAAAAAGACCGACCAAAAGAAAGAAGCACTGAAACATGAAGGAAACATTTCCTTCACGCAAAATATCTGAAGGAATTCCTTCAGACATTTTCTCCAAAGGAATTGAGAAGCCAAGGTAGCCTGAAGGATCTTGAAAGGCAAGTGCCCTTTCGGAGGACTCTCAACTGCCAAAAGGGGGACCTCTTTCCAAGCTTCAAAGGGACACCTTCCCTTCGGGAGGGTTCAATGACAAAAGGATGATGGAATTGAAAAAAATATGAAGGAATTACCAAAGGGATGATGGGATTGAAGACATCAAATTCAACATTGCAAACTAGCCATTGGAATTCAAACATCCGATGACGCCCTCGCAGACGTCAAATTCAGGACAATGGAATAGTCATTGGCTTTCAAATGGCGATGGGTGCGTGAATGTCAACTTTTAAAAAATTGAATAACTATTGATCTTTAAATGCTTGAGCATGAACTTGAAGGAATTTAAAGGCCTTAAGGCCAAAAGGAAGAGACCACCAAGAAAGGAGCCCGAAGGGCCACGAAATGACAAAAAATAGCCCTGAGGGCTAAAGAGCCAGAAAAGCATAAAATTCAATGGCAGAAGCAAAAAAAATAGTCCAAGTGGAAAAAGAAGGTGTTGGCACAAGGATTTATTACTGTAGATGAATTAGTCTCTACCAAGTGGTCATCAAAGAGCATGAACATTCAAGAGGGCAGCCCATTTTTTCTTTGTTTGGCATTAATAGGTGGGCAGTTGCATAAACTTTCATGGAAGGATGGATTTGTCAGTTATGGAAAGTAGTGACCCATACTTTTGTAGGAGTATTTAATATGCCTAGGCAGCAAAGTCAAGACTGGAAACTGCCACATCATGGTTCCCTCAATGACTTTCTCTTCCCAATGTATTAAATGCAGCATGGGCCACTTGTGGAAAGAGGCTCCATTGCTTTCTCTTTCTTTATATATTGTAAACTCTCATTTGAGAAAGATATCTCTCAGCTTATATGGCGAAGCCGTACAAGATTTTACCTTGAATCAAGACATAGAATTTTTACCTCCATTTTGAGTTTGCACTTTTGTATATGTCTATGGTTTTGTCTTGTGTTAAGTCATTTTCTTTCATGCTTTCACAGAATGATTTCAGCATGTCTAGTGTATTGTGAGTTCTTCTTTTGCAAGTTAGCTAGAAGTGTCCAAGTAGAGTATAGGCACATGTGAATAGGTGGCCATTGTGTGTCTTAGAACACCTCTGGTAGTTATTCCTCCCTGTATTTCTAGAGGACCCCTAGCTCACTAATGCAGAAGAGTTCCTCGTATCAAATGAAGTGTATATCAACTTGTTCTTGATGTAAAGTGTATGCCAAAGCTAAGTAGATCAACCATTTTTGGTGCATCACCATTTAGTTTAGGTTTTATTTTCAATAATCATTCTCTCTTTTCAACCCCCCCACTATATATATTAGCAGTAGTAGTGAAATAACTCAAAGATGCATCAAAGGGAGCTAGCCCTTATCTAAAGATTCTCCCCTCAGTTTTGCTAGACCCACAGGCAAGAGAGGAGTCTCTATTGTTCTACGTGGAAGACAAAAGTGTAGCCTTCTATCAAGGGTGCAATCCACAACATCAACAGTGCATCAAGGGGAGCTAGCCCCTAATCTAGAGATTTATCCCTCAAGTTTGTAACCCACAACAAGAGGAATGTCTCCATTGTGCTGCATGGAGGAAGAGAGCTAAGCCTCCCTTCAGAGGGTGCAATTTATTGCATAACACGACCCAAACCTATACAACTCAAAAATGTAAAAAATTGACTATAGTATAAGCTCATTATTATAGAAATAAACTACCATTAAATTATGTCCAACTACATCAGTTACTTGTTAACATAAGTACATTAGTGAAAGAGTAGTCAGACAATCAACTTACCTCTTGCTGAAATAAAATGTGTATCTTTCAGAAGTAACCTTTGATCAAATTCTCATATTGATGTTAAAACAATAGTTAAGAACTAGTAGTAGTCAAACTTGGTCAAATATCAACTAAACCAAATCAATTCCTTCTTATCGATCTAACAGGTGGTTGGGCTGAGATCAAAAGTCATAAATACTACAACCCCTCCTTGACATCCCTGCACTAGTTTTCTTGTGATCAAAGTCTTCTTGTATATCCAAAAAAGGAGCTTTGGAACATGTTTTTATATTTTATCAGTTTGCATTAATTGCATATTTACTGTTAAGTTGGGCTTATCAAGGTGTTTTTTTATTAAATTGATTGAATGAGATATTTATTTGTATTTGCACCCTGATGGTGTTGATGTCATATCTATTTTTTATTATATTTAAGTCTTCAAATGATGTTATAATGAGGATTTATCATGTCTCGATGATGTCACTAGCTTTTCACTAGAAGCCTTTGTCAGGTTTTGATACCCTGTTTGGTGTTTGCTTACAGGTTGCACGTGATCTTGATTAGCAATTAGTGAGATGTGGCCCTAGCCAGGGCTGCATAGGTATATGATACTATTCACAAAATGAATTTGGCTACATATAATATAAAGTTAGGTCACTCGAGATTTATTACACAATCAAATATTTATAAGGCACAGACTATGTGATTTCCATTTCATATGACTGGAAGATACACATTGTATGTGTAATTTTTGCCATACACTACGATAGCATAGGTTTTCTAATTTATCTTCTTATAAGTACACATGAGATGTATAAAATACTAAAGACATGATAACATTCATGTACACCAATTTTTAAAGTTTGAACAAATTTTTCAATGCACTTTATAATTTTGGAGTGTTTTTTTACTTATGAAAGTATTTCTTTGCTAGACTTGTGTGCTTACAAAAAGATGATGTTAGAAATATTTTCATTGATGTCAAAGGTCTAGTATTGGTGATAAAGGCCCCATTTTCATTTAATAGTGTTTTTAATATTCATATCTTGGCTAATGTGTGTTAATATTTATTTAATATGAATGAATATATATTTGGTTGCATATAAGTCAAAAGAGGGCCCATGAAGAAGTCAAAGAGTCATGGGGTAAAGATAAAAAAATAATGGGATGCATTTTCTCATGAAGAGTCATCTTGAAGAATTCCAAGAGTTATCATGTGAAGACAAATGAGGGTATGACTTATTTTTTATGAAGTGACACTTTGAGAAATATGAAAAGTCACCAAGATAAAGACAAAAGAGGAAAGGATGCATTTGCTCATGAAGGGTCACCATGTAACTTTTCAAATGAAAGAATACGAAGGGTCATGCGAGTTTGAATTTATTTTTTATGAGGATTGAAGGGTCATAAAAGGTGAATGCCAAAGGTCATTTAGAAAGCTATAAATAAAGGCTTGAGAAGCCATTTGTAATATGCCAGAAAGTGCATGGTTTGTATTTGTTTTAGAGGAGAAAAAATTAGGAGATATCGTAGAGTTATATCGTTTATTGAGTAAGCAACATTTAGAGATAGTTGTGTTTTATACACAAAATGGGTTGGTGCTCCTGTGGGTTGGTGCTCACAAATATTTGCAAGGGGTTGGTGCTTCTGTGAGTTGGTACTCACAAATAGTTATTATGTTAGTGCTCAGCAAAGGGGTTGGTGCTCCTGCAAGTTGGTGCTTGCAAACTTTGTAATTTGAGTTGGTGCTCATTCATATACTTGAGATTGTTTTTCATAATTTTTTTCACTTTGGATTTCCATGTAAAAATCTAGTGTCTCTCTCTCTTTCTTATGTGGTGCATATTATCATTTCAATTTTATTGCATATCTTGAATGTTTGATTAAGTGGTTAAAGAAAAAAATCAGATTAAGTAAAATATATATAATATACTAATTCACCCCTCCCCCCTCTTAGTATATTTTGTACTTAACAATTGGTATCAGAGTAGGTTTCTTTTGAAAAAGTTTTACAACTTAAAATTAGATCATAAAAAGCATGATGGCTGGATCACATAAAGGTTTTTCTAAAAATAAGACACCTTTGTTTGATGGAATGAATTATGTTTTTTGGAGCATAAGGATGATGAATTATCTGATAGCCCTTGGATTCGACATTTGACAAGCAGTGGTGGAGGAATATGAAGAGCCACAGACACTTGTAACTACTCTGACAGAAAAGAAGGCAAGTGAAAATAACGCTAAAACTTTAAATGCTATTTTATGTGATTTATGTGAATCAAAATTTGTTAAAGTTATGCAATATAATTTTGCTCATGAAACTTGGGTAAAACTTGAGAATACTTACAAAGGTGATGAAAAAGTTTAGCAAACTAAGCTTGAGACTTTTAAAAGATAGTTTGAGAGTTTGAAGATGGAAGAGGAAGAAAATATAGCAAGTTATCTTTTGTGAGTTGATCAAATAGTTAATTAGATTCAAGGTTTTGGAGAAAAGTTAGAAGAATCAATTGTGGTACAAAAAGTTTTGAGGTCTATACCATTGAGATATGATGTAAAAGTTTTGACAATTGAAGAGATGAAGAATTTAGCCAAGCTAAAGATAAATGGGCTACATGGTATTCTTATGGCATATGAGATGCAAATTGAATAAGAGAAACTCTCAAAGAGAGAAGCTACTTTCAAGACATCAAAGAAAGAGAAGGATAAGATTCAAGAATCAAGTGATAGTTCTAATGATGATGAAGATGACAATGGAGCTCTATTCATTTGTAAGCTAAAAAAGGCATAGATAAATATCAAAGAAAATTACCTTTTAAATGTTTTAATTGTGTAAAGATTGGATATTTTGTAGCTAAGTGATCAGATAAGGGTAATGGTGACAATTAAGAAGAAAAGTCTAAATACAAGAAGAATTTAAAAAAAAATTCAAGAAGGGATTAAAAAAGAGTTTATATTCTAAATATCTAGCTCAACTACAGATAATGGAGTCAGTGATTCAGAAGAAGAAGAGATTCTATCTATTTCCATATATGAATATGCCTATGTAAGAAAAAATATAGATGATTAAAAAGAACAACATGAAGATGAAGTGAATCTGGAAAGAGAACTTGTTTGTGCCTTAGAAGATTTACAAGCTCTTGAGAAGAAGAATCAAAGATTAAAGTTTCAGATTAAA
Organism: Torreya grandis; assembly: GCA_037957365.1. Classification (NCBI taxonomy): domain Eukaryota; kingdom Viridiplantae; phylum Streptophyta; class Pinopsida; order Cupressales; family Taxaceae; genus Torreya; species Torreya grandis. Next base: position 1,880,391 of record JARHVA010000091.1, on the reverse strand, counting down.
AAAAATGAAAAAGAGTTAAAAAAAAATAATTGAAAATGTACAAGCACACTTTGAAGAAGCTAAGAAGAATGAAAAAGATCTAACGACACAGTAGCAAAAAGTAAGTGAAGAATTTGAAAGCTATATTATTAAAATTGCTTCTTTAAAAATAAATATTGAGAAAATAAATAAAGTAATCAATGATAGAGCAACTAATGATTCAAAATTTGAGAATAGCACTAATATGTTGAATAAAATATTATAAAGTCAAAGGTTAATGTTAGATAAGATAGGTATTGGATTTGAAAAAGAGAAAGGGGAGGCCATAGACAAGGTTAACACAGAAAAGAGCTATGTTAAAGCTTTTACAAATAAAAAAATAAAAAAGGAAGAAGTTAAGAATACAGAGGAGATATCAAATGAAGAAGGCTGAAAGGAACAGAGTTATAAAAGGCAATTATGTCAGAGATACACAAATAGGTGTTATTTTTTATGGTTACTATTTTTATTGTAATGGATATTGTCATAAAAAAATAGAATGTTAAAAAAGGGTTAACAATTTCAGAAATAAGGAGAAGAAAACTCATGCAGTGTCAAGTAGAAGCCATAACTCTTTTGTTCCTCTATCAAGATTTAATGAAGAGGCCATAATATGTTACAAGTGCAATAACTTCAAACACATAACTTGATATTGTAGAAGTGTGTTCAATTCAGTCAAGAAGGACCAGAGTTTCAAGGCTCCGTTCATCAAGAAGAAAGTTCAGACAGGTTCATGGTAGAAAAAACAACCTAAAAAGTCTATGTTGGTCCAGACAGCTCTGCATGTAAAAAATGAAGAAAATCCATAGTTCATTGACAGTGATGTTCGAGGCACATGATATGAGACAAGAGCAAGTTCATAACCTTGAAGAAGATCAATGGTGGCATAGTGAAATTTGAAGATAATATTACTACCAGAATTCTCGAAAAAGGCACACTAAGTTTGGATAATGGTAGAACTAAAATTGAAAATATTTTGTATGTAGGTCTTAAGCATAATCTTTTGAGTGTAAATCAAATGTGTGATCAGGGGCACACACTAAAGTTTTATGCAAAAAGTTATGAAATTAGGAAAAAATATTCAGATGTATTAGTTGCAGATGCTTAGTAAATAGACAATAATTTGTATATGTTATCAGACATCAAAGGTCAAAGATGTTGTTTGAGTCAGATTAAAAAAAGTTAGCTATGACACAGAAATATTGGATACATAAATTTTGACAATCTTATCAACATTAGCAAGAAGAAAGCAGTAAAAAATCTTTCAAAGATTACAAAACCATCAGACACGCTTTGTGAACCTTGTCAGCATGGAAGCATGCCAGAAGGGGGTTCAAAACAAAATATTACTTGACCACTCAGATGTTAGAGCTTGTTCACACTGATTTGTGTGGACTTATGAGAACTCAAAGTACTCAAGGTGAGAAATATTTAATGTTACTTATTGATGATTTTTTACGTATAACTTGGATAATGTTTAAAAAAAATTAGAAGCTTTTTGATATTTCAAAGCATTCACATAATTAGTTGAGAATAAAATCAGTTTGAATATTAAGTGCCTAAGATCAGATTGAGGAGGAGAATTCATGTCAGATTAGTTTATTGAGTTTTGTGAAGACCATAGAATAAAGAGATATTATTCAACAATTAGAACTCTACAACAAAATGAAGTAGTTGAATAGAGAAACAAAATAGTTCAAGAGATGGCAAAGACAATGCTAAATGAATCCAAGATACCAGATAAATATTAGAGAGAGGTAGTTGCTATAGAAGTGCATATTTAAAATAGAGTATTTTGAGAGTCAACAGTGACAAGACTCCTTATGAGCTATAGAAAGACAAACTAGCAACAGTTGATTATTTCAAAGTTTTTGGCAACAGATGCTTCATAAAGAGAACTGATAAAAAATTGGATAATTTTGAATCTAGAGTAGATGAAGGTATATTTTTTGGTTATTCTTACAAAAGTAAAAATTATAAATGTTATAACAAAAGAACCAAGAATGGAGTTGAAAGTGCAAGTGTCAAGATAGAAGGAGCACAAAGAATCAGTGATCCAATAGACATTCTTGAAATCATTGAAGAGGAAGATTTTGGAGAATCAAATGAAGATGAGAAGGAGAAAAGGACACCAAAACTCCATACAAATATGTATAGAGAAATCATAATAAAAGTGACATCATCATTGACATAAATAAAGAAATTCACATCAGAAGAATAATGATAAGTGAATATGAGTAGGTTAATGTCTTTTTATTATCCAAAATTCAGCCTATAACTTTTTTATAAGCTAGACATGATAAGCATTGGGTTAAGACAATGGATGAGGAATTAAATTAGATAGAAAAAAATGATACTTGGAAATTAGGGTCTAGACCAAAATATCACAATGTGATAAGAACCAAATAGGTTTACAAAAATAAGTTGAATGAAAATAGAGAAGTGACCAGGCGTAGATTTTGAAGAAACTTTTACACTAGTGGCAAGACTAGAAGCTATTATAATATTTCTTGCATATGTAGTGTTTAAATTTTTTAAAGTGTTTTAGATGGATGTCAAATCTGCTTTCTTAAACAAGAATCTAGAAGAAGAGGTCTACATTGAACAACTTAAGGGATTTATTCTCTCAAATATTAGTAGCTATGTATGCAAATTGAAAAAAGTGCTGTATGGATTGAAACAAGCTCCTAGAGCTTGGTATGCAAGACTTGATAAGTACCTATAGGATTAAGGTTTCAAGAGAGGATTTATTAACAATAATCTCTACATCAAAATAAAAGGTGAGCATCAATTGATTGTTTTGATATATGTTGATGACATCATTTTTGGAGAAAACATTGAAAAGATAACAAAAGAATTTTTTGATAATATGCAAAAACAATTTGTGATGTCTATGCTTGGAGAATTGTCATTTTTCTTAGGGTTATAAATATTTCAGTCAAATAAAAAAATTTTGTGTCTCAAAGTAAATATGCCAAGGAAATATTGAAGAAATTTGGTTTTGAGGATTGTGCACCAGTTGGCACACCAATGAGTAAAAAAAAAGGGTGAGCAAGGATGAAGATTCACTTGTTGTAGATCAATCTTTGTATAGATCTATGATTGGTAGTCTTTTATATTTGACAACATTGAGGCCAGATCTCATGCATGCAGTAGGTATGGTTGCAAGATATTAGTCAAATCTAAAAGATAGTGATGTTCAGTTGGTGAAGAGAATATTTAGATATATCAAGGGGACCTTAGATTATGGATTTTGGTATTTTACAGGTAGAGATTTCACTTTTGTTGCTTATACAGATTCATATTGGACAGGTTGTTTGGTAACTCTTGAGAGCATTTTCAATGAAGATAACCAACTCAAGAGAGACAAAGAAAGCATGTCAACCAAGAAGGAAAATTATTAAAGGGTAGATATCTACAAGGATAAGTTGCTTGCACTTGGGAAGGTGTGTACCAATGAGGAAAAGCATGCTTTCATTATGTTATGTCAAGATTTTTTTGATGTCTTAACTTGAGAGTATGGTGATTTGAAGGGATTTGATCTAAGCTTGGCCCAACACACCATTGAGCTGGAGGAAGGTGCCAAACACATCAAGTAAAAGCAAAGGCCAATTAATTCAAAGATTGAGCCTTTCATGAAGAAGGAACTCACCAAACTGATCGAGTCCAGGATCATCTTCCCTATTAAACACTCTTCTTGGCTAGCCAATTTGGTCCCTGTTAGGAAGAATGGAGAGGTTAGATTGTGTGTGGATTTTAGAGACCTAAATAGATTCTCACTGAGAAATCACTATCCCCTTTCAGGTATGGAGTAAATTCTTCAAATAGTGACAGGTAGTGAAATATTCTCTCTCCTAGATGGCTACTATGGGTACAATCAAATCTTGGTATAAGAATATGACCAATACAAGATAGCCTTCACCACCAAGTGGGGAACATACGTCTATAAGAAGATGCCATTTGGATTGTCAAATGTTGGAGCTACCTTCCAACGTGATATGGATATGGCTTTCCAAGGTTTTATCAATGGCTTTCCAAGGCAAGTGAACATTTGAAGCACCTGAGGCAAATCTTTGAAAGGTGTAGAGAGTTTAGCATATCTCTCAACCCAAATAAATATATGTTTTCCATCCATGAAGGCAAGCTCTTGGGCCATGTCATTTCAAAGAAAGGCCTATCCATTAATCTAGAGAGGGTGCATGCCATCTTAGCATTGTCCTTGCCTAAGCACAAGAAGGGCCTAAAATTTCTTTTTGGTAAAATAAATTTCATTAAGAGATTCATTTCTAACTTTGCTGAGCTTGTCAAGCCTCTAAGTTCCATGTTAAGTACAAGACATTCATGTGGATAGCAAGAAGAAGAGAAAGCTTCGAAGGCATCAAGCAAGCTATCACTCAAGCTCCTACCCTAGCTAATCCTAACTTCTTCAAGGGCTTCAATCTATACACCTTTTGGAATGAAGATGTAATCTTTGCTATGCTCATTCAATTAAATGGTGAAAATTTAGAATAACTTCTTGCTTTTTTTAGCCAAGGTTTAGAAGGCAATGAGGCTAGATACACATATGTTGAGAAGCAGGTGCTTGCAGTCATACAAAATTTGAAGAATTTTAGACATATGTTGTCTAATAAAAAATTCACATCATGGTGCCACATCCTAGTGTAAAAGACTTCTTGCTAAACCGAGACTTGAATAAGAAAAGGGCAGATTGGATCACCAAAGTCATAGAGTATGATGTAGAGATCAAGACCACTAAGATTGTAAGAGGAAGAGGGATGTGTGAACACCTCACTACAGACTTGAAAGAACTGAAGGAGGACATTTTGGTACTCCATGATGAACCTAAAATTGTTGTACCTACAATCATGAAGAGCTAGGCATAAGACATAGTTCATTTATTTCAAACTAGTGAGTGTCCACAAGGTCTTGATAGGACCAAGAGGAGGTATTTTAGACTCCATTCTCTTATGTCCTAGTTGATGGAGTTTTATTCAGGAATAAATTTTTAGGGGTGCTCTTGAGATGCATTGATTTAGACCAAGTCGACAAGGTACTATCTGAGTTTCATGATGGACTAGTTGGTGGCCACTTTGCAAGGATTATGAGGGTTGGTTACTTTTGGCCTATTTTTTTAAAAGACACTCATTCTTGGGTGAGAAAATGGAAAAAATGTGCCTTATTTTATGGGAAGCAATGGTTGACTATCATACCTCTTCATCCTTTTTAGGTGGAACAACCATTCATGCAATAGGGGCTGGACTTCATAAGGTTGATCAATCCTCCTTCTAGTGCTAGCCACAAGTGGGTTTTGATTGCTACAGATTGTTTTATAAGGTGGGTAGAGGTCGTAACTTTGAAATAGGCCAATGAGAGTGAAGTCCTAGACTTTTATGAAGGCATAGTGACAAGATTTGGGGTTTCAGCCACAATCATTTCAGACAATGCATTAGATTTCTTGGGAACAAAAACAAGTGAGTGGGCATTAAAATATGTCATCTATCTCATCACTTCTTCCAACTACTATCCACAAGGGAATGGGCTGGTCGAGTCCACAAACAAAAATTTGATTAGGATCATAAAAAAGACAATGGAGAAAAATCAAAGGGCTTGGTATGCCAAGTTGAAGACAACTCTTTAGGTAGATAGGATCACTCTAAAGAGGGCAATTGGGAATTCACCATACACACTTATGTATGGAAGGGAAGCTAACTTCCTTTCTCATTTGAGTTACTAGCCTTAGATCTTACCCATTAGCTACAATTGATGGAGAGTGATAGCCTAAAAGTAAGGTATTGTGAGCTAATGTAGCTTCAAGAAGGAATAGACCAAGTCAGGGATACCATGACTAGCCACCAACAACAAACAAAGAAACATTTTGACAAAAGGTCTATGCCAAGAAGCTTCTCAAAAGGTGACATTGTCTTGAAGTGGGATGAGGACTGAGCCGAGCCTAGAAGGCACACGAAGTTTAATGCCTTGTGGAGTGGCCCATATGTCATCACCTAGTGTAAGCAACACAATTCTTTCCAACTCTCCAAGTTGGATGGTGAAGAGCTACATATCCTAGTTAATGGGATATATCTTAAGCATTGTTACTAGGTTTCTTTTGTCGTATACATAGTTTCCTTATTTTTCCTCATTTTCCCTAAGTGTTGTTATGCATGTGTGTAGTGTTTTTAGCCTTTGTGTGTGTTTTTTCCTTGTTGTTTGAGGTAAAATATTTGTTAGTTCTTAGGTCTTTACAAGGTTGTTGCCAACTTTTCAAGCTGCATCTTGACTCCATGTCCAATGGAATTTTAGGCCACCTATCTTCTCAAGCATAGCAGGCATGCTTTCGCTATGAGTCACCAATTTATTGACCATTTTGTGAATTTTACATGCCAAAATGGGCACCTCCCCATTTTTTTGCCTTAAAGCATTGTTATTCATGACCTTTTGCCCTAAAACCATGTCTTAACCCTTTAAAAATCAAGAAAAAACTTGATTTTGTGTAGATGTAAGTGTTGTTTCATCAAGCATTGGTCTTTTCCAGCACTCACAGAGTAAATCAGGTTCTAAGAATAGCATTACTTGTAAGATTTACAAGTAATAAGTAGGAGCACTTGACAAACTTGAAGGTGTCTATGGCCAATTCTAATGCAATTCAGGTTTTGCAAACTAATTTACTTGCCAATTTTCATGAGTAAAAGTAGTTTAGAAACCCAAAAGGGTCAGAGTAGTTCAATTCAGGTTTGTGGGATTACTTGACTCATGATCTTTCATGATTTGGAGTCATTCACAAACCTAAAAGGGTAAGGAAGAAGCAATCAGGTTTTGAGACATCTTTACTTCAAAGCTTTTTGAGTAAGTCCTTTAGAAGGGTATGTTTGAAGGTAGAATGGACCTTGTGGAGGGCTTTTCATTGACATGAAGACCAATACAAAAGTTTTGAAGGGTACTTTTGGCTTGAAATGACTTTGTGGAGGGCAGTAGATTGAAGCAAAAGGGCAAAGACAAGAAGCTCAAAGGTAGCTTTCCCTTCAAGAAAAGTGACAATCAGAAGGAGTTTTCCTTTGGACATTTTGTTCGAAGGAAAATCAAAGAAGGCAAGCCAAGGTCAAATTCCTTCAGACATTTTGTCCAAATAAATTTGATGGTCACAAAAAGTCTGAATGGTAAGTGTCTTTGTGGAGGGCACTTGGTAAAGAAAGAGGACTCTTTTCACTTTTTCAAAGGGTCATTTTTAGAGTTCCCAAAGGGCACCTACCCTTGCGAAAGGTGATTTTTGATGGGAAAAGCCTTTGTGGAGAACACTTTAAGAAAGAGAGGATGAAGACAAAAAGGAAAAAGCCAAGACAAAGGGAAATAACAAAGTAAAAGAAAATAAGATGGGTAACCCAAAATGCGGCCATGTAACACAATAAAGTAAAAGCTCAAAATGTTCCAAGTAGAGTGACAAGTCAAAGTGTAGACCCAAGGATGAACTAGACCAAGGCAAGTGGCACATGTGTCGTTAGAAAGAAGAGTAAATGCACTTAGGTGAAATAGTATCTACCAAAAACAAATAAAATAATTGGTTTTTGAACTATAGAGGAAAACATCCCATGTTTTCATATTTCACCATTACTACATAGCTAGTTGTGCCCAGCATTGAAGAGAGCATGGTCCAGTCAACACAACTTAGGGATGGCTTTGTTAGTTGTTGAAGGAGTATCCCATGCTTTTGTAGGCCCAAGACAACAAGGGCAGTGGCTTGGACATCTACATCATGGTTCTCCCATATGCAATTGGAAGAATACGGAAACAACATGGGCTTGTGGTCTCTACAAAAGTGTTTAACTTAGCATGAGTTTCCATCCCTTGATTGGTTAGCTATCTATTTATAAGTTTTCTATATATTTATAACTTCTCATTTGAGAAAGGATCTCTCAGTATTGTATGGCGAAGCCCTGAAGGAATTTAACTTGAATCAAAAGAAGCATTTTTACCTTCATTTGAGCTTGCACTTTTGCATATATCTATGGTTTTAACTTATGTTAAGTCATTTACTTTTCATGTTTTCATAAGTTTATGCCAACATATCTAGTGTATTGTGAGTTCTTCTCTTGCAGGTCAACAAGAAGTGTCCAGCTCAGAGTATAGGTGCATGTGAATAGGTTGTCCATAGTGTGTCTTAAAACACCTTTGGTAGTTCTTCTTCCCTATATCTCTATAGGATCCCTTTTTGAAATACTGATGTAGAAAATATTTTTATTTTAATGAAGTGTATGCTTGCTTCTCTCAAGTGTAAAGTGTATGCCAATGTTGAGTAGACGAACCATTTTGGTGCATCATCGCATTAGTTTAGGTTTTGATTTCAATATTTATCTCTCTTTTCATCCTCCCCCATTGTTAGTATTAGGGAATCTAGGGCCTTAAAGTGCATCAAGGGGAGCTAGCCCCTAATCTAGAGATTCATCCCTCAATTTTGCAACCCACAATAAGAGGAATGTCTCCATTGTGATGCATAGAGGAAGAGAGCTGAGCCTCCCTTCAGAGGGTGTAATCTACTGCATAACACAAGCCAAACCTATACAACTCAAAAATGTACAAAATTGACTATAGTATAAGTTCATTATTACAGAAATAAACTACCATCAAATTGTGTCCAACTACATCAGTTACTTGTTAACATAAGTATAGTAGTGAAAAAGTAGTCAGACAGTCAACTTACCTCTTACTGAAATCAAATGTGTATCTTTTAGAAGTAACCTTCCATAAAATTCTCATAGTGATGTTAAAACAATAGTTAAGAACCAGTTGCAGTCAAACTTGGTCAAATATCAGCTGAACCAAATCAATTCCTCTGTGCTGATCTCATAGGTGGTTACACTGACATCAAGAGTCATAAATACTGCAACCCCTCCTTGACATCCCTACACTAGTTTTCTTGTGATCAATGTCTTCTCGTATATCCAAAAATGGAGCTTTGGAACATGTTTTTATATTTTATCAATTTGAGTTAATTGCATATTTACTATTAAGTTGGGCTTATAAAGGTGTTTTTTTATTAAATTGATTGAATGAGATATTTATTACTATTTGCACCCAGATGGTGTTGATGTCATATCCATTTTTTTATTATATTTTAGTCTTCAAATGATGTTATAATGAGGATTTATCATGTCTTGATGATCTCACTAGCTTTTCATTAGAAGCCTTTGTCGGGTTTTGATACCCTGTTTGGTGTTTGTTTATAGGCTACTCATGATCTTGATTAGTAATTAGTGAGATGTGGCCCTAGCTAGGGATGCATAGGTATATGATACTATTCACAAAATGAATTTGGCTATATAGAATATAAATTTAGGTCACTTGAGAGTTATTGCATGATTAAATATTTATAAAGCATAGACTATGCAATTTCCATTTCATATGACTGGAAGATACATATTGTATGTGTAATTTCTACCATACACTACGATAGCATAGGTTTTCTAATTTCTCTTCTTATAAGTACACATGAGATGTATAAAATACTAAAGACATGATAGCATTCATGTACATCAATTTTTAAAGTTTGAACAGATTTTTTAATGCACTTTATAATTTTGGAGTGTTTTTTTACTTATGAAAGTATTTCTTTGCCAGACTGGTGTGCTTACAACAAGATGCTGTTAGAAATATTGTCATTCATTTAATAGTGTTTTTAATATTTATATCTTGGCTAATGTGTGTTAATATTTATTTAATATTAACGAATATATTTTTGGTTGCATATAAGTCAAAAGAGGTCCCATGGAGAAGTCAAAGAGTCACGGGGTAAAGATAAAAAAATAATGGGATGCATTTTCTCATGAAGAGTCATCTTGAAGAATTCTAAGAGTTATCATGTGAAGACAAAGGAGGGTATGACACATTTTTCTTGAAGGGACACTTTGAGGAATATGAAAAGTCACCAAGGTAAAGACAAAAGAGGAAAGGATGCATTTGCTCATGAAGGGTCACCATGTAACTTTTAAAATGAAAAGATATGAAAGGTCATGCAAGTTTGACATCATTTTTTATGAGGATTGAAGGGTCATAAAAGGTGAATGCCAAAGGTCATCTAGAAAGCTATAAATAAAGGCTTGAGAAGCCATTTGTAATATGCCAGAAAGTGCATGGTTTGTATTTGTTTTAGAGGAGAAAAAAGTAGGAGATATTAGAGTTCTATCATTTGTTGAGTAAGCAATCTTGAGAGATAGTTGTGTTTTATACAAAAAAGGTGTTGGTGCTCCTGTGGGTTGGTGTTCATAAATATTTGCAAGTGGTTGGTGCCCTTGTGAGTTGGTGCTCATAAATAGTTGTTGCGTTGGTGCTTAGTAAAAGGGTTGGTGCTTGAAAAATTTGTAATCTGAGTTGGTGCTCATTCATATACTTGAGATTATTTTCCATAATTTTTTTAATTTTGGATTTCTATGTAAAAATCTAGTGTCTCTCTCTTTTTCTTATGTGGTGCATATTATTGTTTCAATTTTATTGCATATCTTGAATGTGTGATTAAGTGGTTAAAAAAAAATTAGATTAAGTAAAAGATATATAATATATTGATTCACCCCCCCTCTTAGTATATTTTGTACTTAACAATTGGTATCAGAGCAGGTTTCTTTTGAAAAAGTTTTACAGCTTGAAAGTAGAGTAGAGAAAACATGATGGTTGGATCACATAAAGGTTTTCCTACAAATAAGACACCTTTGTTTGATGGGAAAAATTATGATTTTTGGAGCCTAAGGATGAGGAATTATCTGATGTCCCTTAGATTCGACATTTGACAAGCAATGGTAGAGGAATATGAAGAGCCACAAACACTTGTAACTACTCTGACGGAAAAGAAGGCAAGTGAAAATAATGATAAAACTTTAAATACTATTTTATGTGGTTTATGTGAATCAAAATTTGTTAAAGTTATGCAATATAAATTTTCTCATGAAACTTGGGTAAAACTTGAGAATATTTACAAAGGTGATGACATAGTTCAACAAACTAAGCTTGAGACTTTCAAAAGATAGTTTGAGAGTTTGAAGATGGAAGAGAAAGAAAATATAGCAAATTATCTTTTGTGGATTGATCAAATAGTTAATCAGATTCAAGGTTTTAGAGAAAAGTTAGAAGAATCAATTGTGGTACAAAAAGTTTTGAGGTCTCTACCATTGAGATATGATGCAAAAGTTTTGATAATTGAAGATATGAAGAATTTAGCCGAGCTAAAGATAGATGAGCTACATGGTATTCTTATGGCATATGAGATCCAGATTGAATAAGAAAAACTCTCAAAGAGAGAAGTTGCTTTCAAGACATCAAAGAAAGAGAGTGGCTAAGATTCAAGAATTAAGTGATAGTTCTAACGATGATGAAGATGAAAATTTAGCTCTATTCATTCGTAAGCCAAAAAAAGCACAGGTAAATATCAAAGAAAATTACTTTTTAAATGTTTGAATTTTGCAAAGATTAGATATTTTGTAGCTAAGTGATTAGATAAGGGTAATGGTGACAATGAAAAAGGAAAGTCTACATACAAGAAGAATTTCAAAAGAAAATTCAAGAAGAGTTTGTATTCTAAAGATCCAACTCAACTGAAGATAGTGGAGTCAGTGATTCAGAAAAAGAAGAGATTCTATCTATTGCCATACATGAAGATGCCTCTGCAAGCAAAAATATAGATGATGAAAAAGAACATGATGAAGTTGAAGTGAATCTAGAAAGAGAACTCATTTGTGCCTTAGAAGAGTTAAAAATCTCTTGAGAAGAAGAATCAAATATTAAAGCTCCAAATAAAAAAAAATGAAAAGAGTCAAAGAAAATAATTGAAGATCTACAAGCACACTTTGAAGAAGTCAAGAAGAATGAAAAAGATCTAATGACATAGTTGAAAAAAGTAAGTGAAAAATGTGAAAGTTATGTTATTGAAATTGCTTCTTTAAAAATAGATCTTGAGAAAACAAATAATCTAATCAATGATAGAGTAGCTAATGATTCAAAATTTGAGAATAGCACTAATATGTTGAATAAGAAATTAGAAAGTCAAAGGTCAATGTCAGATAAGATAGGTATCAAATTTGAAAAAGGGAAAGGGGAGGCCACAGACAAGGTTAACATATAAAAATAAAAGAGCTATGCTTAAGCTTTTACAAATAAGAAAATAAAAAGGGAAGAAGTTAAGAATACAGAGGACATCTCAAATAAAGAATGCTAAAAAGAACAGAGTTACAAAAGGCAATTATATTAGAGATACACAAATAAGTCTTATTTTTATGGTTATTATTTTTATTGTAATAGATATGGTCATAAAAAAATAGAATGTTAAAAAAAGGGTTCACAATTTCAGAAATAAGAAGAAGAAAACTTATGCAAAGTCAAGCAGAAGCCATAACTCTTTTTCTCCTCTATCAAGCTTTAATTAAGAGGCCATAATATGTTAAAATTACAATAACTTTAGACACATAACTTGGTATTGTAGAAGAATGTTCGAGTCAGTCAAAAAAGACCAGAGTTTTAAGGCTCTATTCATCAATAAGAAAGTTCAAACAGGTTCATGGTAGAAAAAATAACCTGAAAAGTCTATGTTGGTCTAGACAGCATTGCATGTAAAAAATGAAAAAAATCCATGGTTCACTGACAATGGATGGTTGAGGCACATGATAGGAGGCAAGAGTACGTTCTTAACCTTGAAGAAGATCAATAGTGGCATAGTGAAATTTGAAGATAATACTACTGCCAGAATTATCGAAAAAGGCACACTAAGATTGGATAATAGTAGAACTAAAATTGAAAATATTTTGTATGCAGGTCTTAAGCATAATCTTTTGAGTGTAAATCAAATGTGTGATCAGGGGCACACACTAAAGTTTTATGCAGAAAGTTATGAAATTAGGAGAAAAGATTTAGATGTGTTAGTTGCAGATGCTCAAAGAATAGACAATAATTTGTAAATGTTATCAAACATCAATTGTCAAAGATGTTGTTTGAGTCAGATTAAAGAAAGTTAGGTATGACACAGGAGAGTGGGACACATAAATTTTGACAATCTTGTCAACATTAGCAAGAAGTAAGTAGTAAAAAATCTTTCAAAGATTAAAAAACCATTAGACACGCTTTGTGAACCTTGTTAGCATAGGAAGCAAGCCAGAAAGCAGTTTAAAACAAAAGAGTACTCGACCACTCTGATGTTAGAGCTTGTTTAGACTGATTTGTGTGGACTTATGAGAACTCAAAGTACTCAAGGTGAGAAATATTTCATGTTGCTTATTGATGATTTTTTACATATAACTCAAGTAATGTTTTAAAAAAAAATCAGAAGCTCTCAAATATTTTAAAGCATTAAAATAATTAGTTGAGAATGAAATTAGTTTGAATATTCAGTGCCTAAGATCATATTGATGAGGAGAATTCATGTCAAATCAGTTTTTTTGAGTTTTGTGAAGACCATGGAATAAAGAGACATTATTCAGCAACCAGAACTCCATAGCAAAATGAAGTAGTTGAATAGAGAAACAAAATAGTTCAAAAGATGGCAAAGACAATTCTAAATGAATCCAAGATAAATATTAGAGAGAGGTAGTTTCTATAGAAGTGCATATTTAAAACAAAGTATTTTGAGAGTCAACAGTGACAAGGCTCCTTATGAGCTATAAAAAGACAAATTAGCAACAGTTGATTATTTCAAAGTTTTTTGCAGCATATGCTTCATAAAGAGAACCGATGAAAACTGGATAAGTTTGAATCTAGAGCAAATGAAGGTATATTTTTTGGTTATTCTTGAAAAAATAAAACTTATAAATGTTATAACAAAAGAACCAAGAAAATAGTTGAAAGTGCAAGTGTCAGGATAGAAGGAACACAAAGAATCATTGATCCAATAGACATTCTTGAAATCATTGAAGAGGAAGATTTTAAAGAATCAAATGAAGATGAGAAGGAGAAAAAGGACATCAAAACTCCATCCAAATATGTATAGATAAATTATAATAAAATTGACATCATCAAGGACATAAATAAAAAAATTCACACCAGAAGAGTAATGATAAGTGAATCTGAGCAAGTTAATTTCTCTTTGTTATCCAAAATTCAGCCTAAAGCTTTTTTAGAAGCTAGACATGATAAGAATTGGGTTAAGGCAATAGATGAATAATTAAATTAGATAGAAAAGAATGATACTTGGAAATTAGTGTCTAGAATAAAATATCACAATGTGATAGGAACAAAATGGGTTTATAGAAATAAGTTGAATGGAAATATAGAAGTGACCAAGAATAAAGCAAGATTAGTATGTAAAGGGTATGCTCAGATTGAGGGAATAGATTTTGAAGAAACTTTTACACTAGTGGCAAGACTAGAATCTATTATAATATTTCTTGCATATGCAGTGTTTAAATTTTTTAAAGTGTTTTAGATGGATGTCAAATCTGCTTTCTTAAACATGAATCTAGAAGAAGAGGTCTACATTGAGCAACTTAAGGGATTTATTCTCTTAAATATTAGTAGCCATGTATGCAGATTGAAAAAAACATTGTATAGATTGAAAAAAGCTTCCAGAGCTTGGTATGTAAGACTTGATAAGTATGTACAGGATCAAGGTTTCAAGAGATTATTTACTGATAGTAATCTCTACATCAAAATAGAAGGTGAACATCAATTGATTGTTGTGATATATGTTGATGACATCATTTTTAGAGGAAACATTGAAAAAATGATTTTTTTTTTTGATAATATGCAAAAAGAATTTGAGATGTATATGCTTGGAGAATTGTCATTTTTCTTAGGGTTGCAAATATTTCAGTCAAATAAAGAAATTTTCATGTCTCAAAGTAAATATGCCAAGAAAATGTTGAATAAATTTGGTTTTGATGATTGTGCACCAGTTGGCACACCAATGAGTACAAGAAATAAGGTGAGCAAAGATGAAGATTCACTTGTTGTAGATCAATCTTTGTATAGATTTATGATTGGTAGTCTTTTATATTTGATAACATTGAGGCTAGATCTCATGCATGCAGTATGGTTGCAGGATATTAGTCAACTCCAAAAGATAGTGATATTCATTTGGTGAAGAGAATATTTAAATATTTCAAAAGGACCTTGGATTATGGATTTTGGTATTCTATAGGCAAAGATTTCACTTTGGTTGCTTATACAAATTCAAATTGGACAGGGTACTTGGATGACAGAAAGAGTACAAGTGGAGGAACGTTTTTTCTCAGTGATAGCTTAGTATCATGGCTAAGTAAAAAATAAAATTCAGTATTAATTTATACATTGGATGCAAAATATATTACAACAATATTGTGTTCTACTCAAGTGCTTTGGATGAAGCAAACTTTGGAAGATATCAAGGTAAAATATGAACCTCTTTCTATTTTTTGTGATGACACAATTGCTAGTAATATTTTGAATAATCTAGTGATGCATTCAAGAACAAAACATATTCCCATCAGATATCACTTTTTGGGAGAGCAGGTTGTAGATCAACAAATTAAGATAGAATATATCAGTACTACAGAGCATATTGCAGACATTTTCATAAAAGCATTGCCAAAAGACACATTTGAGTATCTGCAAAAGAAGTTGGGAGTAATTTATTTTACTTCTTGCCATTGAGAATCAGCATTAGTTGAGAGGGAGCTAAGTGTTAGCTCTAGGATAGGCCCTTTACCATTGATGTCAAAGGGGGAGAAGAATAGATACATATGTAGAAATAGGTATAGGTTGCTATAGTAGGAGGGAGTTATTGTATGTTTTTTAGATGGTAGTATGTTGAAGTTGACATGTGCAGTGCAGGTTTAAAGATGTGGCAGTTTCAGTTTGAGGTTGCTATTAATGACAAAGGGGGGAATTGTTGAAAATATTTTCATTGATGTCAAAAGTCTAATATTGGTGATAAAGACCCCAGTTGCATTTAATGGTGTTTTTAATATTCATATCTTGGCTAATGTGTGTTAATATTTATTTAATATTAACGAATATATTTTTGGTTGTATATAAGTCAAAAGAGGGCTCATGGAGAAGTCAAAGAGTCACGGGGTAAAGACAAAAGAGCAATGGTATGCATTTTCTCATGAAGAGTCATCTTGAGGAATTTCAAGAGTGACCATGTGAAGACAAAAGAGGGTATGGCACATTTTTTCATGGATAATTTGAGGAATACAAAAAGTTACCAAAATAAAGACAAGAGGAAAGGATGCATTTTCTCATGAAGGGTCACCATGTGAATTTTCAAATGAAAGAATACGAAGGGTTATGCAAGTTTGGCGCCATTTTCTATGAGGATTGAAGGGTCATAAAGGGTGAATGCCAAAGATTATTTAGAAAAATTTAAATAAAAGTTTGAGAAGCCATTTGTAATATGCAAGAGAGTGCATGGTTTGTATTTGTTTTAGAGGAGAGAAAAGTAGGAGATAGTGTAGAGTTCTATCATTTGTTGAGTAAACAACATTGATAGATAGTTGTATTTTATACACAAGAGGGGTTAGTGCTCCTGTGGGTTGGTACTCACAAATCTTTTCAAGGAGTTGGTGTTCTTATGGATTGGTGCTCACAAATAGTTGTGTTGGTGCTCAGCAAAAGGGTTGGTGTTCCTGCAAGTTGGTGTTTGTGAAATTTGTAATTTGAGTTGGTGTTTATTCATATATTTGAGATTGTTTTTCATGTTTTTTCCCACTTTAGATTTTCACGTAAAAATTTGGTCTCTCTCTCTCTCTCTCTCGTGTGGTGCATATTATTGTTTTAGTTTTATTGTTGTCTTGAATGTGTGATTAAGTGGTTAAAGAAAAGAAATCAAATTAAGTAAAAGATATATAATATACCAATTCACCCCCCTCAATATATTTCATACTTAACAAATGAGTGCTGGAAAGACTAGCTATGCAATTTGTTTCCTAGTGTGTGGCATGGAAGCTTCTTAAAGGTATATGAAAAATCCCTAATTATTTTCTTCTCAAAAGAAGTTTCTCTGCTTGTGAAGATGATAAACAAGGCACCATTTAATTAATGAGGTTATAAGTTTTTGACCATTTTTGGCTCTACAGGCCAAAAGTTGGTTTCCTTCTTTCTCTGTTATTTTGAGCCATCAGTGTTGGATGCATCAACACTTACTGCAAATGCTCCATTTCTCTTTGCAATAGTCCTGGTCTTATAAAGAGTTGAGAGATCTAAGCCTATAGGTTCTTGGCTTGATATGGGGCTTATTTTGCTTTGGGAAATTGCCTTGGACATGCCTTTTATTGACAAAAAAAGGAGCGAATTTCAAATAATTACAAGTCTTTTACAAGGTCCCGAAGGTCAAGTGCCCTTGCGATAGGCAGACAAGTGACAAATGGGACCATTTGGCAAGCTTCGAAGGATAACTAAAGACAAAAGATTTCTATGCAGAGGGTAGAGTTTTTCTTTGAAAAAGTGAGCAAGGCAAAGAATTCCTTCAGAATTTTGTTCGAAGGAAATCCATGGCAAACAAAGGCAAAGGTCCTTTGGAAAATACAAGGTAAAAGACAAAGGATTTCTTCATAAATTTTGTCGAAAGAAAATCCAAAGGCACATTTCCTTTGGTCAAAATGTTTGAAGGAATTTAAGAAGAGAGAAAGTGCTGAGACTCCAAAGAAAAGATTTTCTTCAGGCAAAATATCTGAAGGAATTCCTTCAGACATTTTGCCTAAAGGAATTTAAGAAGAGAGAAAGGGCTGAGACTCCAAAGAAAAGATTTCCTTCGAGCAAAATGTCTGAAGGAATTCCTTTGAACATTTTGTCTGAAGGAATTGAGAACCAAGGGAGCCCGAAGGAGCTTGAAGGGAAGGTGCCCTTGTGGGGGACTCTCGATGACCAAGAAGGACCAAATCAAAAGTTTCAAAGGGGCATTTCAAGACCCAAATGGCCCTTGTGGAAGGCAGTGAGTAGATTCATCAAAGAGAGAAGGGCAAAGGATTCCTTTAGATTTTTTGTTCGAAGGAAATCCAAAGAAAAGACAAGACAAGGGATTCCTTCAGACTTTTGTCTGAAATAAATCTAGGTAAGGTTCAATTGTATAAAGCTAAAGAAATTGCCAAAGGAGTGATGGGCCCAAAAATGTCAAATTCAACATAGCAAACTAGCCATTAGAGGTTCAAACATTCAGTGACAAGTGCGTGAACATCAAATTTAAGGTAGTGAAATAGTCATTAGCTTTTGAATGGTGACAGGATTGTAGACATCAACTTTACGGTGATGAAATAGCCATTGATTCTCAAATGTTTAAAAATGGGCCCGTGCATGTTAACAGTTGAAGAGAGCCTAAAAGAACTCATAAGCGAAGGCCGCAAGTGAACTCAGTGACCCACTGAGAAAGGAGCCCAAGGAGCTAGCAAAGGATGAGAAGATATCCCCGAGAGCTCAAATTGCCAAAAAGAGACAAAATATAGCAAGGAAAGAGGGAACAAAATAGAGAATCCAGAATATGACCACACACACATATGACAACATTTGGAGTGTTCCAAAAGATGCACCTAGCCAAGCGTAGGGGCAAATAGAATAACCCAGGTGGCAAAAGAAAGCGTCAGTAGAGGAGTTATTGCAATAGTTGAAATAGTCTTTGCCAAGTGGTCATTAAGGAGTGCAAATAGTGAAAGCATGGCCTATTTTTTCCTTGTTTTACATTACTGAGAAGACAGTCACATAAAATCTATGCTTTTGCAGTGATTTTTAATACGAGTTAGGTGCTAAATTCTAGACTGGTGACATCTACAACATGGTTATTTTAGGGCTTTTTAGAAGGATGACACTAGCATGACCAATTTTTCTCCTCTCTAGGCATTCAACGCAACAATTGTAGATTTTTTTAGAGGGCACCAAAAGCCTCTTTCTTTCTCTATATATTGAAAAATCTCATTGGAGAAATGTATCTCTCATTTTTGTATGGTGCAACTCTGCCAAAATTTCACCTCGAATCAATAAGAAAGTGTTTTACCTCTATCTGATTGGTTATGCTTTTGAGTGTGTCTGTGTATCAATTTTGTGTTTAGTTAGTTTAGGTTGATGCTCTCACAAATTGACACCAACACTAGTTCTGCAGGTTAATAGGAAGTGCTGCATTTGAAGCATAGAGATAGAAAAGAGCAGCTATCAGACAATGTGTTTTCTATAGTGCCTGTGGTAAGTTACATTTCATGTGTGTCTTCATTAAGCCTCCCTTTTAAAGCTCCCTATAGTTTGGTCTTTTTCCAGATAAAGTGTATGTTCACCCCCTTTCTAGTTTGAAGTGTGATTAGTTGAGTAGATCAACATCATTTAGTGCATCACCACTTCAAGTAGTTTTATGTTCTAGTTATTTCTTCTCTCTTTTCACCCCCATTGTTAGCAATAGTATTAGAAAACCATCAGAGATGCATTAAAGGGAGCTAGCCCTTATCTAGAGATTCTCCCCTCAGTTTTGCTAGACCCAAGCAAGAGGGGAGTCTCCATTATGCCGCATGGAAGATAGAAGCTCAGCCTTTATTTCAAGGGTGCAATCCACAACATCAATAGTTTTTAGCATGCCTGATGGGACCATTTTTAATTGCTCAAAAAGGTTTAAAGATTGGTGCTGGTCCTATTACATCAAGAATGAACCACTAATCTAACATTTGGCAACTCCATTTTCAAGAACATCAGTCTCTAGTCAGAGATCAACCTGACATCCTATGCCTAAGGTCACTACACGATCTACTGCCAAAGGTGTCCATCTTGAATTTGTTTAACTACCATTAAACTCAACAAGGCTACTAAGATTTGTAAGGACCCATCCCTATACAATAAGGCATTTTCCCAGACCTAATATAAAACATACTTACGTAAGAAGACCCCGCTAGAACTCTGTTATGACCATGGCTTTACCTTTTGTGGCCTTTCATGGTCAGATCCCTTTGAACCTTATGCATTATGATCCAATCCCAAGGACAACCCTTAAGAGTGTCACTCCTTTTAATGGGGAGGGGCCTATTACTACCATTGAGCACATCAAAAATATTACCAACCTCTGTAATATTCACAATGTTATTAAAGAAAACATTGCTATTAGGTTGCTAGCATTATCTTTTAAGGGTAAGGTTCTAGACTGGTATGGGACTTTGCCTATGAATTCAGTTCGCATATGGAATGAATTAGGTACTCTCTTAACAAACAGATTCAGGGAGAAGAGTGATCACCTCTCTCTTGCTGAGCAACTAACCATCATGAAGAGAGCTCCACACGAATTCATGCAAGATTTCAATACTCAATTTCAAAAGACAGGGGACAAAATCTCCATTTTGGTAAGGCCAACCCTAAGCTATGCCTTTATTATTTAAAGGCTTTGAATAGTGACATTGCTGTCATGATATAGTCTATGGGAGGACAAGTGCTGCCAACTACCTATGAAATAGCCATAGCTACTAAAAATTGCTTGGTGCAAGTGGGAAGATAGCCCGTAGACCTCATATGCCACTCTTCCCTAAATTGCCACCTTTAGTCTAAATTGCTGCACCCACCTTAGCTCTTTTGCCTGACATAGAAAAGCCAACTACTACTTCACCCAATGACCTCCATGAAGTTAAAAGCTTGCTATAAAATGTGACCAATGAACTAGTGGGTCTCAAGAGACAATAAGCTCAAAAATATCAACCAAATCAAGGATACCAGTAGTTTAGATAAGCAAATAGACTCCCTTTTAAAAATTATAATCAAGGATAGGGTTAGTTTGTACAGGCCATACCATACCAAGGGTATAATCTAGGCACTTTTTCATCATCCAAAGATCTTGTGTCCACACAAAATAATCTAGTACAAGAATAGTCAAATTGCTCACCCCTAGGATATGGTCAAGATCAGGCTGCTTATACAAATGAGACGTCAAATCAATATATGAATGTACAAGACAATCAAGCTACCCAATTCCCAAGCGTTGAGACATCAATATAACCCAGCATGGGTAGCAGTCAGGCTCAACTTGATTCCACTCTCATAAATCACATGGAAGGTGAATTTTGTGCAGTCAACTATGTGGGCAGTATGAACAACCAAGGTGATTATGTTGCAGCCAACACAAGGTCCAAAAGAAGAGCTATGGAGGAAGCCCAGGAAGCTGTCCAAACATTTGTAGCATCTTCTTCATCACATGTGAACCAAAAATTTCCAAATTTTAGGCCACTAGTTACACCCTCAGCTCCCCAGCCTGTGCCTCAGGCTGCAAGCAACCCCAAAAAAAATTTGAATGGGAGCAACCCATAGATCAATGTGGTAGACCAGATGAAGAAGATACACATGAATACATCCTTGTTGGATTCATTGGCAATACTAGGACAAAAAGACATACTCCAAAAGGAGTTGTATGAGCTATATCAACCAACTATCCCAATAAAAGTTGATAATGTTTTGATCATGAATGGGCACCCCTCCACAACAGGCCAAGTAAAGAAAGAGGAAAATTTTCCCCTTTCTATCTATCCTTAGTCATAAGATATTTCTTGGTACACAAATACATTATTGATAATGGGGCAAGTACCTCAGTAATGCCCAAATGCATAGTAGATAAGCTGGGACTCAAATATGAAGAAATGACCAAGGGAGTCCTGTAGCTAAATGGATCACCAGCTAAGATATTAGGAGTGGTGAGAGGCTTGAACTTGATGCTCCACACCTGTCTAAATTTCTCAGTTCTCCATGCCGTGGTGGTGGTCGATGTTCCTCCCTAATTTGCCATTTGCTTATCTAGGGATTTCACATTCAAAATAGGTGGGTACCTAGTAGCAAATTGGGCTTACATGGTTTTTAGAACCAAATATGGGACTAAGGTCAAGATTGAGTCAGAGCCAATCCATAGAGATCATCTAGATCCATACTCACTCAAAGTGATGAATGTTAGCTACACCATTATTGATGAATAAGATTTCCAAGTGGATCAAATTCTATCTTCTACCCTTGAAGGAGTTGCTGATCTGCTCTTAGATGAATGGGGAAGTGACAACTTTGAACGTGACCCATACAAGTTCATAGTAGAGAGACAAGATTTCAGATTTATTACATGCATGAAAAGGGTAATTTTGTACCAAATTTGATGAGAGAAACCTAAGAGAGCTCAGGTTTATGGTAGCTTTTCTTTGATGGCTCAAGAAGCAAATTGGGAGCTGGTGGTGGAGTAGTATTAATTCCCTCTCATAGGAGAAATACTTCTCGACTTTCAGGTTCTAGTTTTATTACACTTGCAATGTTGTAGAGTATGAATCTCTCATCCATGGTTTGAAGTGGGTAAGGAAAAGAGGAATCAAAGAGCTATAGGTTTTTGGAGACTGGGAGTTGATCATAAATTATGTGAGAGGCCAAAATTTGACAGAATTCTTTGATTAAGTCTTACAAGCACAGGGTGTGGGACTTAGTGGAGAGTTTCCTTGCTTTCAATGTTAATTACATTACAAGAGAGTAGAATAAACAAACTGACAGAATATAATTAGTTGGTTCTCAGTTCATTGTCCCCAAGGAGATATGCTGAGACAATAGTCTATGCCATTTAAAAGTGGTAATCATACCCTCTATGCTTGATAACATCACCAACTTGCAGGTGTTTGAAATTGATTAGCAGATAGTGCTTTTCTTGCAAGAGGAGGCTGAGTTTGTCTCTAGAAATCAGGCCAAGCTATATCAGTAGTATGGTAGCCAGATTATTCAGCTAAAGAACAACAAACTTCCCAAAGGCTTGGTCACTCTCGAAAGTATCTTCAACGAGGATGACCAATTAAAAAATGATAAAGCAAGCATAAAAATGAAGAAAGAAAACTATGAAAAGGTTGAGATATTCAAGATTAGTCTACTTTCACTTGGGAAGGTATGTACAGATCATGAAAGGTAGGCTTTCATCTTGTTGTGCCAATAATTTGATGATGTCTTCGCTTAGGAGTATAACACCCTGAAGGGTTTTGACCCAAGTTTGGCCCAACACACTATTGAGCTAGAGGAAGGTGCCAAGCCCATCAAACAAAAACAAAGCCCTATCAACTTGAAGATTAAACCTCTCATGCGAAAGGAACTCACCAAGTTTATTGAGTCCAGAATCATATTTCTGATCAAACACTCTTCTTGGCTGGCCAATCTTGTTCCTATCTAGAAAGAGAATGTGGAGATTAGATTATGTGTAGATTTCAGAGACCTCAATAGAGTCTCATTAAAGGACCACTATCCTCTTCTAAGGATGGAGTAGATCC
The DNA here is from genome assembly GCA_037957365.1 of Torreya grandis. Classification (NCBI taxonomy): domain Eukaryota; kingdom Viridiplantae; phylum Streptophyta; class Pinopsida; order Cupressales; family Taxaceae; genus Torreya; species Torreya grandis. The sequence continues at coordinate 1,857,202 of JARHVA010000091.1, read as the reverse complement.
TCCAAATGGTGATAGGTAGCAAACGTTTCTCCCTCTTGGATGGGTATTCAAGGTACAATCAGATTTTAGTGTAAGAATGTGATCAATACAAGACAGCCTTCATTACCAAGTGGGGGACGTTTGCTTATCGAAAAATGCCATTTTGACTATCCAATGTTGGTGCCACTTTTCAATGAGCCATGGAAATGGCTTTTCAAATCTTGATAAATAATATTGTACTGATATATCTTGATGATGTGATACTATTTTCTAAGGAATCAAGCCAGCATATAAGACACTTTAGGCAAGTATTCAATAGGTGTAGAGAGTTCGGTATCTCTCTCAACCCAAATAAATACATGTTCACTATCCATGAAGGTAAATTCCTTGGCCATGTTGTTTCGAAAGAGGGCTTAACCATTGATCCAGAAAGAGTTCACTCCATCCTAGAGTTGTCCTTGCCTAAGCATAAGAAAGGTTTGTAAAGCTTCTTTAGCAAAATAAATTTCATCAGGAGATTTATCCCAAATTTTGTCGAGATAGTCAAGCCACTGACCTCCATGCTGAAGAAAGATGAAAAATTCATGTGGACAGTGTAAAGGAATGATAGTTTTAAAGGGATCAAAAAGGCTATCACCCAGTTTCCTACCTTGATCAGTCCTGACTTCACCAAGGATTTCAACCTCTACACCTTCAGAAATGAAGAGATAATCTCCTCAATGCTTACCCAAGCAAATGACGAGAACCTTGAACAACTGCTTGCATTTTTAAGCCAAGGTCTAGAAGGTTTTGAGATCAGGTATACATATGTGGAGAAGCAAGTCCTTATAGTCATACAAATCTTGAAGAAATTTAGACATATGTTGTCTAACAATAGGGTTCATCTCATGGTGCCACATCCCAACGTCAAAGATTTCTTGATTAGCTGTGATATAAATGAAAAGAGAGCGGGATGGATCACCAAAGTAATGGAATATGATGTGGACATCAAAACCACCAAGCTGGGAAGGGGGAAAGGCCTATGTGAACACCTTACTATAGACCTTAAATAATAGAAAGAGGACATTTTGCTAATCCATGATGAGTTTATAGTAGAAGAACCAGCAGTCATGAAGGATTGGGCATCAGACATGAAACATTTCCTTCTCACTGGTGAGTGCTCGCAAGGCCTTGATAGGACCAAGAGGAGATATTTTAGACTCCAATCTCTCACTTATGTCTTGATTGATGAGGTGTTGTTTAGAAGAGATTTTTTGGGAGTAATCTTAAGGTGCATAGACCCAAGTTAGGTCAACAAGGTGCTATCCAAGTTCCATGATGGGCTAGTTTATGGTCACTTTGCTCCTAATCCTACAGCTACAAGGATTATGAGAGCTAGTTACTTCTAGCCCACTCTATTTAGAGACACCCATGCCTGGATATGAAAGTGCCAAAAGTGTGCTCTCTTTGATGGGAAAAAAATGGATGGCTGCAATACCTCTACAACCTATTCAAGTAAAATAACTATTCATGCAATGGGGCCTAGACTTCGTAGGGATAATCAACCCTCCGTCTAGTGCTAGCCACAAATGGGTCTTGACCACTATAGACTACTTCATGAGATGGGTAGAAGCTATTGCTTTGAAGGAGGCTAATGAAAGTGCAGTCTTAGATTTTTATGAAGGCCTGGTGATAAGGTTTAGAGTCCCAACTACCATCATCTTAGATAATGCTATAGCTTTCTTGGGAACCAAAATGAGCGAGTGGGCATTAGGATATGACATCCACCTTAGCACTTCTTCTAACTACTACCCACAAGGGAATGGGTTGGTTGAGTCCACCAATAAGAATTTGATTAGAATCATCATAATGACAATGGAGGAGAATCAGAGAACTTGGCATGCCAAGTTGAAAATAGCCTTGTGGGAAGACAGGGTTACTCTAAAGAGGAAAGTTGGCAATTCACCATACACACTTGTGTATGGAAGGGAAGCTAGACTTCTTATTTCACTTGAATTGCTAGCTTTAGATCTTGCTCACCAGCTGCAATTAGAAGAAGACAACATCATGGAGGTTAGGCTATGTGAATTGATGGAACTTCAGGAGACAAAGGACAAAGCCATAGTTTTTATGACTAGTCATCAGAAACAAACAAAGAAGCACATTGATAAGAAATTCTCATCAAAAGGTTTCTTTGAAGGTGACATCATCTTAAAATAGGATGAGGACCGATCTAAGCCTGGAAAGCACACAAAGTTTGACGCCCTATGGAGTGGTCCATATATCATCACTCAGTGTAAGTAGCATAATGCATTTTAAATCTTAAGGTTGGATGGTGAAGAACTACATATCCCAGTTAATAAGATATATCTTAATCACTATAATTGAGCCTTATCTCATGATGTATATATTTTCCTTATTTTTTCCTATTTTCCCTAAGTGCTTTCACACATGTTCATAGTTTTTTAACCTTGTGTGTGTTTTGTTTATCTTTTTGGGTAAAAGCTTCATGATTGATTCTTAGATATCTCAAGGCCATTGTCAACCTTTTAGCCTGTGTTTTAACTCCGTGCCCAATAGACTTGCAAGTTACTGGTTTCTTAAGCATCGCAGGCATGCTTCTCTTAGGAATTGCCAGATTTGTTGACCATTTTTGGCTCTGCAGGCCAAAAGTTGGTCTCCTTCTTTCCCTATTGTTCTGAGCTGTCAGTGTTGGATGCATCAACACTTATTGCAAATGCTTCATTTCCCTTTGCAATAGTCTTGGTCTTATAAATAGTTGAGAGATCTAAGCCTGTAGGTTCTCGGCTTGATATGGGGCTTATTTCACTTTGGGCAATTACCTTGGACAAGCCTTTTATTGATGAAAGGAGCCAATTTAAAATAAGTACAAGTCCTCTACAAGGTCTCAAAGGTTAAGTTCCCTTGCAGGGGGCAGACAAGTGATAAATGGGACCATTTGGCAAGCTCCAAAGGACAAAAAAAGACAAAAGATTTCTTTGTGGAGGGCAAAGTTTTTCTTTGAAAAAGTGAGCAAGGAAAAGAATTCCTTCAGACTTTTGTCCGAAGGAAATCCATGGCAAACAAAGGTAAAGGTCCTTCATAAAATACAAGGTAAAAGACAAAGGATTTCTTCAAACATTTTGTCAGAAGAAAATCTAAAGGCACATTTCCTTCAAGCAAAATGTCTAAAGGAATTCCTTCAGACATTTTGTCTGAAAGAATTCAAGAAGAGAGAAAGGGTAGAGACTCCAAAGAAAATATTTCCTTCAGGAAAAATGTCCAAAGGAATTCCTTTAGACATTTTGTCTGAAGGAATTGAGAACCAAGGGAGGTCGAAAGAGCCCGAAGGGTAGGTGCCCTTGCTGGGGACTCTCAGTGACCAAGAAGGGACCAAATTAGAAGTTTTGAAGGGGAATTTCAAGACCCAAAGGGCCCTCGCAGAAGGCAGTGAGTAGATTCATCAAAAAGCAAAGGGAAAATGATTCCTTCAAATTTTTTGTCCAAAGGAAATCTAAAGAAAAGACAAGACAAGGGATTCCTTCAGAATTTTGTCTAAAGGAAATCTAAGGAAGGATCAATTATGGAAAGCCGAATAAATTTCCAAAGGGGTGATGGGATTGAAGACATCAAATTTAGCATAGCGAACTATCTATTAGAGGTTCAAACATCTGGTGATGGGCATGCGAACATCAAATTTAAGGTGGTGAAGTAGTCGTTGGCTTTCGAATGTAGATGGGCCTGCAGACATCAACTTTATGGTGATGGAATAGCCATTGATTCTCAAATGTATAAAAATGGGCCTGTGCATGTTAACAATTGAAGAGAGCCTGAAATAACTCATAAGCAAAGGCTGCAAGTGAACTCAATGACCTGCTGAGAAAGGAGCCCAAGGAGCTAGCAAAGGATGAGAAGATAACCCCGATAGCTCATATTGCCAGAAAGAGACAAAATATAGCAAGGAAAGAGGGAACAAAATAGAGAATCTAGAACATGACCACGCACACATATGAAAACATTTAGAATGTTACAAAAGATGCACCCAGCCAAGCGCAGGGGAAAATAGAACAACCTACGTGGCAAAAAGAAGCATCGGTAGAGGAGTTATTCCAGCGGTTGAAACAGTCTCTACCAAGTGGTCATCAAGGAGTGCAAACAGTGAAAGCGTAGCCTATTTTTTCCTTATTTTACATTAATGAGTAGACAGTCACGTAAAACCCATGCTTTTGCAGTGAATTTTAATATGAGTTAGGTGCTAAAGTCCAGATTGGTGACATCTACAACATGGTTATTTTAGGGCTTTCTAGAAGGATGACACTAGTATGAACAATTTTTATCCTCCCTAGGCATTCAACACATGGGAAATTTTTTCCAAAAGGCACCAAAATCCTATTTCTTTCTTTATAAATTTAAAACTCTCATTAGAGAAATGTATCTCTCATTTTTGTATGGCGCAGCCCTGCCAAAATTTCACCTTGAATCAATAAGAAAGTGTTTTACCTCTATCTAACTGGTTATGCTTTTGAGTGTGTCTATGTATCAATTCTGTGTTCAATTATTTTAGCTTGATGCTCTCACAAATTGACACCAACACACCTAGTGTAACCAAAGCACCAGTTCTGCAGGTTAATAGGAAGTGTTGCATCTGGACCACAGAGACAAAAAGAGTAGCTATCAGATAATGTGTTTTCTACAGAGCCTATGGTAAGTTACATTTCCTATGTGTCTTCATTAAGCCTCCTTTTTAAAGCTCCCTCTAGTCTGGTCTTTTTCTAAATAAAGTGTATGTTCACCCTCTTTCTGGTTTGAAGTGTGAATAACTGAGTAGATCAACATCATTTGGTGCATCACCACTTAGACTAGTTTTCTATTCTGGTTATTTCTTCTCTCTTTTCACCTCCCCCATTATTAGCAGTAGTAGTAGAAAACCTTCAGAGATGCATCAAAGGGAGCTAGCCCTTATCTATAGATTCTCCCCTCAGTTTTTCCAGACCCACAGCAAGAGGGGAGTCTCCATTGTGCCGCGTGGAAGACAAAAGCACAACCTTTCTATCAAGGGTGAAATCCACAACGTCAACATAAGTTATAATTATTGAGACTAAATCATTTGATTTCAATTCTTCTTGTAGATTATAAGTGTGAGTTGAAGGTGTTAAAAACTGGATTGTTATGCGTCTAAGTGAGAAAAAGAAATGTCTATTGTGGAATCAGATCCAAGTGTTAAATCATTTTGTTTTTTCATTAAGGTGTTCTTTGATTGTCTTACTATATTTCTTGGTTATAGTTATGCTTGCCACTATTATGGAATTATTAAGCATCTCACTTTCTTAAATAATGGAGTTTTATTCTAAAGATTCAATGAGTTTATTTCCTTCTTCCTGCATCTCAAATGAATATGATTATAAGATGCAGTTTCTTCCCTTGCTATGTATCTAGGTGAGAAGGGAAAATATCTATAGCAGAACACAAAATCCAAGAGTTTTTAATTAGTCTTGATTTTTCACCATACTGATCCTTGTCTTATTGTATGTTTTTGTGTTTGTTCCTTTTTCTCTTGAATAATTGTAAATATCTTAGTTTTCCTCAGGGTATGTGTAATCATACACTTATCTCTATGGATGGTTATCTCAAATCTCCCTTAGCTTTCTTCATCTCAATGGTTAGTTTTCTTGGACTTTGTAATGCATTTGGCACCTGGTTCCATTATAGTTTAACCCTCCTATTTTAAACTCTTTTCATTACCAGTGGTCTATCCTTTTGATTCTATTCTACCTTTAGTTTCTGGTTTTTTAGTGTGCCTCTATTTTCTTAGTAAATAAGGATATATTGTTGAAAAAGAAAAGATATATTAAGTTCCTATCAAAATATAGCTGCAATGGGTCAAATATGTAGTACTTTTGTAAGGTCTTAGAAAGCTGCAAAGTAATAACATTTAAAAGAATTAAAAGCTAGTAAATTGAAGATCCTACCTGAGCAGAAACAAAACAGCTGAGGGACAATATTTGGATATCATAGACATTCTAGGTTTTTTAAAGCTAGCCAACAAAAAAATTAAAATAACTAGGAAGGAATGGACTTACCCTGAGGGTTGGCTGGAAAGTTTAAGCACCACATCCTCATTTCCCAGTTCAACTACTTGTCCTCCAGCATGCTACACAGTGCTATACCCTAAAAGGGGGAACATTCCATGAATCTAGTTGTTGACTGTGTTTGAAGATGTCAAAGAAAAAATAGGTAGATTCAGGTCCTATTTTTTCCCCCTTCACAATCAGGTCCTTATCCATGAGGCTTGTGAGCGCCCAGGGGCTTGGAATATCTTTATTTTCTATAAACTACAACTCTTTGCTGAGGAATGACGATAAAAAACATAGTTTGGGCAGAATACAAATGTCTGTAGGATTGAAAATTTGTTTGGCCTCATTTTGTTTTTTGACTTCATGGTTACTTATTAACAAAGCTATATTTTTCTGTTACAGTGCACTCCAACATCTAATTCATTGCTTTCTATCATTCGTAGCTCACACTTAGCCATGTCTCACAATCCCCTAACATTTTCAATTATAGAATTCATTTGGCTATTATTAATTCTTTTCAGTTCCTTACCTTAATAAATTTCCCCTTATCTACCTTGGTTTTTAAACTGTCATTCCCTCTTTGCAGTCCTATGTTGTGAATTTATATCTATAGACTTTGCAATATACCATAGTTGTTTCTGTAATTGATTAATGGTTATATACTTCAAATTGTTCTTTGTCGAGTATGTTAATGAGAGTAAGAAATGAATGATTTTATGGAATAGGTGGCAAGTAATACAAGCAACTATTATATGTTTCTATTTTCAATTTTTTATGAAGAAAAATGGAAAAAGTATAATAAATGCTTACCATGGTTATTTGTTAATATTATAAAGTAGTAAGTCCCAAGCCTATGGGGTCATTTTAGGAAAAAAGGTATATAGCTTATTGCACATTTAGTAGTTCTAAAATGTGAAGTGCTAGAATATGAAATTTAAAAAAAAAATAATTTCTCACATATTCAAGGTATTAGACATTTAAAAAGGTCTAATGATGATTGATTACCATGTCTTGCTTGTCTGTGCAGATCTTTCAGAATCAGCTCAGTGTAAAGCCGAAAGAAATATGTCATCCTTTGAATTCTTTTTATGCATCAGCAGGTCAACTTTTAGAGGTTTGTGTCATTCATCAGCTCCACCTTTTCTTTGTTTAGGTTTGAGATATTTGATGCTCTTCTCATTTTTGTTCAAAACTAAAAGACATCTGAGTCTCTCGTTCTTGAAATATGACAGTAACATGTCTTTAAAAATGAAACTTTCAATGTAATGCCCATTGATTTTTTAGATAGAACACGAAGATTAATTTCACTTCCCTGTTATAAGCAGGAATGTCTAAAATTCCATCCCTCTTGATGATTAAAACTATATCAAGCCCTTATGATTCAATGAAGTAGAAATGTAATTTTAGTAAAATGGCTTCCTTGTCCATTTTTTCATATTTGTAAGGTGGAAATATTTCAGGAACTTAATCTAATAACAATAGAAAACTTTTAAGAAATAACATCTAAAACTTAAAGGGACTCTAAAATAACCATGCTTTTATCTCTTTTTATCTATTCATTTTTCTTTAACATTGTTGTTTGTCTATAGCCTGTAGGTTATCTGATTTTTTTTTCAAATCGTGCATGACATTTTCTATGCATTGCAGCATCATGGATTTGTAGATGGGTATATAATCTTATCATTTCATAGGTGTTACAATGATGAAAATGAGAGGAACATGGATGATCAAATTTAAAGGTTCAAAATAAGTGTTCTGGCCACTATGGTGAGATGCGGAGTTTCTTTTTTATGTGCATCCATTTGCGCTGGTCTAGGGGCAATACTATTCATGGATGGCACAATGCGGCTTGCAGTTGTGATAATTAATGAGCTTGAAAACGGTTTGGTTGCAAATTGTATTTATCATTTTGCTAACAATTCCCAACCATTTTCATATTACATGGATGTAAGAAGGTCTCAAGGAGAATGTGTACAATGGAATTCAATCTTAAATTAATAAAAGTGGCAATAAAAATGTGCTTTGCAAAGTTTTATCATGGTCTCCACTTTGGCTTATTGCTACTTCTGAAAGAAATTTATTAGGGGATTACTTGGAAGATGGAGGTCTTTATAAGTTATTTAGAATAATTCGAAAGGAGATCCAAATGTTTGTCTTTTATTTTGGTTCTTGCATATGTTTTTAGTTGCTTGAAACTTGGTCCAAATAATTGCACACTAGGTAAAAATTTACTCTCTAATTGTTATGTTGTAAAATAATTTAGAAAATGAAACTATAAAATATAGAGTAAAAACACTAATAAATAGAAAAATGGGAGCCCCTGCTTTCCCAAAGGTGGATATACTCATTTTTATCACCTAGTTGCTCCAATGATTTTCCCATGAACTAAGTTCCTTTTGAACTTCCTTGGCGAACTGAACCAATAACTCTTTATCTCACTTTTCGTCACAAACTTCAAGTTGTTTCTTGAATAATTTGTCCTCAACGTTTTTCCTTCCCACAGTTTTTAGGGCAATCAATATATATATTTTTTCTTCTAGCTACAATAATAGCCCTTTCAAAAGAGTTTGGTTCAAACATCATCACCTCCTTTCAAATTTCATCTCGAAGGTTGGAAATATATATCTTCCACACTGGATTTGAAGACAACGTCACCTTGGATTCCAAAACTTGAACTTTTTATGTACATGCCTTCATAAGCATATTTTTGAAACAAGTGCATTAACTAGGTATTGTGTGGTTCATCCTAGTTACGATTGGCTCTATTTGTTTGAGATTTGGCAAACGCTGAAAAGCCCCCTTGAGGGTTTGTAAAAAACCCTCTAGAAAATTTTAAACAAGTGAAGTAAACCTATGTTTCATGAATTTTCCGTTAAATAAACCTCATTTAAATATTCACAATACTTATTTAACAAATCCAAGAAATTGAGTTTCCCAAGCTTAAGTTAATGTGGTGGTGGTTCACCAATTTGAGGTAGAATAAAATCCTAGAAAACCAACATGTAGAATTGTAGTGGTTGCAACCTCTTACATAATTCATAAGGTTGAAGATTCTAGCCTTGCCTATATTTGTGACTTCTTGTGCCATAATAAACCATGATGGTTTGAGAATATTTATTGGTGTACACAAGCCCAAAGTTCTTTGGCCTCATATTTTCACTGAGAGGCTTTTGAATTTCTTGACAATCTTTTCCAATACCTTGATAAGTGTATCACATTTTCTTCAATGACTTGAAACAAACTCCTTTGGTGCATTTTTCAAAATTTCCAAAGAAAATTAATGGATAATCAATGTGTTGAAAATAAAAAAGGTTTACCATACTCTTATGTTAATGCTTGCATATCTTTGTTGAAGTCTACTTTGTTCGAAAATCTTCACATTCTATCTATGTTTGCAATGTAAAAGGGTTAACGAAGTAAATGAACCTTTATGTACTTATTTTTTAAAAATTAATAAAATACTTGTGCACTCGCACTAAGCGGGGACAAGGTTCAAACTATTTGTTCAAGGAGTTATCAGTGGTATCAGAGCATGGTTTTATCCAACACGGTGAACTTTGGGAGCATTGGTGAATTTGAAAGGAAGACAAGGTGAAAAGTTGAATTCACGTGAAATCAAATGGCATGAAATAAGGTATGCCATATAATGAAAATATTTTATTGGTTTAAATGTAATGTCAAAAATTTGAAAAATTATTAAATTAATTTAATTTTTCAATTTTTTTTACATTTAAACCTGTGTATTTTTCATATACCACCATCTGGTCATTTTGGCCATTCATACTCCACTTTATTGTGTTCAAACTCCTCATCTGGCATTAAAAGTAAAATTTTTAGCATTTAAATGTTATTAACTTCATTATTTGTTTGCAAAAATGAACTTGTACGGCTTGTTTGCATTGTAAAAAAAACTCTGTATTTTTCATCCATGGCTGCCATTGTTGATTCAATTCATTCTCAGCCCTTTTGAATCCATAAACACCTATTAAACTGGTTAAAACCCCTATTTTTAATCCTCAAAAGAAAATATGATTTTTTTAAATTTGTACAGCCTTCCAATGCCCTCGGTACAATTTGAATCCATTTCCAACAATAAATATCTTAAAAATTTGCTAAAACTCAACAAAATCCATTTTACACTGCATGTACAGATTTGTATGGCCTCCAAGAGTGAGAGAAGGTGCAATAAACATTTCCAAGAGCAGCCATGGCATCTCAGGTAAACATGGCACATGTTTAAACTCAGGAAAATTATTTTTTTTCATGTTTCTAAAGTTTGATATCAAAAAATTTGCATTGGATGGGTTCCACATGAGAAAGCTTGGAAGAGAAGATTAAAAAAGGAAAAATTTTGGATTGATTTACATATATGTAATTTTTTTTTAATTTTCTCTCATAGATAAAATCCAACATAAGTACACATTTCTAAGTATTATATTCTGAAAGTGCTCTTAGAGCAATTGGTTAAAGTTGTTTTGTAAGAAGCTTGCAAAGGAGGAGGTTAAGGGTTCAAATCCCTTCTTTTTGGAAGAATTTTTTTTAGAATATACTTTTTGTAAAAAAAATATTCTATTTTAATTTGCTTTTCATATGCCTTGAAAGTTGTGAAAAGCATACTTATTGTATAAGTGTTGTTTTTAAAAATAAAAAAAGGGGAATTAAATTCTATTTCTTTTACATTGTTGTGGTGAAATAAGGGTGTAATTGGTAGAATAAGGATGTAATTTGGTGAAATAAGGGTGTAATCAATTGATTTTTGGTGAGGTTAAGTGCAAAACTCATAAAAAATTCTTATTTTTTTTGCTCTACGTGGAGGTTAAGTAAAAAATTTCATAGAAGTAGTGTCTTGTGCTGTGAGTGTGATATTTGTTTCATCTCTTTTGCATTTTGTCACACTTTTCTCTACTACACTTATTTTTATTTCAAGATGATGAAGATTCAAAATTTTCTTTCAGATGGTGATAGGTTAACAATTTCCAATTACTCTGATTAGAAACGATTGATAGAGGCTTCACTAGTTTTTAATGAGTTATGAGATATTGTCAAGAATGAAAATCCCACATTGCCAATAGAACAAGCTAAATTATATGTATTTAATTTACATGATTTTAAGGCCTTATCTCTCATTAAATGTTGTTGTACTCGTGATACTTATGATCATATTGAAAATTCTCCTCATAGTTACACTGCATGGAAAACATTGTCAGATTTGTATGATAAGAAACCTAAGCATAAGGAGATATATATTAATATGAAGTTGTTTACTTTGTCATTAGATGAAGATGGGGATATGAGAGAATATATGTCTAAGTTGAAAAATTATCACTATTGAGTACACTAATGCTGTGTTTGAAAAACTAGATGATGACCTCATAGTCACTACTGCTTTGAAAAGACTACCTGGGTCCTATAGGAATTTTGTTGAAATGTTGCATGTCTCTGACAAGATCACAAGGATCACCTTTGATAATTTGGTTGAGTTGCTCATCCAACATGAACTCTCTCTACCCAAGAAATCTAAGAAAATTGAATAAGCCCATGTTTTAGAGTCAAAGCCTAGTTCATCTTCATCTGGGCATCAAAATAATAAAAGAAACAGTTATAGAGGGGGTCGAGGTTACAGAGGAGGAAGATATCAAAACAGAGGTAGGGGTTATTCAAATAATGAAAAATCTAACAATTCACATGAAACAAGTGATCGAGGATGTGGTCACAACTCATATAGGGGCAAAGGTCGAGGTAGATTAGACATTCAGTGTCATAGATATGAAAAATTTGGTCACATTGCCTCACAATGTATGATTCCTTTTGATAAAATTTAGAGGCTATAAAAAATGACTAAGTTTAACTCTGATCAGTATGTTGATCATGACTATGATGAGTCTAGTAATGTTTCCCATGAATCTGCATTCATTACTTTGGTGCACATTAATTTTATTGAATATGAGGCTAGAGATGAGCTCACAGTTATATGGGTTTTAGACATATGAGCAACCAAAAACATGACATTTAGGAGAGATTTCTTTTGGTATTTCAAATAAGCTTCTCTCTCTTCAGTTGCCTTAGTAGATAAGTCTATGCATACACCACTAAGACTTGGATCTATTCGGATTCTTCTTCCTAATGGGTCAATAAAATACTTGGAGGATGTTTGGTATGTTCCCACATTGAAGAAACACTTACTTTCTTTGGTAACTATTTGAAAGAAAGGTTATCAAATTGTGCTTGAAAACGGGCTTATTTACATCAATTCAGTGAAAGATGATTATAAAACAATGTATACAGGATATGAAGATGGAAACTTGGTTAGATTGCATTGTAAAGTGCTTCCTCCCACTATAGAACTTGTAGCAGTTGTTGACACAGGTACATGTACTATGTCTACATAGTGGTTATGGCATCTCCACTATGTACATTCGAATATCCACTCTTTAGTGGATTTGTAGAGATATGGTATGGTGAATGGGTTGCCCACTTTTTGCAAAGATAGTATTCTTTATGAGTCATGTGTTTTGGGTAAACAAAATTGAGAAAAATTTCTTAAACAGTCATCCTAGAGAGTTAACAGGCGTTTGCAGTTAGGTCATAGTGATGTATGTGACATGAAAAAGTCATCCATTAGTGGGTGTAGATACTTTGTCTTGTTTATTTATGACTTTTATTGGATGACTTGGGTATTTTTTATGAAAAACAAATCTGAAGTTTTTGCTAAGTTTGTTGATTGGTTACACTTAGTTGAAAAAGAAATAGGTTCACATTTAGCCACTCTTCATTCAGATAATGGAGGTGAGTATAACTCAAACAAATTTTTAGATTATTGTCGAGAACATGGTATTCATTGACAATATAGTAATTCTTATACTCCACAACAAAATGGAGCATCTAAATGGATGAATAGAAATTTAGAGGGCACAACATGTGCCATGTTGCACTATAAACATCTTGATGATAAGTTTTGTGCAGAAGCCATTGATATTGCAGTGTATTTGAGAAACATGTCCCCCATAGTTGCACCTTTGGGACAAACTCCATATGAGGCATGGTATGGGTTTAAACCAAAAGTTAAACACTTGAAAGTGTTTGGATGTCTTTGTTTTTCTTTGGTTCCTATTAAACATAGAACTAAGTTGGAACCACGAAGTCAAAAATGCATCTTTCTTGGTTATTATGAAGATAAAAAGGGGTTTCATTTTCTTGCACAAGATATAGGCAAATTCATAGTGAGTCAAGATGTAATATTTGATGAGTTTGGGACTATGAACACTGTAGAGATTGATTCTCAACTTGATAGATCAGAGAGGAAAAATACAAAAAGAGATAAGGGTTTGAATAATGGGAATAAATCTTCAAAGTTATGGTATGAAACTCAAATTCCTTCACTTTCCTCTCCTTCATCTACAAGTTCACAAGTTGATGACTTAGAAATTATTGAAAATTCTCTAAGTCCCCCTTGGAATGATGCACATAATGAGAATTTTGGAGTCCCTGATTTGAATAATTTGACTAAGTATCCAAAATGGGCTCAAAGTACTTTTTCTAACTTGAAAGTAGATGAAGTTGGTTTAATAGGGCCCAATAATTCTCAAAAAATGGTAAACTATGCTATGGTTTTTACTACTTCTTCCTCTGAGCCATCCAATTTTGAGGAGGCATCTACTGAACATGTTTGACAATAGGTAATGAATTGTGAGTATGATTCCATACTTAGCAATAATACATGGGTTTTAGTTGATCATCCTCCACATGTTAAACCCATCGGATGTAAATCGGCTTATAGGACTAAGTATAAATTAGATGGCTCCATTGATAAACATAAGGCAAGACTTGTTATAAAAGGATATATGCAACAAGAAGGTATTGACAATGAGAAAACATTTGCACCAACTTCCAAATGGCACACTATTCATATGGTACTTGCCTTAGTAGCACAAAATGGTTGGAAAGTACATCAATTGAATGTTAAAAGTGCTTTTTTAAATGGTGATTTACAAGAAGAATTATATATGAAACAACCTTAGGGTTTTGAATAGGTGAGTGCCAAACACAAAGTATGTAAATTTATAAAAGCTTTGTATGGGCTCAAATAGGCACCTAGGGCTTGGTATGAGAAAATGGATTCATACTTGAAATCCATTGGTTTTCATCATAGTGAATCTGATGATACTCTCTATTTTCGAGTGTAGGATAAGAAAATGGTGATACTTGTTGTCTATGTCGATGACTTGTTTATCACAGGTAATGATGAAAACTATAACGAGTCTGTGAAGAAGGAATTAAAAGATGGGTTTGAGATGACAGATCTTGGACTTCTTCACTACTATCTAGGCATAGAGGCAACTCAGAAAGAGCATAGTATTTTCATTTCACAAACTAAGTATATTTTTGAGTTATTAGATAGGTTTGGCATGAGTGATTGCAAACTTACCCTCACTCCCATGGAAAGTAACTTGAAATTGTCTAAGGATGATATCAGTGCCTTTTTTGATGGCACCAAATATAGACAATTGGTGGGAGGATTGATATACTTGATGACTACCAAGCATGATATTTCATTTTTAGTTGAAATTTTATCTAGGTTTATGCATGAGCATAGAGAAATTCATTGGCATGCAACAAAATGAGTACTTTGTTAACTGTAGAGAATGAAAACATATGGCCTTGAATAATTCCACAAAAAGAACTTCAAACTTGTTGGATATTGTGATGTAGATTTTGGTGGATGTGTGGATGACAGAGTGTCAACCACATATTATACTATGCATATGGGTTCAACTACCATTGCTTGGTGTTATAAGAAGCAAGATAAAGTGTAAAATTCATCAATAGAATTAGATTATATTACAGCATGGGATGCTTCCAAAAAAATTATTTACTTATGTCATATTTTTAAAGATCTCCAAGTTTCTCAGTTTGCTCCTACATAGTTATAAATTGATAATCAAAGTGCAATCAAGATGTCCAAGAATCCTATGTTTCATGCCAAAATTAAACATATGGATGTCAAAAACCATTATCTATGAATGCTGATTGCAAAGAAAGCTCTTAATCCAATATATTGCCCAACTACTGATCAGATAGCTGACATCTTCACAAAACCCCTTGACATAATCAAATTTGAAAAATTTAAAAAAATGCTTGGTATATGTCCAAAGACTTGACTTTGGATCATAGGGGGTTTGTTAAGACTTGTTCCAAAGTCTTAACATTATGTTAGATTTTTGGTATGTTAATAAATAATAATTGTTAATGGGGCATGCATCTTTTTATTAAAGACACCCCCATAAAATAAAGTTACTTAGTTTTAGTTTTAGGTAGTTTTCATGTTTTGTGTTTATTAATTAGAACTACATTATGGGTTGTTTTCCCATAAATAGTTGGTTATAAGACTAGTTGATTTTACCGGTCATGGGTAAAATCTATATAATCTATGTTTGCAATGTAAAAGGGTTAATGTTGTAAAGACACCCTTATGTACTTATTTTTTGAAAATTAATAAAATACTTGTGCACTCGCACTAAGTAGGGACAAGGTTCAAACTATTTGTTCAAGGAGTTATCAATCACATCTTGCCATGCCTTGTTACCCTTGACTTATTAATGTACATCTAGCTCTTTATGGGACATTTTCCCTTTGCATTAGACTCTTCATAGCCTTGCGTCTTCTCGATTTTCCCATAAACACATCAAATGTGTCAAATATTTGCATCGGGATCCATTGTGTCATCATTAGTCTATCTTGATTTCTATTTATGGTTCTTTTCCTATCATGACCATAATTAGTGCCATCTAGTTGTGGTCTTAGCCATAATGGGTGGTGGCCAATTTTGGTCTCCTACATTTGGTAGGTTCTTTTTGTTATGTTGATTTTGTGTCTTCATTGTACATCTAGCTCTTTATAGGACATTTTCCCTTTGCATTAGACCCTTCATAGCCTTGCATCTTCTCAATTTTCCCATAAACACATCAAATGTGTTAAATGTTTGCATCAGGATCCATTGTGTCATCATTAGTCTAGCTTGATCTCTATTTATGGTTTTTTTCCTATCATGATCATAATTAGAGCCATCTAATTATAGTCTTAGCATAATTGGTGGTGGCTGATTTTGGTCTCTTGTATTTGGTAGGTTCTTTTTGTTTTGTTGATTTTTGTGTCTTCATTGTTGGGTTTCATTATTTTACATGGTTGAACTATGCATATATGTGTTTTTATGGAACTTACATTAATAAATGTATCATAAGCCATTCATATCAAGTGTTATCAAGTAATCCATCCAAGATGTCTTTCATTAAGTTGTACATTGAGTATATCTACTACACATTTTTCAAAGAACATGCACATTGATCCAAATCTAACCTCAACATCCACTTAAAAGTCATGTGCCTAGACACTTGTACCAAAATAAGGTTACATTACAAATCATATAGTTGTATTTGATTATTTGGGTAAAGAATGTGAAATCTGTTAGCTCATTTAGGTTAAGAATATTCACAAGCACTATAAATAAAATGAGTTTTGATTATGAGTGTACAAAATATGTTGCTAAAACCCTCAAGGGGGTCTAAGTAACTAACCTTAAATTTTTTTATATTCATGAAATATTGTGGTAAATTAGGATTACATTAAATAAAAAGTAATTTAGAGCATTGTACACAACAATTCTGCCAAGCGAAGACATATTCTTGAACTTCTATTGTTACCAAAGCATCCTAGAAAGTTTTAGATCCCTAGGATCAATAATGCCATGAATCTAGGTGATTTTTAGAATCTTCATAAAGTTACCATAATTGGCCATATGATTTTAGTTTGATTATAATTGACGTTGGCCAAATCTTTTCATTATCAAGAATACAATTTCTTTTAAAGGTTTTAGTCTACACAGTTTTAGGTCTTGTTTCCCAACATCAAAATTCGCTTCTAAAACTCTAGTAAGTCAAATTAAGGTATGCATCTCTCTTTATCCATCTCTTTTCCAATTTGTTAATTTCATCAATTATTCAATATTTCAATTTTCAATTTAGGCATGTTAGAGAACTTTGATTATTGTAGTTTACTATATTTGCTTGATCCCCTAGTGTGTTATTCTTTAATTGGATTGAGCACTTCTTGAGCGTCAATTTAATAAAAAAATTTGGGTGAACTCAATACTCTTACACCTCTTAGGGTTAGATTGTTGCTTCCTTAACTTCTTAGGATTTGATTTCACCTTTTAATTTTGATATTAAAATTTTGGCATGTTCATTATTATTTTATCATTAGCCTTATCCCTTTTTATGTTTTTTTTTTCTTGTTATGTTATCAATCTTTACATCTTGTGTGAATAATATGAATGATAATAATGTTGATGTATATCAAGAAAGAGTTAATATACTTTCTCACTTTAGGAAAATGATTAAAGAAATTCCTAATGACTTAGAAGAAGTAATTTTTATATTAAAAGAAGTGTAAAAGAAAACTTTGGTCAAGTAATCTACACCTGAGAGAGAACGTACTACAAATGATCATTTGAATGTTTCTAATCCACCTATTAGAGGTTATACTTCTTTTATAGGTCATGAGGCTATTTTTCCTATTGTTGCATCTTTTGTGCCTCCTCTTAATGTTTAATACTTAGGTTACTATGACTACTACTTCTCTTGTGCCCCATATTGTTACTAGACACTTTTGCTACATTTATTTATCACTATCTTGGTCAAAATCCTAGTGCATCCATTTATATAGATGTTCATACACACTGCTATATCTAAGGGTGTATTAATTTAACAAGCCCTTCAATATAGGTTGGTGAAAATCAAACAACCATCCCAAATATCTCAAAAGACTTAACCATGTGGTCACTTATTATGATATATTACACAATCCATTGGCTCATGAGGTCCTTGTTTGCCCCTTTTCGACTAGTTTTATTATAGCTAAATTTCAAGTATACACTAGGAAGGGTGATCCTTTACATCATATCTAATCCATCTATTCTCCATGCTTTGGCTTTGTACATGATGATATGTCATTGACTAAGCTCTTTCCTATAAGTTTCAAGGACTATGTCTTGGATTGGTTTTATGCCCTACTATCAGGGTTTGTGCATGATTTCAATGATTTATCCAATAGCTTCTTAGCTCATTTTTCTATCAACATTAACCAAAAGGTCACATTTTCATGACTTGCCCAAACTTAAGCAAAGACTTAATGAGAATGTTAGTATGTGCTTAAATTCAAAATATGCTTACAAAAATGTCTCATCAAATACTTGATAGTGAGTCACAATATTTTATCAATCATTTTGCTTTAACATCTGAAGGACAAAGTGAAGTTTAACACATATCAATATTTCAATGAGCTTTGATATATGGTTTGTAATGATGAGATCAAAACTTTAAAGTCCAACATGAATAAATATGGGTCTAATGCCCCTACCTCTAATAGTTTCAAATATTAAGATAAATCAACATTCAAAGCTAAGGCTAATGATATTCCAACTTTTCAAGCTGAGAATGAGCTCAAAAATGTAGTAAATGTGATATCTCAACCACATGACATGCTTTCCCTTCCAGCTTGAGTGCATAGATATTTTACAAGGTTATTTGAGAATCCTCAACAAGAGCTTAAATGGTTGTTTGAATGCAAAATGATATCTTTGCCTCCAAAACATGAGTTGGCCACATATCGACCTTTACCTAAAAACTAAGGTGTTAATACATACTATGAGTACCATAAATCTTTAAGGCATACTACCAATAAATGCTAAACTCTAAGACATAACTATGATATAAGATCTAATTGATAGTAATGTTATCAAAGTGGAAGGACACAATATTACATTGAATGAATATGTTGCTTCATTGAGAAAACATTATTATATCTTTAACAATCCACTTCCAAACCATGATACTAAAAATAAGACAATGTTCATATGACAATACTTAATTGACAGCCAATTATTTCTAATGCTTATATCATATATGACATTATAGGTAATGTTATGATTTTTTGAGTTCTATCTAATCCATTTTATGACCATAGGATTCCAATGGATAATTCTAACAATGGTCTACTATTCATGCATGCTTTTATTGGTTCACATCCTATGATTACACATAGCATTATGGTAGACAATGGTTCAAGCCAAAACTTATGTACAATGTTATTCATTTCTATTAGAGGGTATTCTCAACAAGACTTACTTGGTACAACCATGGTTGTGAAGAGTTAATATGGTTTTACATGGACACCTCTAAGGTGTTTCACATTACTTGTCACTATAGGTCCTAAGGCTTTTTTAGTATAATTTTATGTATTATTGGATATCGGGACATACAACTTATTAATTGGATGTCTATATCTAAATCAAATGAGAGTTATCCCATCCAAATTACACCAATGTCTTAAGTTTTTGCATGACAATAAAGTCTTCACTATTCGTATAACACCTTATGAGTTACCAATACAATACCAAAAACAACATAAGGTATTAGCCAAAGTGATTCCTAAACAAAAAATTATCCAACCTCAAGTCACATATTCTATAGTTACACCTTATATACCTATGGTATAGTTATCACATCTACAATTCCAATGCTTAAGAGTTATAGTTCCTAAAACTATTATTCTCAAAGTTCTAGCTCCTATTGTTACATCACCTAGAGTCAAAACACCTACTCATGTATGTCACAATATAATATTATCGCAACCTCTTGCATATGTTCATGCAAAAACACAAACAAATATTTTAACTACACACTAAAACATTCAAACTGATTCACATGATTTATTTCAAGGGGATAAAGTGGCTCCTCTAGCTCATCACCTTGATGAATCTCTTAGTGATGATGATTCAGGTTACCATACAATTTGTGATCACATTTTCTATAATTATAGTGACACATATATCTCCTCACATTCATGGTCATCTCTTTGTATGATTTTAGACGTAATTATCGATTAACATTGCTAGTCTATCTCATGTGCGTGAATGATACAATCTATTAAAAATAACTTATTTTCTCCTTTCTTCTATGTGCTATGACTTTCACGTGCCTTCTAGAGTCATGTTTTTCTTTTGGATGCATAATGCTTCTTTATGGATTTTCATTTCCTTCCTCCCTTGAGTTTCTCCTTCGCCTATGATTATTTTGGGTGCATGATGCTTCTTTCTATCTTTTCATTGCCTTTCTCCCTTGAGTTATGACATATTGTGTTCTTTGCCTTAGTTTACATTGACATTCTTCTAGCTCTTTGGTTTATATTGATTTATTTATTTCATTATCCATTGCTCATTTGATTGTTGATCTCATTCTAAACACTTGTAAGGAATTTACACATACACATATCGAGGCCTTCCACCCTAACATACATAGAGTTTTTGAGGGAAGTTGTAGGTTAGTAAGAATATTCATCTTCTTCTTGTTTCTTATTTTCACCTTTTGGCTTATTGAATTCCTTTTTTCGTGCCCCTTTGATTTTATTTTTTATTGATTGATCTCTCCTTGCTTATTATTGTTTTCACTCATTGGCTCCATCCTTGTTTCATCCATTCTTCTAGAAAATCATAAAAAAGTAAAAACATTCCAAAACATAAAAATAAAATAAAAAAATTCCTTTATTTTTGTAATGACACATTGATATATATCATGTGTATCAACCTATGCTATATGTTTACATATATATTATCATACACATACTTCTCAAAATATCTTGAGATATGGATGCATAATATATAAGGTACTATGATCATGGATTTTAGATTCTTTGTAGTTTCATTATGCTCACACCCAGGGTGTTCTCACATTGGGGGCATGTCCATACTGGGTGCATATTTTTAGTGGGTCTCAAGTTATATCTTTCATATTTTCCATTTTTCATATAAAGTTTTATATTAGTGCTTATACATATCTTACTCTATCTTACATACATCAATATATTATGTGTTCTCTTGCTTGCTTGATTGCATGTGCATTCTTGTATTTATATATGCTTTTACATATTTATTTTCATGTCATGTCATGCCTAGTATTATTCATAGATGATCTTTTATTTGTAATGTCCTTATGATTGATCACTTGTGGGTCACATTCATTGCTCTATGGTTATA
Organism: Torreya grandis; assembly: GCA_037957365.1. Lineage (NCBI taxonomy): Eukaryota > Viridiplantae > Streptophyta > Pinopsida > Cupressales > Taxaceae > Torreya > Torreya grandis. Next base: position 1,836,085 of record JARHVA010000091.1, on the reverse strand, counting down.
TTTGTTATGTGATTACATGATTGTGTGTGATTGCATTATCTATATTATGTGATATTGTACGTTTGGTGCCATGATCTATATCATTCATGTTATTACTTCTAGTTTATTATTCATATTTTCTACGTTTTCATGGTCTCTAGCATGCATCTATTAGGGTATACTAATAATATTATGTGTATGCTTCATTTTTATATCTCGAATTCCTAAGGACACCTTATGGCATATCATTTGTCCTTCTTTGATTCCATATAAGAACATATAATTTTTACTTCCTTATCAAGCCTCTCATCTATATCTTTCAATTTCAAACATAATGCACATGTGTGGTTATTGATCTTACATTTCTTATATTAGGATAACCAATGTCCCCCATACACATAGTGATATGACAATCACTATAATGAGTACTCTTATTATTATATATTGACCACATTGGGGAATATAAATTGTCCTTATCCATTAGGTACTATAAAAGCTTATCACTTTCCCTTCCTAATATTACACCCTTACATAGATCACATATTCCTATTAAGCCTTACATGATGAAATATTTCTATAGTTACATGTTTTACAAATGTACTTTCAATAATTATAAAAACTAAACTTACTTTCTATGTTACACATTGTACTTTTAATCTTTTTATTTTGTGATGAGTGATTTATAAGGTCATCCCTCTCCTAAAAAAGGGGCATCCCATACTATTCTATTATTATTGGTTGGGAAATTTGTCAAGGGGACAAACATAAAATTTCAGTCAGTAGTGTAGGGAAAAAGTCGCTTTGTCAGTCAAAGATGTGGGGACGAAGTCCCTCTCTTATTAACAAGAAGAAAAATTACCTTTATTGAAAATCAAAAAAATAAATAATGAAAAGAGCTATTCATAAATATTTATTGTAAATTTATTTGCAACAGAGGTTTTGTACTTTTAACCAAAACGTATGAAAAAATGGCAGAAAATAAATTGAATGGAATGATGGAAATGAGGAAAAAGAGAGAAGAAATGAGGGAGACATAATTGGATGATTCTAACTAGTTAAACACATCAAGCTTGCTATAAAAATCTTGGGGAAGAAAAATGATAACTCTAGGTAACTAATATTGGTAAAAATAGAGTTGCCCAAAGAGCCGAACACACAGGGGACAATACAAAAATATAATATTATATTTTACACTATATCAAACTCATACGAGACAGTACAAATATATAGAATTTTTTTTCCTATAATTGGGGAGATAATATCTCCACCATAATCTCTCACAACCCTATAATAAGTCAACCAAATAATCCCTTGATTAACCAAATATTATATACGAATATATTATTACCAATAATATATATGAGTAACTACCAAGCACTAATAAAACTAACTCGTAAGCTATTAACTTAATATTATTTTAATAATATTTATGTTATTACATATTAATAATGTAAACACACATCAACATTCACTCCCTTGTGAACATTATTAATCTTGATCTACACCCCCTTAAATTGAGCATGTGAAGAATATCTATCTTCAAGAATTGGTTCAAATAGAATCATATGTTAATGTATATTTTTAAGTTTGTATACAACTATTTGAATCTTGTTTTCTAGATCTTGCTACACATGACCACTACTATGCAAAGAACACATCCTGTATTTACTCCATGTGAATACAACAAATGTTTCACTGACCGATCATCTCCATAAATATGTAAATCAGTAAGATGATATCTATAGTCAGAGGATTTTTGTAGTTAGTTACCCTCCTATACAACTATTTCCACATTCCATTATATATTTACACTCTCATTTTTCTCCAAATATTAGAGGATTTTCAAACCAATGGAGGAATGAAACCACATACAACATTAGAAACTAAAATATCATGAGGAATAAATCCTCGTTATCATCTTATGCATCCTCTATTAATATTTGTTGCCACTCAAATAAAAATAACATAGATAGTTTCCACTACCACTAAATAACTATCCTTGCCATTAGCTGATTTGGCACAAAACACACCACACTAAAAAAATGAGGAAACACATCAAACCTGTGAACATGAATGCTCTTATTTTCTTATTCACATAATTGAAAATAAATATACCATTAAAATAGTAAGTGATCCCGTTGTTAATGGCTAACGAGAGACTACGAAACCTCTAACCTCTATTTCCTCCTTCCTCTAGTATGTCTTGTTGCTTACTCAGCACATGTGTCAATGAAGCTTAAATGTTTCCACATTGGATTTATTTGGATTGCCCCCTCCCACAATATGATATATTTGATTTTTGACTCAGGACGTCACATACAAGCGATAATGCATCCTTTACAATATAATTTTTTTCTTCTAATACTCATCTAAACAAGACCCTAACATTCACCTAAATTGGACTCAAAGATAAGATTTATAAACAAAATTAATATTGACCATACCCAAAAAGAAATAAATTTTATCAAAAACTAAATGACTAAACGAATACCAAATGACCCTAAGAAATTTAAAGTGGATAATGGTCTTTTATGAAACATATAAATATCCAAGACTCTATTTAACATTTCCTTTTGACAAGACAGCTAAATAAAACATAAACTATAATATAAAGAACCTGATACATGGAAATATGTATTTTCAAGACTCTTTGTCAAAATAGATAGTTCACTGCCATTAGAAGTCATGTGTTGTTGAAACCACATGCTAGTAAAATCTGAGAACACATGGAGGTCTTAAAAGACTAAAAATAAAAAAACTTTTGCTTCTATAGCCGTATTGAGATGGAGGAGCTTAGAAATTTGATGACATGTTAGAGAGTATGTTGAACAATGTAGAGTTTGTAGGTTGTGTAATTTGTGGGATGACATGGAGAGATCTGAAACATGCCACATAAGAGTTGAATGGAGTCAAATATCAGGTACATAAATAATTTCCTCCAAAAAACATGAGACTATCACATACATCTATCTGTATATTTCTAGAGCTGTAACATAGGCAAGACCAATAATTTATGATCCAAGTGCAAACACAAAACAAAAAGATTTTATTGTGCCAACTTTGGTTCCTTTACCTACTAGAGATAAACATCAAGTTCACAACTTTTTGATTTCTTTGGCTAATACGAATCGACCATGGATATCAATAGTTGACTGAGTATCAATGATCATAACTTTTACTAAATCTGTCAAACAAAGCAGCTATGTACATGCAAGGAAGTGGTGTATAGTCTTCAATCAATATGGTAAATAACAATAAATTGCACTCCCAATAGAGTCTTGGTGTGTTAAGCACAGAGAATGTTGAATGACTAAAAACTAAATACACTAATCTACGCTGAAATATCTTAATTATCTACTAATTTAAATTTTCACAATGTACTATAATCCTTAGGCCCAAAGGCCTGAATGTCTACCCCTTAAAAAATATCACTGATCCATCATAAAATCCACCTACTCTAATACCATATATTGGTAAAAATAGAGTTGAATAGATAGCCAAACACACAGGTGACAATAAAAAATGATAATATTATATTTGACATTATATCAAACTCATATGGGACATTACAAATATATAGAAAAATTATTTCCTATAATTAGGGAGGTCATATCTCCACCATAATCTCTCATAACCCTATAATAACTCAATCAAATAATCTCTCTATTAACCAAGCACTATATACAAATATATTATTACCTACAATATATTCGAATAACTACCAAGCACTAATAAAACTAACCCATAAGCTATTAACATAATATTATTTTAACAATAATAGTTACATTATTACATATTAATAATGTGAACACACCTCAATAATTAAACATAAAGTTTCACTAGAATAATATGAAAAGGGGGATTTTAGTAGAAAAAATCTTTATCATATAAATGAGACATGAAAGACATATTATCGACATATGAACAAAATGCATACACTAGAGAGTTTAATAATGCTATGAAAATTAATAAAAAACTCTATATTTTCTCAAAAGAATGAACAAAAATCCTATTCTTAACCCACCAAGGTTTCATGATTATAAAAACTCTTAATGTAGATTCGAAAAGAAATTCTACACTAAAAATTCTACATTCATTGACTATCTAACAATAATATTTTAAAAAATCGAAAGAAAAAGAATCAAAATGGATTGACATACTCATGCACGTCATTAACAAAAAATATTCACATCATTTTTTTCCATCAAAATCTCATTGAATTGTTTCTATATTGATACTTCATGAGGTTGTACATACAGACTCCTTCCTTCAATCTTGCCAAAAGTTCTACTATTTTAAAAACCAACCTTGGCTCAGCACCAGATTCAAAACTAAAATTGCTCCTTTAAAAATAAGCCCCAAACACATATTTATAAGTTAAAATAGGTGGTTACATTACATAACCATATTTTCTACATTTTGAGGATATTTTAAAGTCATGTTAGTAAAACTACACAACTTAAAACTTTTAAAAATGCATCAAACAATTTGCACAACTTGAAAAAGTGCAATGACCAATTTGTACCTGTAAAATTGCATTGGTAATTTTGCAGGACTTACAAAAGTTCATTAGAAAAAATTTACAACTTTAAACTTGTAAAAATGTGTTGACATATTTACACAACTTGCAAAAGTGCATTGACATATTTTAACAACTTGCAAAAATATGTTGACAAATTCTCACAACTTACAAAAGTGTGTTGACAAACTCACACAACTTGCAAAAGTGTGTTGAGAAATTTGTGTGACTTAGAACTTGAAAAGTGCATTGAATTTTTTATAACTTGAAAAAGTGACTTGAAAGTTTATCACAACTTTAAACCTAGAAAATTTTTACAACTTGAAAACTGTGAAGTTTGTCTTCTTTGCATTTTGTGGAAACTTCACCCTATTTATGCAACCGTGATTCTCCCCATTGATTTTATAAGTTCAATATAGATTTTTATCATCCTAGGTACTTATGGTAAAATGTTCATAAAATTATCTTTCCAACTCATTAAACGAGAACTAAAATAGAGTTTAGATGTAAAATTTATGGACAAAGGAAACTTAGACCTTGCTTGGACATGTCTGGAATTTCGTCACGCTCGAATAGTTGTGATTCTCCCCCATGATATTAGAAGTTAAAGATGAAATTTTATAACCATGGTTCCTTAAGGAAAAATTTTATTCATCAAATTATCTTTCCAATTCATTGAAAGAGAGCCAAAACAAAGTTCAGAGGTGAAAGTTATGGACATAGGGAACTTGGACCTTGCTTAGACATGTCTAGAATTCTGCCATGCTTGGACATCAATGATTCTTCTCCTTGATTTTAGAGGTTTAAGATGAAATTTTCTCATCATGGGTCCTTAAGGTAAAATTTTCTTCATCAAATTACCTTTCCAATGCATTGAACAAGATCCAAAGTGGAATTTAGATGTGAACATTATGGATAAAGGGAACTTGGACCCTGCTTGGACATGTTTGGAATTTTTCCCTACTTGAACATATGGCATATTTTTCCCTACATTCAGACACATGGTATATTTCAAAGAGTCCATTTTCAAGTTTTTTAGGATTTGACATGTTTCAGGACATAGATTGGGATCTTAGCATGGGGAAAATTTTTGATAAGGAAGGACTTAGACAAATTTTGTCTTTTGTTGTATGATTCTTCTTGAGTCTATTTTGATCCTATCTACTAAAGATATTTATGAGATAATACATTTTGAATCTGAACAATGAAGACTTTGTTTTCCCCTTGTAATTCCCTTTATTATACACTCTTTGCATTTCCAAAACCTTAAGCAACCTTTGAGCAATTATTCAAGTTTAGAATTAAATCACAATTATGAATAACTTTGCCTTGAATTATTTGTGATCCCTTCACGACTTTGAATTTTCTTCCAATGATTGCATTTACAACTTCATCACAATATCTTGAACCATTATCCAATTGTAGGTTTCTTGTAGTCTTATTATCCAACCTTCATAGATTAATTTCATACATAATAATATGAGATTCAAGTATTGATAATAGGGTCATTGTAAACTTTATTTGTTACCTTGTGTGATTTATTTGATATGACATCTATTCCATGTGTAAGATGCACTTAAGCTTTATATATTATTTTGGATTTCTTGAATTCTCCTTTATACATCCAAGCATGTCAAACCTATATGTAGCTTTATCTAGCATCAAACATTTTTTTGTGACTATCTGATTAGATCATCATCTATAACCTTATCTTCAAGTGTGGGACTTAGTTTCAAGGAGTGGTCTACGAATCACAAGTAATGACCATTCAAAATTTTTTTAGAATGTAAAAAATACCCTATATAATTCCTCATGAACTTATTTTTTAACCAAATGAAAAATATGAAGAATTCAATACTGATATCAAAGTTGCTATACTCTTTGGCCCTTAAAAGATCACCTAGATCTCACATGTAAGAATAATATTCATGCCCTATACTGCAAGTTGTATCCTTGAATTTATCTTGATTTTTAGCATGTTTTCCATGATAATAATATTGTAATGACATAACAATGATTAATGAATTTGAAATATTTTCATACCTTTGGTTGCAATCAAAATGCTCACTTTGTTTTGATGAGAGATAAATTGTTGAGATATCTTCAACACTACTAACTTTGTGACTCAAAAATCTTGGATTAGGGTTGACCAAAATATTATCCTCAAATGCATATAAATCCATAATATTACTCTGAAAACTAGTAAATAACTCACCATTTAGAATCTCAAAAGATAATGCAACATTTGATATAGTTTTATTCACCTTAAACTCTTCACATCCATCAAGTGAAACATTAAAGAAACTAAGCCTTATTTATTGGGCTATGGAGTCAGTGCTTATTTTGTAAAAAAATTATCATCCTTGTCATTAAAATACCTCTAATTAATTATGATAATGCAATTGGGGTATTGTCATAAAATTTTACTACAATAACTAGCTCTAACTGTGGGATTGCATTTTTTAAGAGAATGTAGGAGAACTCCAAAATCTTATATGATTGGTGCCTTATTTACACAAATTATTGATTTTTTTATCTATCACACATTTTTACGTCTGATCCAACCAACTAACAGCTAGTTCATGTATCTCAATCTTATGAAAAATGAACATGTACTACTGGACCAAATCACACACTCCATAATTTTTTGAAATTTTGATCTGGCCAATTGATAGCCAATTCACCTATTTTAATCATATGAGAAATGAACATACACTGCCAGACCATATTTTTTGTTTTGAAAACTTTAAATGTATGTTTGTTCACTTGAAGACTATGATACAAATATTTCTTGTTAATTTTGACATTTGAGGAATAAGTCTTTGCATCATCATTCTTATGAATACAAATTTCATCTTCTGAATACACTATCAAATGTCTATCTTGGATACATACTTGGTTGAAATGATTCAAGGATATTTTTTGCATGTTATTCCAAAAATTGAAGAAACTTGTACTATAAAAATGGCATAGGGTTGAAGATTTTTATTTCATTTGAATTCAAATTAGGTATTCAAATAAATATGGATGCAAACATTGAACCATCAAACAATGGCCTTACATCCCCTGAAAATGTGATCATTTCATCCATTTTGGAGTAACAACTATTTTGAAATTTTTATAAATGATGTGAATTTACACTAAGTTTTCTAGTAGGGAATACAACTACAAGAATGTGCAATGAAAAGAACAAATACATGGAGAGGAAATGACAATAGACAACCTAATACATTTATTGAAAAATAACACGCATACCAAAATAGAAATGAAAAAAAGAAACAAGCCAAAATAGGGAAATCAAAATTATTTACAGAGAGTAGAGGAAAATGAAAAGACTATACAAAACCATTATCTGGTGGAAAAATGTACCTACCATTTTAGAATAATGGATTTAAATTATAAGATCTGAACATATTCAACGACAGTGACCAAGTAGGTGGGAAGAGAATGAACTTACAATCACTGTGCATATTGAGATAATCATAGATAGATAGATCAATAATGTCTTTAGATTTTGGAATGGAATCATTATGAAATTTCTAATTTTATTTGAGCATTCTTGAGTAGTATTGAACATCTTCAATATCTTCTTAAATGACTTTAGATGCATATGTGCTAGATACATGATTTAAATCAGAGAGAAGTGTGTTGCATGTTTCTTTTTGAGCTAGAAAAATAATAAAGATATGTTCTAAAATGAATTGAGTGCATATATTATTTACCATATTATTTCCCATTGTAGAAATGAATTCATCATTAAATGAGTCATCATCATCATGTTCATCAATTCTTATACCTTGACAGTTTTTATTTCACTTGAAATGAAAATCGAGCACCATTCATTTTGCTTCGTGTTCATAGATTTAATTTCAATATTAGCATAACTATGGTCTTAAATATGTGTATGCTTGAATACTTTAGATTCAAATCCTTCAGAGAACTATTTTACAATGGGACATGAAAAGGAAGTTCCAAGAGAATCTTCACTTTTGACTATTGAGTTTTTCATTTTGATACAAGAGGGATATCCTTATTTACATAAAATTGGTTTCATTTTATCTTTTCCTTCTGAAAGCATGACATCACATTTTTCATTATTATCCTTTTTTGTTTGTGATTCAATCAATTATTTTTTAAATAACTCATTTTCTCCTAGGATTATGAGGTTTCAGCAATCTTGTGAAATAGGGAAATATCTCTTCTTTGCCAAGGGGAAGCTAAATTCTTTGTCTATTCTATGATCAATCATTATTTTTTATAACTTCTCACTTTCTTCCACAATTGTGAAGTTGAAATAATAATTTGTTACAGAAAGTAATTTTTCCTTCTATCTATTGAAGTTATGATATGTTTGATCAGGAATTTGCCCTCGAAATATCTTTTCTAAATATTGAGGGCTCTTGATTATATCATGTTCCACCACTTCATCACCACTAACGATAGTTGTAGCATGTTTTGAAAATTATTTCTTCAACATTCCAGACATATTCATGTCATCTTAAATTTTGACAGTGTCTTATTGTGTGACTTCTAAGTCATTCACTTTATTCTTCATCAAAATGAATTTGATCTCTGGGTGTAGAGAACCAATCAATCTCAACAATTTATTGAAGCATGTTATGAACACTATTATCTATTCATAGTCTTGATTTTAGATTTGGAATAAATATAACAACAAATCACACATGTCCACAACTGATTTGAATCTATCTAGAAACTTATTCTTCAAGGAGTCCCAATTCACAATGTATCCATATTCTAGGTGCCACAACCACTCAACAACATATCTAGTGAGAGTTTCAATGAAATTTATTACAATGACATATTCATGTATAACTCTCAAAATGCTATAAGACACTATGAAATCCAATATATGATTATCTGCATCATGACCATTTTCACCAAAAAAAATTGAAAAAATCTTTCTTGAGCCTAAAAGTAATTCATTGTACTAAGGCAAAGCCAACAGATAAAAATGTTTTCCCCATAGGATATAAAGAAAATTGGAGTTGGGGTGGACCAATGTCATTTATTTAATGAAAAATATGTATGCACATCTAAACAAAGTCACCAATTTTCAATCCAGGGGAGGTTCCTTGAAATATTTGAAAATCATGTGCATAAAACACCTTGATCCCTAGTGGAGTCACAAAAAGTTATTGGCTAAATTTTATTTCAAGAAGACAAATGTAAAATTTCATTCAATAGTATAGAGACAAAGTCCTTTCTTTATTCAATGATAAAGTCCCTTTTTTATTAGCAGGCGAAGCTACTTTTATTAAAAACCAAAAATGGAAAGTAAGAAATTATCTATTTGCATCAAAACTATTTTCAATAGGAATTTCATACTTTTAACCAAAAAGTATGAAAAAGTGACAGAAAGGGAAATAAAGGGAATGATGGAAAGGATTAAAAAAATAAAAAGAGGAAGGGATAATGGGATGATTATAACTAGTTAAATTGAAAAAAATTGTTATAACAACCATGAGGAAGAAAAATGATAGCTCTAGGTATCTAAACACAAAGACTCAATAGAATAATATGAAAAAAGAGATTTTAATAGATGAAATATTTATCACAAAAATGGGACATGAAAGACATAGTCTGGACATGGGAACAAAATGCATACATCAAAGAGATTGAATAACACTATGAGAAGTGATAAACAACTTTGTATTTCCTCAAAAGAATGGATAAAAATCCGATTCTTAACCCACCAAGGTTTCACATTTATAGAAACTATTGATGTAGATTCAAAAATAAATTCTAAACTAATAATTTTGCATTCATTGACTATCTAACAATAGTATTTTAACAAATTGAAAGAAGAAGAATCAAATCGGATTGACATACTCATGCACATCATTTACCAAAAATATTTACATTATTTTTTTGATCAAAATATCTTTGAATTATTTCTATATTGATCCTTCATTGGGTTGTACATATAGACTCCTTTCTTCCATCTTGCCAAAAGTTCTACTGTTTTAAAAGTCAACTTTGGCTTGGCTCTAGAACCAGAACTAGAACTGTTCCTTTAAAAATGAGTCCTAAACATCTATGTATAGGTTAGAATAGGTGGTTACACTATGTAACCACTTTTTATACATTTTTATAGGATTTCAAAAGAGCTTTAGTGAAAATTCATAACTTAAAATTTGAAAAAATATATTGAACAATTTGCACAACTTGTAAAAGTGCAATGATCAATTTGCATGACTTGTAAAAATGCATTGGTGTTTTTGCACGACATAAAAAATTACATTGAAAAAATTTAGCAACTTAAAACTTGTAAAAGTGAATTTAAATATTCACACAACTTACAAAAATATGTTGACAAATTCACACAATTTGCAAAAGTGTGTTGATAAATTCACTTAACTTGGAAAAGTGCATTGAAAAATTTACGTGAATTGAAACTTACAAAAGTGCATTGATATATTAAAAAAAATTTCAAAAGTTACTTTAAAATTTTGCACAACTTGAAACCTAACAAATTTTCATAACTTGAAAAATGCGAACTTCAACTTTTTCACATTTTGTGGGAACTTCACCCTATTTCTACAACTATGATTCTCCCCCTTGATTTTATAAGTTAAATATGAAATTTTATCAGCGTGGATTTTTAAGGTAAAATTTTATTAATAAAATTATATTTCCAATGGATCAAAGTATATCTAAAACAAATTTTATGTGCAAAATTTATGGATAGAGAGAGCTTGGACACTGCTTGGATATGTTTGGAATTCTGCCCTACTTGGACTACTGTGATTCTACCCCTTGATATTGTAAGTTCAAGATGAAATTTTCTCACCATGGATCCTTAAATAAAATTTTCTTAATCAAAGTATATTTTGAATGCATTGAACAAGAATCAAAATCGAGTTTGGATGTAAAATTTATAGACATAGGGAGCTTGGACCCTTCTTAGACATGTTTGGAATTCTGTTCTACTTTGACAATTATGATTATCCTCTTTGATTTTAGAAGTTTAAGATGAAATTTTATCACCATGGGTCCTTAAAATAAAATTTTATTTATAAAATTATATTTTTAACAGATTGATCAAGATCTAAAATGAAGTTCAAATGCAAAAGTTAGGGACAGAGGGAACTTGGACCAGACTTGGACATGTCTGGAATTCTGCCCTGCTTGCACATATGGTGGGTTCCACTCTATGTTTAAACACATGGAAAATTTTTAATATTTAATTTTAAAGCATGTAGATATATAACCAATGTATGGAAACACATTAAAATATAATTATGTGCCTAACATGGGGCCAAATTAGATAAGGAAATACTTAAACAATTTTTGTCTTTTGTTCTCTACTCCTTGAGTTTGTTTTGACCCTGTCTGTCGAGGTTAATTTTGAGATAATACATTTTGACTATAAGCAAGGAAGAATTAATTTTCCCTTGTACTTCCATTTATTATACACTCTTTACACACCTAAACCCTAGAGCAACCTTTGAATAATTATTCAAGTCTAGAATTGAAGCACAATTATGAAGAACCTTGCCTTAAATTATTTATGAGATCTTCAACACTTTGAATTTGATTTTAATGGTTGAATTTGTAAATTAATCACAATATCTTGACCCATTATATAAATACAATCTTCTTTTAGTCCTATCATCCAACCTTCATAGCTTGATTTTGTACAGAATAATATTCGATCTAAGGATTGATAACAGGGTCATTGCAAGCCTTCTTTGCTACCTTGTGTGATTTATCTAATATGAGGTCCATTTAATATGCAAGGGGAAATTAATATTTTTATATTGGATAAACCCTCATGAATTATCCTTTATACATCAAATGTTCAAAAACTTGTATGTAGCTTTATCTAGCATCAAACATCTTGTTGTGACTATCTAGTTAGAACATAATATATAAGCTTGTCTTCAAGTGTGGGACTTAGTTTCATGGAGTGATCTAAGAATAATAAGTAATGACACTTCAAAAAAAATTTATAATGTAAAATACATGCTATATGATTCCTCATGAACTTCCTTTCTATCTAAATGCAAAGGATGATGAATTCAGTAGTGATATCAAAACCACTATCCTCTTTGACCCTCAGAAGATCACCTATATCTCACACGTAAGAATAATATTCATGCCCTATACTGAAAGTTGTATCCTTTATTTTATCTCTATTTTTAGCATGCTTTCCATGATGACAATAATATTTCCATAACATAATAGTAAATGAGGAATCTAAAATATTTTCATACCTTACGTTGAATCAAAATGTTTACTTTGTTTTGCTGAAAGATAAATTGTTGAGATATCCTTAACACCCCCAAATTTGTATCTCAAAAATATCAAATTAGTGTTGAATAAATTGCATATCCATCCAAAATATTACTCTAAAAATCACTAAATGAATTACCATTTAGAAGCTCGAAGGATAGTGTAAGATTTGATGAAGTTTCCTTCACATTGAACTCTTCACATCTAACAAGTGAAACATTAAACATACCAATCCTTGTCCATTGGGATACAAATTTGGTGTCCATTTTTCAATAAATTTACCATCCCTATCATTAAAACACCTCTCATTTCCCATAAGAGCATAATTTGGGTGTTGCCACAAACTGTAAAATTTCATGACAACAATTGTCAATTATAGATTTTGAATTGATAGATTCACTAAAGATGTCACTGTAGGGTCACGAGATATGTCATAAGATTTGTACTTATATAATCAAGGATTATATTTTTTCTATGTCATTGAATCCTAAATTTCAATTCCAATTCTCTTTTAGCCCCAAATTTTTGAGAGGGTAGCATAGTTTGCATATCACTAGGTGTATTCATTCCTATGCTCATTTCCCAATTAAAATTATTTATGTTTATTGCATTCACACTAATTTGATATGAAATTGATATATTTTCATGCATTCATGTCTTCTTGTAAGTACATTTGAGTTGTTGACATTGGAGTGTGAGTGAAACAATTTTAAAAATATGAAGTTTTTATCCTTTCATCCCTATTAGGTAATACTCAAGTATTTGTTTATTTTTGTTTTAATTTGATACAAGTATACATTTACCTGCACACACATTAAAGTGTGGTAATATGTAGATAATTAATTTTGGTACAAGTCATATTTTTGTTGCATATTTTCCATTTCTTATCACATTTAGATCTTATTGGGAAACTTTCAATTCACATTAAACCTTTCAAAACCTTGTGTCTTCCAAAATTATCCATAAACACCTAAGATATTTCAAAATTTTAAATGTTTTATTTACTCATTTTTAGTCAAGATTGATCTTTGTTTATGCGTCATTTCCTATCATGACCATAATTGATGGTGGCCGATTCTGGTCACTTACCTTTTGTGGGTTGTTTTCGCTATGCACTAATATATTGTGCTTTAATCATCAATTTTCACTATTTTACATGGTCAGCGTATGAATGAATATGTCTTTATGGAGCCCATATATACAAATGTACCCTAAGCCATTCATATAAAGTGTTATTAATTAATCCATCTAGGATTTATTTCATTTATCTACACATTGAATATAACCATTGCACATTTTTCAAAGAGCCTAGACATTTATCCAAAATTTCCCTCATCATCTACTAAAGTTCATGTCTACACATTTGTACCAAAATAAGGTGGCATTACAAAGCACATCATTGTATTTGATTATCTAGGGAGAGGATGTGATTTTCTTTATCTCATCTAGATTGGAATCACTCACATGCAGTAGAGTTGCATTGAGCCCTAATTTTGAGCATACTAGATGTGTAGCTATAAAACTCAAGAGGGATTGAGACACTAACCTTGCACATTATATTATTATAATATTATGGTGAACTAGAGTTACTTCAAAAGTGAAGTGATTTAGAGGATTGTGCATGACAATTTCACCAAGCAAAGATAAATTATTTGACCTCTGTAGGTACTGAATCATCTTAGAAAGTTTTAAATTCCCAAGGATAAACAATACCATAATCATAGGTGTTTTCAAGAATTTTCATAAATTGCCATAATAGCATATGATTCTAGTTTGATCCTAATCCATGGTGGCCAAATTTGGTCATCATCATGAATATAGTCTTCTTTTAGGGTTTTAGTTTGGATAGTATTAAACCCTATTTTATATAATTATAAGTCACTTCTAAAACTTAGGTAAGTTATATTAAGATACACATATCCCTTCATCCATCTGATTTCTAATTTTCCATGTTTATCAATTTTTCAATATGATGATTCTTAATTTAGGCACATTATGGAAGTCTAATTACTATAGTTTACTATATTTTCTTGATCCCCTTAGTTTTCCATTATTTTATGAGATTATACACCTATTGAGCCTCAATTACATAAAACACTTAGTAGTTAGTTTCTATTGAATATTATACATAACTTGGATACATATTTTCTTTGCTCAATGAAATAGTTTGATGATAAGGTTTATGAATTATTAAAGATTATTTTGCATTTAAATAATTTACTCTATAATAAGACTAAGGTTGCATTGGTTCCCAACACTTAGATATTGATTTTATTCTAAGAGTGACTTATGTTGATTATATGGTGTTGAAAGTGGATTTTTATGTTTGGTTAATCAAAGGGCGTACTTATAGGCATTAATCAAAGGCATTTTTTTAGAATCCACCATCATCCTATATGATGAAACATGCCAGTGACAATGATTAAAAATTTCACATATGTTAAATGGGAAAATATACATGTTTATTTACTCAAAATAAACTTATATAAAAATGTTCAGGTTACACATTGATTACATTAGTATTTCTCATAGAAGATTTAATAAGCTTTTATGCACCAAATTAAACCACCCAACCTAATTACCTTATGGTCCCAACTACATGTGACTCAAATACTGATCTAACTTAGGTAAATAATTACTAATATTAATTACTACATAGAATTTATTTACTAAAGAGGGTGTCTCACTAAGAGATGTATACCTTAAATAACTTCTAATATACTAATAACAAAATATAATTTAGATCAAAAGACTCATCAAAATCTCCTTGATCCAAAGGGGGCCAAAAGATCATCTTGAACTAATGAATGTGAAGCCATCCAATAATATTTTCTACAATTTGCAAACTAACCACTTGTACATCTTAGTATTGATCAACCAATGACACTTCTTCAAATCATAATCTAACATGAATATGAGCATTATCTTGGACATAATAATCCCATTTAATCATCCATACATGTACTAAAATATGAGGATCATCACAAAAATACTCAACCACATCAATCCCTATCTCAATGATAATTTGGTACCTCTATATGGCACATAACACTCGATGCCCAATAACACTAACCAGTTTGTGAACACTACTTGTCAGCAATGTTCCTTGGATTTACTCATCAAGAGATGATAATTATTATAGTCTTATGGGTTTCATCGAGACTCACAAGATGTAAATTTATTAAGGTGCATCATAAGACTAATCAGGGGCATGAAATTACACAAAAATTTCATTCTTAACTGATTACAAAGGTATTATCCCATAGATTATCATATTGGTCTTAGCATCATACATATAAAACAAAATTAATTCTCAACCCTTTATTAAAATTAATGTTGAGGATACATTGGTTCACACAAATGACATACTTCACGAATTAAAAAAATTGACTATTAAAAAATTAAGGACTTGTATTAAAATAAAAAAACAATTTTAGAGAGGTAACATATTCCTTTACATATGCTAGGTATATATAGATTTTGAAGAGAACATGACCCTTCACCTTCTTAACATTTAATTTCCTCAATTGTTCAGTCTAAGATAAATGTTCAATATTTTAATCAATACATTGACTTACATGAACAATTACATTATAAAAAATATACAATTTTTTTCCTTTGTTGAACATACAAAATTATACAAAATATGTGGAAAATCTAATTCACACCCTCCTACTAACAAATTCTTGGAATTATATCATTATCTTGTGGATGAAGCAAAAAAAAAGAAGTGGATGAATAAGTGGGACATTAACTTGTTTGATTGTCCTAACAATAAGGAAGAAATAATTTTTTTTGTGTTAGATAAATGTAGGACTGTCATGTGGTCAAATTAGATTAGCAAAAAAAAAGAGCTTTATATTAGAGAGTTCAATCCTTTGAGGGAACATGGTGAAAAAGAATACATGTGGGCTGCTCTCAGGGGAAAGGTGAGAATTTTAGTGGCTCAGTTGAGGACCGGGTCCCATCATCTTAGATGTGAGACGAGTAGGTGGATGATTCCCAAAGAAGAGAGGGCCAAAAGATCATGTATTTTTTGTGACAAAGGGGTGGTTGAAACGGAATTAAATTACATCACTGAGTGTGCTACATATGTAGATATTCATGGTCATTTTGATAACAGTTAAAATATGAACAACCTTAGTGAGTTATTTGAGGAGCCTCGGTTCCTTAATACTAGTTTACTGGTCAAGATTTATAGTAGAAGATCTGATCTCAAAAAGAGGTTGAAATTATCTTGAGGGTTTCTTCTTGAGTCTCTTAGGATGCTTGGCCTCATGGATGTCATTTTCATTCATTCATTCATTTTATTGAGTCAAAAGATGGTGACAAAGTGCATGTAATTGAAAATTGATTTCTATCCAAAGTTGGAGTTGCTATAAGCTTTGTTGCATCTATGATATGAGGAATTTTTAGTCATAAATTTGTTTGAAGTGTTGTTTATTGATTTTTATTTTTTTTGCACTACTTAGCTATCATTTTAAGTTTTCAACCAAGAGATATACCTACTACCATTTATGTGTTTTCAATAGGTTGGCATAATTGGGAGGCCATCCATTATGAGTTTTCAACTAAGAATCATACCAAACTACTAATATTTATGAGTTTTCTATAGGTTGGTGTCATAGTTCAAAATATTAGTGAATCTCATGAGATGGATGCATAATGAGAGACGATAATGGTTAATGCAAGATGAGATGCTTCCATTTATTATAAATTTTTATCGAGTAATATCATAAAAAGTATTTAGAAAGAATCACTAAAAAATGGTTGTCATCTCATCAAAAATGTGTTAGAGTAATAAAATTTTGCTAAGTTTAACTTGGGTCTTAACTAAGAGAAGCTTCACCTTAGTTAGTATGACCCATGTGGGTGGGGTTCAATGTTGCAAACCCACATGTCTAAATAAGAATCAACATGATTGGTATGGATGCACTATTCATTTAGAAACTGAACCAGTTTCACACTGCCAAATGAACTTTTCTCACCCTCCCTCAAAATACTATAAATAGAGGGCAAGGCTAGACTATTATAAGCAAGCAAGTTGGAATAAAAATAGAACTTTGTTTTTGTATAGCTGAATGCTTCAATAGTAGAAGGTTGTTTTTCTTCAAGGTGAGCTTGAGTTAATTGTATAAATCCATTATATAATTTCTACATGGTATTAGAACATGAGAAACAATACCCACAACAACCTTTCCAAAAAACATTGCACTTAGAAGTGTGAGATCTTCAATGGTGAAGTAGACCTTTGAATACAGATAAAATAAAGAGGCTTCTAAGTGACATAGAAAAAAATTCAATATACCATGCATAAGATAGCCTAATCAACTTTCTGCACTTCCAAGTGCGATATTTTTTACCTAGGAAGACATCAAAAGATCTCATTTTTTTCAGTGTATTTTTTTGACATGTATCATTTCAAATATAATTTTTTCTCAAAATATTTCATTTGATGTACGTAATTTGAAAAAAGTTTTTATGCTCATATGTAATCCACTTTGAAGCTTCATTAATAAATATTTTTGAGGGGGTTTCAAAGCACTATTTTGTGCCTAATATAATCAAGGGGTTTATCAAAACCATTTTGTGTGCCTAAGTGTTATTTGCTTTGAGTGTGTTTATTTCAATGCACTTCTTCTTGGTATCCATTGTTTTGCATTGCTCCAATATACTTGTAAAAACAAAAATAGAATTATGTTGGACTTGAAATTACCAATACTATTAAATTCAAGTAAGTATCATACATGGAAACTTTTCGTGATTGATTTACTATGCAATAAAGGTCTTTACCAGATTACAATGGGCACAAAACTTGAGCTAGAAAAACTAATAGACAATATTTGATGGATAAATCGGTCTGATGCAGCCTTAGGGCTACAAAGCATGAGCATTTTAGATATATTCAAATTTCATGTTAAAAATGAAACATCTCCCCATGTAGCATGGGAAAAATTAATAAAATTTTTGCTGTAAAGAATGACATCAAGATTATTCAGTTGGAAACTAAACTATCTTCATTATCTCCTAGTGATTTTGAAAGCATTGTGGACTATTTTTCCAAAGTCACACTTCTCAAATCATAATTAATAGGATATGGCCATACAAATCTTGACAAATTTTTGATCATGACCATTCTTTCCAAGTTTAAAGGCCTATTTTAGATCTTTGCAACCATGTTTTTCTCTACCATGGACAATTTTAGAGATAAATTTGAAATGCCTACATTTGGATAGTTTTGTGAATGTCTTACAAAAGAGAAAGATCAACTCACCCTCATGGGAGTCATCTTTTGTAGGCACTCCAAAACTCAATAATTGGTGGCCAATCATCCTATAGGGATAAAGAAGAGTAAGCCAACACCCACATGACCCCAAGGTCCCAAGCTTAGAAACCTGAGACATACATCTTCTTCATCAACACCTTTCTATAAGAATACAACTACAAAGAATTATACTATCTATGATCAAGATGGCCATCTTGAATCTCAATGTTGGAAGAATATGTCCCTTATAGAAGCAACCATGAAGAAGCATAAAACACACATTCACAAGTCATCTTCTTCCTCATCTTCCACCAACAAAGGCAAATGCCAATCTCTTTCTATAAATGCTTGTGCCTTCACTACCATACATTCCTCCAGGGATGCTTGGATCTTTGACTCAGAAGCTTCCCATCATATGCCAAAGTCAAAAGATGCATTCACCTCTCTTTTTGATAGTGACACCTCCAAAATT
The DNA here is from genome assembly GCA_037957365.1 of Torreya grandis. Classification (NCBI taxonomy): domain Eukaryota; kingdom Viridiplantae; phylum Streptophyta; class Pinopsida; order Cupressales; family Taxaceae; genus Torreya; species Torreya grandis. The sequence goes on along the minus strand of JARHVA010000091.1, from coordinate 1,816,591 downwards.
TTTGATTCTACTCCTTTATCATTCTTAAGATCTGATAGAAATGACTTATAGGATGGAGAAGTGAAAGATGTTTTGTATGCACCTGATATTTTAGTATATCTTCTCTCCATTTATAAGATTTGTCATTCTCATGGAGGCCACATAATGTAATTTTATACACACAATGTTAATGTTAGAGATATACAAAATCCTATAGTGGTTGTTGCTTCTAGAAAAGCAAATGATTTGTCTCAACTATATCAGTTTGATACATTTCATAAATCCAAATACCTTCATGCACTTATTCCTTATGCTGATTTTTTGAGAAAATCATGGCATTAAATATTTCATTATCTCAATTTATGGTACTTACAGTGATCAAGCACTCACAACATGATCAAAGGCCTTCCCAAAGTCTCTTGTGAAGGTAGTGTTTTTGAGGATGTGTTCTTGGAAAACATCACAAAGAAAAGTTTTTGAAAGGAAAGTCTTGGCATGTCAAAGCTTCACTTTAGTTAGTTCATAGTGACTTGGTGTCTTTCCATAAAACATATTTTTTAGGAGCCAATTATGCACTCACATTCATTGATGATTTCTCTTGATGAACTTGGGTGTACTTCTTAAAGTAAAAAAGTGAAGTTTGTGATCATTGAGTTCAAAGCCTTTGTTAAGAAGCAATCCAGATTCCTAATTTAATGAATTTAGATAGATAATGGAGATGAATTTGTGAACCATGAATTCATCAATTTTTATGCTACTCATGGCATTCAATTACAACATATAAATCTTTACACACCTGATAAAAATGGTGTTGCTGAGATAAAAAATCATACATTGAAAGAAATGACAAATTACATGATTCAAACCAAGAATATAGCCCCAAAATTTTGGGCGAAATCCATCAATTATGCCAATTATATTCAGAAACACACTCCTCATCGAGTTGTGAAAAATTTGACACCAAAAGAAGATTAGACCAAAGAGAATCTAGATGTTTCTCACTTTCATGTGTTTGTTAGTCAAACTTGGGAATTCATTCTTGATGAAAAATGTAAGGCCATTGATAAAAAGAGCCAATCCTACATTTTGTTGGATATTGTGAAGATTTAAAATCCTATCACTTGTTTGACCCTCATACTCATGAAGTACTTTATAGGTGATATGTTCAAGTAGATGAACACTCTTTGGCTTGCGATCCCCCATCTTCACCTACTTATTCTCTAATTGTATCTACTTCACATCACTCTTTGTTTGATACTAATGACTCCTAAAATGATCTACTGGATGAAGGGCCTCTAGTTCCCTTAGATCCTCCTCCACTTCTTATTGCACAAATAGTCCCATGATGGGTCAAAAAATAATAGAATTAATTGGCCCTCTCGCAGGTGATCCCACTAACACTCATCAAACCAAATATAAAAAGGCTATTATGGGCCTTGTTGCTCATGCTCTTGATTATGAAGATCCTCAAAAATTTCATGATGTAGTTGGAAAACCTAAATTGGATGAATCAGTAGAAGCTAAATATCATTCCTTATTGAAGAATGATACTTGGGACTTAGTTCCTCTTCCAAAAGGGATAAAATTGGTTTAGTAAAATTGGGTATATCACACAAAGTATGTAGTAGATGGTTTAGTTGACTAGTAAAAGGAATGCATCATAATAGAAGGGTTTTCTTAAGTTGAGGTAGTTGAATATTCAAAACATTTCCCCCCATTAAATATATGAATTCCATTCACCTTGTTATCTCACTCATTGCATCACATTATTGGAAAGTGCATCAAATAGATGTTAAGAGTATATAGTAGATGGTTTAATTGACCCTAAACCCTAAATATACATGATCAACCACCGTGACATGTTCAAGATTATTCCCTGTATACAAATTTTGGGGATCTCTTTATGGTCTCAAACAAGCCCCTCGAGATTGGTATAAGCAACTGGATATTTTTTCTTGACAGTGATTTCTTTGGATGCCATTTAGAACCCACTATATACACAAAGAGGATAAATCATGAACTCATTATACTTGTGATTTATGTTGATGACTTGATCAACACTAGGAGTTCTTCGTCTTTTATTAAGGATGTCAAGTCAACTCTCATGGAATAGTTTGAGATGTCTAACTTGGGCCTTCTTTATTACTTCCTTGGTCTTCAAGTTTCCAAATCTAAGAAAGGGATCATAATTTCTTAGCTTAAGTATGATTTAAACATGTTTCACCACTTCAACATGCTTGATTGTAAGCTGACCCCAACTCCCTTTCAGTCTAGAGTCACTTTGACTACTAAGTTTTATACAGCATTTGTTGATGCTACATTGTATAGATAGTTGGTCAACAACCTTATTTATTTGACTCATATCAAGCTAGACATCTCATTTTTTGTTGGAATTGTATCTCGCTTCATGTAGGATCCCCATGAGAGTCATTAAAAATCTGCCAAATGCATACTTCACTACATTCTTGGCACAATTAAATTATGGCATTGAGTATACATCAAAAGGCTCAAATCAGATAATGGGTTATACTGATTTATATTGGATAAGTAATGTTGATTATTTTAAGTCTACTTCTAGATACATATTTCATATTGGACCTGGTCCCATCACTTGGTCAAGTAAGAAGCATCATTCTATTGCTCTCTCTTTGACTAAGGCTGAGTACCATGGAACTGTCAGTGCAAGCTAGGAGACTCTTTGGATCTAACATATTTTATTTGAGTTCATATTTCCATCCAAATAACCCACTATAGTTTGGTATGACAATCAAATTGCTATCCACATTTCTTGTAACCTAGTGTAACACCAATGCACTAAATATATTGAGATTCCTTTATACTTCATTCAATAACTCATTCAATAACATGTGATCAATCTTTAGTATTATCACAAAAAGACCAAGTTTCTAACATATTCACAAAACCTATATCCACATCCAAGTCCATGTCTCTTCTAGACATGTTAGGGGTCAAGGAAGTTCTCACTTAGGGGAGATTATATACAGTTTAGAGTTTTATCTTCTCCCCAAGTTAATCTTAAGGGGGGATGTTAGAGTAATAAACTTTTGCTAAGATTAGCTTGGGTCTTAACCTAGGGAAACTTCACCTTAGTTAGTATGACCCATGTGGGGTTATGTGTTACAAACCCACATGTCTAAATAAGAGTTAACCTAATTGGTATGGATGCACTATTCATTTGGCAGCCAATGTTGACATTTAGCACATGGTGATAAACTATTCATTTAACAACTAAACTAGTTTCACACTTCTAAATGAACTCTCCTCACTTCCTTCAAAATACTATAAATAAAGGGCAAGGCTTGAGAATTGTAAACAAGCGAGTTGGGATAAAAACTGAACTTTATTTCTATATAGTTGAATGCTTCAATAATAGAAGGTTAATTTTGGTTAGGGTGATCATGTGTTAATCATATACATATATTATATAATTTCTTAAAAATAAAATAAGATTGTGAAGCGTTTATTACATGGTTTTACACATTTTTATACATGGTTTTCTGAGTTTATCAATACATGATTTTATGAGTTTATCAATATGTAGTTTACTATCTTATATTCAGGGAATTGAAAAAAATTAAAATATAGACTACAACAAGATTTTATTATGATATTGGTAAGTGCTTTTCCTAGTAGGGTAACCTAGAGTAGCTCTATATACTATGTTTTGGTAAGTGTTTTTCCTAGTAGGGTTATACAGTTGTGCCAATAGTGAATATTGAATCAGGGTTTACAACTTTACACATCAATATCATTATACTTATGTAGGCATCTTGTGAGATTCAACATCCATTAAACCCAATGATTTAATAGTTATATTTGAGACATAGTCTTTGACATTTGATATTAGGATTCAAAAATTAAATGGATTGAGATTTTGAACTATGGTTTAGACTATAGATTCCATCCACTATTTATAACTTTGTGCCAACTGTCAAGGATTCCATAGTTTATTTTATGAAATTTTATGTTTTTAAAAGTAGCAATAAATTTGTTTAGAAATGCTAAGAAATTACTAATCCTCGAGTCCCATTTTAAAATTTTCCCTATCAATAAATTTATTAGAATGATATTTTAAACCATGGTTGGCATAAATATGAGGCCACTATTTATGATTTTTCAACCTTCTGAGCCTCGCTCACAAAGTATTCTTACAAAATAAAATTCTTGTTAAAGTCAAAATTGATTAAAATTATTGCTAAAGTAATAATTAATCAAAATTATGGAAACACAATAACTTACTAAGGAGGTGACATCAGAGGAGTTGTTGCCAAAATTGTTGACTAGGTCTGTTACATAGAAATTGACAATGCTAACAAGGAATATGTTGCAGAAGTTGATCCATCAAGGTCCTGCTATTGGGTTGGTTGAGTGAAAGGGAGTTATTGTGGTCACTGTAGTTGTATTTAAGTTATGTATTGATGGGTTCAATAGGGGATATATACTTTGGTTAATTTTTGATTTCTTAGACCAATGTTAAAATATTAGTCAATTATGTTTTGTAGTTAGTCCAATATATGAGCGTATCCCTTACCATGCTGAAGAGTGTTCAGAGATGTGCTTGGATTTTCATAATCCATTGAATTTCCTCTTCATTCATAGCTATAATTATTGGTTGATAGGTTAAAATATTGTTTAATATATCCCACATAATTTTCTCCATTAGGTTCACATATCCTTGTGTCTTGATTAGTGCGAATATGCTTCATAACATTTCAAACTCCTAGGGTCTCAACCAACTCATCACGTTGTCCCTGTATAGCAATGAGTATATAGTGAGTTTTGAAGGGAAATATTCATTTGGATCTCTAAAGCTATAAAATCAATCACTACCTTCGATATTTTAGCCTTTGTCAGGTCATCATTGATTTTTTTCAAGTCTTCCTTTAGTTGAGCTTTCCAATCGAGAAACTATCATAAAATTTGTTTCACCTATGTGGTAAATGCATTTGTGACTTGCTGATAATATTCAAGTAACTCAAATATGATGTTAGCTTCACCAAACATCTTTTAAACTTGTGTTATTATATGATGAATGATTTGTGTTTTTGTCTAATCTAGTGCTAGTTTAGTAATGAGGGTTATGAATTGGAGTTACTTGGACATCATCTAGCCACCTAGGACTTGTTATACCAAATTAGGGTAGGTTTCATCAACTACCTTCCTATATTTTATAATAAAATCCTATAGCTCAACTTTCTCTTACCATAGCTACTCATTATCATGCTAGATTTGGTCAGTTTCTTGCATGATTGATTTATGGAATGCAATAGCACCTTTAATTTGATTATTTAGAGTGCGTTAATATTTAGGGTGACCTATTGAGGCTTGATAGTGAGAGTGAGTTATGTTGATGATGTTGAAGGTAACATTAGTGGTTGTCATAATTATTCCATAGGTAAGGTAAACAATGTGCACCTTGTGGTTGGACCCTAAATATCCAACCACCAAGATCCTTCAGTATATTCCTAGCCTTAAGAACCTTCTTGTGAAATCACTCATTTCGAATGAGAACTCATAGAGGTAGCTGAAGGTTGTCACTGGAATTCAAACGCTTATATTTTTTTCTATCAAATTTTTATTTTTATGGTTTAAACTCTTGTGCCCCTTGGCCTAATGTTTGATGTGCTTGGCCCAAGGTTGGGTGTGCGACTTGAATGTGTTGGGAAACCTCCACCTCCTTCTCCTCTCTTTCCCTCTACTCTACATCTACCTGCTTCTATTTCACTTACTCTTCCTTTTCATTATTTTATTCCTCTTCCTTATCTCTTGCAACATTTTTAGATATAGATTTTGGTGCTTTTGCTTATTCCTTGGTAGTATTTTTATTTACCTCTTCCTACTTTCATAGGGCCTTAGTTATTTTATATTTATCTTATTTGGCTACTTGGTCTACTATAACTTATGTTCCATTGCCATCATGTAACACAACATTAACTCTAGTAGTTCCCATAATTACCATACCCCAATGCTTCAAGTTAGAACCTAAATAAATAATAAAAAGAGTGATGAAAGTAATGTTTTCCGTGAATTTGCAATTAAATCATCTATATAGAGTTTGAACTTGTCCAACCAAACAAATTAAAAGAAAGTGGATGACCCTTTTTAACACCAATGGTGATATGTATCTTCTATAAATACCATACGATTCCAAGCTTGTCCAAAAACATTCTCAAAATTTTCATAAAAAATAACCAAATGTTTTAGAATCTATAGATCCTAAAACTATTGGATTAGAAGTTATTTGGGAACTATGTGAAATGCCTTCTAAAAATTAAAAAAACAACAATAAATATTATGTTTGTATGATCATGCTTATGAAAATACAATGATAAGAGTCAAGATATGGTCTATTTTTCAATGAATACTTCTAAGACCTACTTACTCTTTTTCCTTAAAATTATTGGACTCTACAAATATCAAAATCAAATTATCCAACATTGTGTAAAATGGATTACTCAATATGTGATCAACTAGGATGGTTGTGTAATTATTTATATCTTGTTGGTTTCCTGATTTGAATATGGGACATATAATATGAGATGCCCATGGAGGTGGGAATCCATGAGATATTATTATATTCAAGATATCAACAATATATGTTGCTAGAATATTTAGACCGTGATGAATAAATCATACCCTTAAGTATTTTATGTTAGTTGAAGTACATGTTTTGAGTGTAAAACTAGCTTGAAATACCATATAATATGTGAGGATACGCTTACCATGTAATATGTTTCCATAATGTTATAAAAACAAGATACATAATAAAACCAAATATCTTTGTTGACCAACCATAAAGAACTCTAGATTGTGCCCCATAAATATCTAAACTCAATGCCAATGAAACTCTGTATATATTTTTAATTGAAAAGTGTATTTTCATTAATATAAAAAGATATAATACATTGCTAATCCTAAAAAAAATATGGGTGGAAAAGTCACACCCCAAAAAAAGCATATTGAGCTAAAGAAGCCTTGGGAAGAGAATAGTCCAAACAAGGCCACTAAGTGGCCCAAAAACCATAGTTAAGCTAACTCAGGTGCACATCAACCAAAAAAAGAGAAGGATAAAAGCAAAAAATAATGATATCATTAAGCATTAGCAGTAAATATGGCAGTAGGTGGAGATAGAGGAGGCACATGATATTGAGGGTCCCCCCCCACCCCTTGAGCTGGGGGGTCTTCATCATTCGAGATGGGGGTACAACCATTAGTTTTCTTGTTAATTTTAGTATCATTATGTAGTGGATCCTATTTGGAAGGAGAAATGGCTAACACCAAACATGAGAACTTATCCTGAAGAGGGGACATCCAACCCCTTCACCATCACTCTCTTTGTTACCCCTGTCAGATCCTCAGGGAGGAGATGTCCAATGAGAATGAGGAGAAACACTTCTCTAACTTTGGGATTTTTGACTATGAGATGAGTGATGCTTCCCTCCACACCCACACCCCCAGGGGGTGGGAATCATGAAGAGGTGGATTAAAAGACTCATGACTGATCACATAAGGAGTATTCCCCCAATGGTCAAGGAGGAGATGTAGATGGTGGAGCTCAAGCTGAACCTTTTCTATTTGACTCTAGATATAGAGGGTACATTAGTAATCAAATCAATTTTGTTAGTTATAGAAAAGTTTTTTTTCCATAACTTCATTAATAAAATATTATTTATTTCTAGATTTTTAAATCTAAGAAAGAATACCAGTACAAAAAATATGTTAAAATATTTTATATCTTGTAGGAAGTAGGGAGGAGTCCCCCAGGATATCCATCTTCCAAGTGAACATTTCAGGCTTGAAGAGTTTGAAAAGGGTATCAATCCATCTCCAAGTAAACTGCACATAAGGACAAAATCAAAAGAGTTGCTTAATGGATTTTGAGTGGTGACAGGCTGGGCAAGTGGGATTCAAAACCCCTATGTGTTTGAGTTTATCCCCCATAGGCAGACCTTGGTAAATAATACACCAAAAGAAGTGGGATTTTTTACGCTCAATACAATCCACCCAAATATTATCAAACCTTCAAACTTGGACACGATGGAGAGAATTAAGAGACTATCAAAAATTGAGGGATTTAGTATCAATATGTCGAGGCGACAAAATATTATAACCCAACATAATGGAGAAGTGATAGAATGATGTGGTTATTGACAAGGACCAATCCTTCCACCATGGCATAAAAGAGGAAACTCCAATTTCGTATAAGTACTCTCCAAGTATGGAAATCTACAATTTAAAAATGGATTCCACATCTTCTTTTTTTAGATTAAGCTTAGAATTAATCATATTCTAAGGAATCCAATCCTGAGTAACATTATAGAAGAGGTATCCAATCATGTGAATAACTTTTTAAAACAGCCTCAGGATCTTGACCCAAAGGACCATGGCAAAAGGGACATTATAGAAATTCAATGTGGGAGATCACCATAGGGATTGAGAATTAAGAGAAAGAACATTCAAAACCCTTCCTTCACCCAAATGAGGTGATATTTGAGTTTTTACCAAGACTTTCAAATGCTTTACATGACAAAATTTCCCCCTATCTTAACTGACATAGGAGTGATGAGAAAATTATGCAAACCAATCCCTTGCCAGGCCTTTCTGCCAAGTGAGCACCCTTGAGTGATGTAATGCCTCAATAAGATCTTCCATACCTCATCTCTTTCCAAGATTTTGATGATCCATTTAACACTAAGATCAAGCCCTTGAATCTTAAAATCAATGAGCCCAAGCCCACTAGCTTCTTTAGGGTGTAACAAATAACCCAAGAGACTCGATGAAAACCATGGTGCTCTTCATAATTGGCACATAGAAAGTATCTCAAGAGCTTTTCTATCTTAGAATAAGAGGCATTAGAAGGAGCCCATCAAGATGAGTAATAAACATGAGTAGCAGTGAGCACCTTAGGATAGATATGGAACTTCCCAACTAGGTTCAATGGTTTGGTGATCCAGAATGAGATTTTTTTCTCTACCCTTTAAACCACATAGGACCAAAAATATATAGGCAATGATCTAAAAGAAAATGGAATACATGAAATTTAAACTAGACCCTAGGAAGGATCCATTGCCTCTTATATCCCTCCAACCAAGGAGGTTTGGGTGAAAGGGGTTGGTGATATCATTGTGTTTTTTAACATTATATAGAAGACCTAGGGATGAGATATAAAATTTCAAGACATTCCATAACATAATTAATAATGTCTTCATCCTCCTGAAGAGTGAGGAAGGAGTCATTAACAAAGTGCCCATTGATCAACTAGCAACCTGAGTTAGAGAGAGAAATACCCTTCATCAAACCCCTGAAAGCATGGCTATCCAAAACATAATTAAAGCCCTCTATAACCAAAACATAAATGGAATGTGTAATGGGGCATGGAAGGAGTCATCGACAAAGTGCCCATTAATCAACTAGCAATCTAAGTTAGGGAGAGAAATACCCTTCATAAAACCCCTAAAAGCATGGCTATCCAAAAGATAATTCAATCCCTCTGCAACCAAAACATAAAGGGAATGTGTAAGGGGGCACCCATGTCTAATAAATTTGTGAAGCTCAAACTATTGAGATTGATAACTATCAACAGTAATACAAGCACCCACATCCTGAAACAATATTTTAATAGTGTGAAAAAACCTGAGACCAAACCCAAGAGCCTGAAGCATATCTATGATAAAAGGTCATTCAATTTGATCATAAGATTTCTCAAAGCCGATCTTGATGAATAATGCCTTATGGTTATATATCCAAGCCCATTCCATGCATTCTTAGATAACAATAATATTAATTAATATGTATCTATGTTAAATAAACCCTATTTTTTCACTTCTCATAATTAAGGGGAGGAAATGTTTGATTATGAGGGATAAGCTTTAGCTATTATTTTATAATAAATATTAAGCAAGGTGATGAGCCTCTAGATAATAATTAACTCAGGTTCACTAGCCTTAGGAATGAAGTTGATATTACCTTGATTAATGAGATGACCCAAAGAGTTGGACAAAATAACTTTAGAGTAGACTTTATGAAGATCATGTCCAATAGTATCCCAAAGGGTTTGATAGAATTCACATAGAAACCCATCAACTCTTGGGGCATTCTCATCATCCATATGTATGATGACTTATTTAAGGTCATTTAGGCTGAGGGGCCTATCACAAGAAACTCTTTGATATTTTGAGAGTTTACAAGGCACCACTTCAAAGTATTGAGAGAGAGTAGCTTCATGAGTAAGAGAAGAGGGATACACAACAAACACTCCATGATAGTGATGCATAAAAACTTATAAGATATCAAGTAATTTAGTAAATCTATCTAAAGCACATATAATAGCTTTTATTTTTTCTACATCTTATCTTGAATGGTGGAGAGAAAAAATATTTAGTCACTTTATCTTCAGCTTTAAACCAATGCATCCATGCTCTAAGTTGTGCTCCTCTAGCCTTGTAAGCTTCGACTGACTGGAGCTTATGTCTACACATGAAAGCCTAATTATGCAAATGAGAGATTAAAGGCATGGATTAAAATTATCATGAAACCCTAAAATGTTCATGGTTTATAGCATTATGAATACACCCTAAAGAGAGTTGTCTATTTATCATAAATATAGAGAAATGAGGTGGTGTAGGCTATTGCATTAGCCCACCACTCAATACAACTAATGATCCTTGTGGGTCTGGGAACCAAGTGCCAAATTATAATGATATGCCCCATAACCCCCTCATGTTTAAGATGGGTGGTATCTAAGTAATATTGATGATTATGGGCTTTAATTTATGGGATAGTCCACTCAACATGGATCAAATAGGATGATATTCAAATAAGAAAGTGTTTGGGATCACAAAAATAGGTCAATCATGGACATGAGTGAAGAAGAAAAGGTCTTGTTCTAATAATAAGGCATGGTCAAGATGCTCAAGAATTTAATCTTCTCCTTGACAAAAATTAGACCAAGTGAACCAAAGAGAATTTGATTCTCTCCTCTTACAATGGTTGGGATAAAAACCCAAAGTTTATTTTGCATGTAGAACGATGCTTCTCACTCTCCAGCATACCATCTCATAAGGAGATGTCCTTCTTTATCTTTAGCAAATTAAATCATGTTGAATTCACCACAAATAATCCAATGCATATCTAGAAGAAAGTCTAGAAACCATCTCTAGAGCAAGGTGCCTTCCGCAACATCATTAGAGGCATATAATTTGATCAGGCCAATGATGTGATTACCAAAGTTAAATAGAGTCTATACCACCCAATGGGTGGGGTCAAAATCCCATGAAATAATATTTTGAGAGAGCTTAGGTGTTAAAATGGTAACCACTACCCCATGACCAGGCTCATGATAGGTCTCCTGACAAAGAGCTCCATCCTAGATGGTGCAAATAACAAAAAGAAGTACAAAATATTTTTTTTTGACTTTTTGCATGCAAAAAAAAATATTTTGGAAAAATGATGATAATTGTTTCTAATCGTATACTGACATGTTATATCAGTGAGCCATCTAACATTCCAATAATAAACTATCATTGGGAATTATCAAAGTTCATATCATTTCCCTCTGTAAGACCTAAGAGGGTTGTAAACTTATTAAAAGTTGAGCTGGGAATGGCATAATATTTAAGTAAAAAAGGTTGTCTTTTTTTTGACACATAATCCTCATATGCAGATGGTGAGGGACTATGTGAGCATTGCATAATAGGCTTATGGTTGAGGTTCATAAGACCATGCTTTGAATCTGAATCATTCACCCCTGAAAGGCATTGTGAGGAAGGATCCATAGGAGTGGGAGATAAGGAATAAACAAAATGGGTGATTAAACTCTATTTTCAATTGAGAATGCACATAAAGAATGACTTAAATATAGTAATAAAATCCAACAAAAAATAATTATTAATGTAATTAAATTACTTGTTGAAAACTTTACTTATGAAAAGCAAAAGCATTCAATTAGTTAGAAATTTGGTTTAAAAAAAGGTAACAATTCAGTGGGCAAAGAAAAATAAGGGCACAAAACACCAAGTCCCTGTGGGAAGTAGAGGTTAGATTTGATGGTGCGATGAATTCAAGCAACTTCATGAGGCTTGTAATAGAAAGCTCATGTAACAGTGTAGGACCTTGCAAACATCTTTTGATTGAAGTCTTAAGAGGATAAATAATAAGAAAACTTAGATTTCATGTAGTAATTTACCAAAAAGATAGTAATTTAGGGGAAATCATATAACTGTGAGAACAAACACCAATTTTCTTCCCTGACCTTGAACCTAGTATTGTAGGAGTCTTGGGTGTTTGCACAAACTATTGGAAGTAAATATCATTGAGAAAAGCTACCTAGCTATGGCAAATATTTTAAATAATCCCTAGTCAAAAACATGTATTTTACCTCTTTAGGACCTACACACACAGACATAAACACACACACACACACACACACAAAAATATATTAATATATAAAAAATATATTTTATAATAGCCCAATTCTCTTTGCAAAGGAAAAACACTCCCTCTGCAATACCAAATGCCATATCCATTTCATACCTTTTAATAGAGTAGTGTGTATAATAACAATTCAAAGTGAAGGCTTGGTGAAAATTTGTACTTTTTGGCCATAAAATGGGGTTATTGTCCCCTATATTACTAAAAAGAGGCATTCACAAGTTGCAACTTATTATGTTACAATGTTTTTTAATTAAATGTCAATTTGTACAAACAAATTCTTTAGAAAGAGAGGTAAGGTCAAACTCATGGTCTTGAAATGTGAGAAAAGGCATTGGATACCTATATGCTGAAAGAAAATCCCTATGCCAATGTATGCACAACTGCTCTCTAGAAAGAAAAAATTGAAAAGCAACTAGTAGTTTAAGAAACCCGAACAAGGAGGATAATTCCTTACATTTTAGTGATGGTTTGTGTGAGTATAATATTTTCTAGTTTTAGAATAGGGGATAATTCTTTATAATTGAGTATAGTTTGTGTGAGTACAAAATTCACTAGTTTTAGAGGTTTTCAGAGCCTCGTTTTGATTTTACACATCCAATAATGGTTGTAAACATTTTTCCTTTCTATTAAGAAGTTGTAAGTAAATTTGTTTCCTTAGTATGGGATACCATCTATAATTTTTTTTTTACTTGAATTTAGTGGGATACCATTAATACTTTCTAAGGACTATTCAACCTTTTTATAAGTGTCTAACACAAGCTATAAGAACTTTATGACAATAACAACTAGATTAATAAAAATCTATGATATCTACACACTGTTACTACCTTTGATGGGTTTTCCTAGTACCATCTACAAAATATTTAAGGTGGGATGAATAACATGATTAAGAATATTTTATTCTAGTTCTGAGACAAATAATATTGAATAACCAACTTATATTTACAAATTGAAAATACATATAATTATGGTCTCAACTTTTAATATATGGATTTTCACAAACTCAGGCAGACCACAACAATATATAGTGCATATCCATATCATTTTTGCCTCATTTTCTTTTAGGGATTCATTTGCCTTTGCACTGGCTCTACCTGTGGCCTCAGTCTTCGATACAAACCTTCCTATGTATCATGACTGATTATCAGCTATTTTTTTTTGAAATGCATACTATCAAATAAACACAACAAAATTAGTGAAAAGCATGTTGTGAAAACCTCAAAGTTTGGAAACATTGAAAGTATCTTCAATAATAGACAAACCAAGCCGAAGATGCCAATTCTACCTTGATCTTTTTGTTGAAATTCCTATTATTATGCTTCTTCCTATATCTATGGAGTTGTTCCTTTCACTCTTTGATAGTGTATTATCCAATTCTAAATTCTCCATCTTTAGAAATTGAGCTATTTAATTCAATTAGTCTTTCAAATCCTTGAATTGACTACATGGAACCCAAGCCACTATTTCTTAGAATGTTTATAATGATCACTATAAAAGGTGGTGCAAATTTTCTATGTTTATCACATGCTATAGAGACACTCACTCATGCTGGCATGCTTAAAATGAACTACATATAGTGTGGGTTACATCCATTGGTGTAAATACACACATTACATCAATACCATGGGATGAGTTCTAAAACAGATGCATCATCTCTACTACAATATATTCATAAAGATTATTATTATTACATTAGGAAGAATGTTCTAGAAAATGATATGCAAAATGGATTGCAAAGTAAGAAAATTACCTTTCTCCCCATGAAAGGCAGAGGAAAAATGAGGTCCTTGTACATGCAATTCTCTGTATAAGATCTCCTATAGATTATACTACATGGATTTTAATAATCACTTAGAATTCTATTACAATTTGTGCTACTAAAGGTTGGCACTAAGCAATTTGTGCATTAACAATAGTGGGGTTCCCCTTTATCATCCCGGTCTAGGCTATGGCTCTACATGTCAATGTAGATTTCAATTTCTAGAGGGTGAAAGATGCAGTTTTGCAGGGAAATGGAGTAAGGTTTAAGAAATTTGTAGTTTCATTAGGAGGCATTAAAGGGCTAGAGTGGGAAGACTTCCCCACCGCTAACAATGTAAAAGTAGAAATCCCCATTTAGTTTGCAACATTAATTATTGTATATGGACAATGTAGATTATTAAAATTTGGACCACAAATTCACCAACCACATGCTTTTTTTCTTGATAAATGAATACATTTTAATAAATCCAAAAGACCAAAAAAATAGTGGAATTGCCAAACAAATAAGGCATCTTTGGTTTTGATAGTGGTGTCTCTATATTTTGCATCTTCCTTTTCTATTTTGACAAGATCCCTATCAAAACAAAAAGCAATATCATATTCTATGATATTCCAGCTATCCAAGAATCATATTCATGGTGCATAAAGATAGCAATAATCTAAACATATGCATAGGGATAGTGTGTGGTGTATAAGAACTACAAACATTCGACTTAGTTATTAACAATATTAAAAAGAAACTATTATAACTATGATTCAAATACCTTAATTCAAGTGAACTCATAATGTAAAATTTATTCAACCAATTAATACAATATTTGAAATATTATTATTTTAAAAATTACAATTTATTTATCAAAAAAGTTTACAAATTTTAAAACACTCAAAATGAAAATATTTAATTAAGTGAGGTAAAAGTTTGATTATAGCAAACTGATGCTAAGAGTAGTGCTGAAATATGATGCCTATCTCAAACATTTTTAAGGGTTTAGAACGTATTTTATTATAAACTATCACCAAAGACTTTCAAATTTTTTTGAACCCCGTCAAAAGGATGTGTGCACATGCAATGTCCCCATCATTTTTGATTATAGCCTTATAGGGCCCACTTGGAACTTGATAAGTGTTAGATGATGGACCTCAATTTTATATTCTCTTTTTAATAATTTTTTAATTTTGATGTTAGTTTGCATTAAAATGTTTTTAAGCATGTTACCATTGTTCGCATACGTGCGCAACATGCCTCCACTATCTAGTTGCCCCCCCATCCATCTACCTCATTTATTTCTTGTTACTGCATCTAACAGCGTGAGTCATGACTCATGATGCATCTATCTAACTCATTTTTTTCTTTATGTTGTTCACTTGCTTCAGACATCTAATACACTGAATTCTTTTCTCTCTCTCTTTCTACATGTTTCCAGAGTCTTCCAATTACCATTCTATACTCTATTTTTATGTTAATCAATTTTGAGAATGCTTTGTTTGGATGTATGAAGAAAAGGACAGCAACAAAGCTTTGCTTTTTTGTATGCAGAACCATGGTGAAAGTGAAAAGAAACCCCCTCTCCATCGCTCAAACCACTCTTCTTCCAGCTCTGTAAGTTTTTATGCATCTCAATGGTCATCTTCTATAATTTAAATTGTATTGTTGTTACATAGATTATATGACAACAATATTTACGGCTAAAAATATTTTTTTCCTATTTCTATTTTTATATTATTCCTTGAAAAAATTGGTACTGGTAGACTTTGGACTTAGTTACTCTATTGTGACTTCCTGTATTTCTTCTATGTCAAGGAAATTTTCTGATTGCTATGACATCCTCAGTGCCTTTAGATGATTCGATCTATGAACCTGTGGGATGTTAGATTTACAAAAAGGAGTAATAAAATAATGAGGTGAATATAAGGAAGAGGGTGGAATTGTTGATGAACTGATGAAGGATTTAGATTTTAGAATGCAATGTGTTGGTATTGGATTTTTATGGGATTAAAGAAAGTCCACATTAGGAATTGGATAGTAATAATGGAGTCATTTTAGGCCATTTGAAATTGGCATTTGCATAATTATGCTTCTTGTACCTGCATTCCCTGATATAGGTAGTTGTAAGTTGGAAGTGGTAGTGAAACTCTTCACAAAATTGTAATAGCCTACAAATTTGCAATCATAATTGGTACAAAAGTTTTATAGCCTAACAAACCCTGACCATGATCAATTTTCTATTAAAAAATACAAATCTATACTATTTTGTCATGAATATAGATTTTTTTCCTATCAAGAATAGTTATTACATTGTAAACTATCTTGCACCATTTTTTTTTATCTTATTCCAATTTTTATTGTTATTACTTTATTTGATTTTTTAATGCAAACAAAGACTATCACACATTTGAATCCTAGACACAAGTATTACGTTCACAGAGCATGCATTTTTCCTCTTAAAGTCATTGCCCTTGTGCATAGGGGAAGATTAAATAATAAACACCATACCCAGACAATAGTTGCCAATGATAAGCACTTGGGTGCCATGACTAAGTGTATGGCATAATCACTGCACAACTTCATTATAATCTTAGGTTTATATTATTGATTTTTTTGGATTTTTTAATCCTTATTTTGTAATTAAATTCTAAGAAGATATCCATTTTTGTGGAGTTTTTATACTTATATAAAACCCTACAACAAAAGGGGCTTCCAACCCATAGCCACTGCCAAGCTACAGGGTTTCCACCTACAAGTTGCCCGTAGCAACTGTAGACTTTCACCTATAGATTACTTTAGCAACTGCCAAACTATAGGGTTTCCACCTATAGGTTGCTCATATCAACTACACTCTTACACCTACAAGAGCCCATAGCCACTACACAAAACAAACCATTGCTATGATAATAAGTAATTGGCTTTTAAGGTCTAAAAAAAGATTATAAAAATATATATTGTAGTTAAATATTTTTTTAAAACACTATTGGAAGGTCTAAAATAAAAGTAAATTGTCATTGAATTTTTAGTTGACACGGAGAGGTGAATGTCAAATCTCAGCCCTGGCTAAGAGTTATCCCTCCCAAACTAATAATAAATAATAGTATCGAGAAGAGAGTCATTCTGTAGCATCCAAAAAATATGGGTTTCCTGTGTGACTCAGAGTTTGAACATTAAAAATTTTGGGTACAGGGTGGGCTTTGCCCATGTATATCAACCCCACTCCCCACTCCATTCTCACCTCATTCCAGATTTTTATCCAAAAGAGTCTCTGAAATTCATCTTACCAATTTAGCCTTAGCATTAATTATTTTTTTGATAGCAACAAAATAAATAAGTATCATGTACAATATTTAGCACAACATTATAGCTTCTAGCTCTATGACGGCCATACCATAGCACTTCAAGTTAGAACTCCATCGTCGCTACTCATGTCTTTGTTAGAGAGAATCAAACAGTGGACCTCCTAAAATGATGTAGTTGTGGTCACCAAAATTTACTGCTATAAAATCCCTTCTGTCCAAGCTGGGAGTGTATCCCACCATCCATGAAATGGATAAAGAATAGGATGGGAAGGAGATAGAGAAGGCCCTGCTCAAAATGTTGGCTGCTCCCCCATCTATTCCAACCATATTCATCGATGACAAACTTGTGGGAGGGATGGAGCAACTAATCACCTCTCACATTAAGGGTTATTTGGTGCCTTTGTTGAAGGAAGCCGAAGCATTGTGGATCTAAGTTTTTTAATTATAAGATTTTTAGGGTTTTTGCACGAGGAGGTATGTAAGACCTTTCATATATAATGAGGAGGGGGTGTTTGCTAGAGATGGACATAGAAAATACATAACATGAAGCTCGTTAAAAGAGATTTGAAGTGTCAAACATTGAAATTGGAATCTGGAATCTGATAAATTTTTAATAAATTTATTAGAATTTCCATTCACTTCAATATTTAACCTTCTAATTATTTATTAATAAATCTTACGTTATCACTTTTTCATACTGGATCTCCACCAAACACACACTTCTTCTTATACATAACTTTTTCCTTGTGCAAAGGCCCTAAGAGCCTTATAATGTTAGTCTTATGTTCTTTGGAGCATCTATTGAAGAAAGCCAGAGCGTTGTGAATCTAAGCCATTAAAATTAGGGTTTTTATATTTCATGGTAGTTCTTTCTTATAAGGCATTAGAATGCTGATAGCTTTGGGTGTTATCGGCCATAGAAATTTATAATTTTACATTATAAGTGAATGTAGTAAATGGTCAAAGTGAAAGCTTATGGAGAATATAAACTATTTTCTTAGTCTTAAATAAGCAGAATAATATATGAATCAAACATACATCGACTTGAAGATATATAGATTAATTTCAGTTCTAATTAAAAATATAGATTAATTTTAGTTTTAGTTTAAAATATTTGGAAAATAAAAATTATTTATTTTAATTTTACAATATAAAAAAATATAAAAATTAATATTTTTTTATTTAAATAAATATTAATATTAATTAATAGTTAATTATTAATGGCACATATATTATTATAAATAATTAATATTTATAATTTTGAATAAAATTTTAATTAGGTAGAGAAATTGATTATATTTATTATAACATTATTTATAAATCATAGTAAATTGATATTCCCATTTTTTACCAAAAATTTATATTCCATTTTAAATAGATTTTACTTTTATTTTTTATGGAAAGATTATAATCTATTTCAAAGAAATTCCCCCCCCACCTCCATTTTTTATAAAAATGTTATATTCTAATTCCAATACAAATTTGTTCCATTTAAAAAAAAAATTATATTCTATTTCTAATAAATATTTCTCTCAAATAATTTTATTTTAAAAAATTCATTAATAAATATTTAACATCTTGATAACTATATCTTATATTCTATATCATTGTTAAATTATATATATATATATATATATATATATATATATATAAACTTTTAGTGGTTTACTATTCTATTTCAATGGAGAGATTTTGAAGAAACACATTAAATTTCTTCCTATTTTTAACAAGGGTGCCATGTGCCAAGTCCCTACATGAGGTTAGAATAGTTTTGAAATCCGATTTAAACATTGATTATAGAGATAACTATTGCTCACTACAAGAGAAAATACTATTAATATGAGAATAAAACAGTAAGATGTGACCAATTCCCAAACAATGTTATGAAATACACATTACTTTGAATCACCACCAATGAATTTGGCATGATTCTGTAGTGAAATATTTACATGTTTGAAAATTAAACATTTAAGTCAGTATAACATGTCACCCAATTGATGGAAGATTCAAGTGAGATCCCAGAAACAAAGAGGATTTTTCTATGTACCCTATATTGGAAATAGTACAATTCAAAATTTTAATATTTGGAGCAATGAAAATAAAAGCAATCCACATTTGATTCCCATAGTTAAAAATGGCATACTAACATTGTAAGTGTAGCCAATTTCCATCACATATTTGTAATTGTAAGTTACAAACTACAATATATAATGAACAAATAGAAAAATTGTCATGGAAAGCAAGTACATACATACATTTTCTTGACAATACCCACAAATGTTTTCAACATCTTGATATCTATCATCCCTAACAAACTTTAAATGAAAGAGAAAAGGTATTTACAAATTTCTTTAGTTGTCAGTATCTAAGAACTAGGCAACTAATTTAAAAAATTGAATATTGAATCTTCATTGGAGGAATAAAAATGATCATCCTCATTGCTATTGATCTATTCCTAATATGAATCTAATTCAAGACATAAAAATTCTTTTGAAATGTTCATACCATCTACTTTTTCAAAGCCACTGAAACAAATTACAAATTTGCACTCTATGGGGCTTTCAACTATTGCACCACTTTTAGAATCTCAGTTTGTGTATGTTTTGCAAAAGAAACTCCATTCTGGTCCTCCAAATGTGAATCCCTTTATTTTAGAGTATTATCACATATTTATTTGTGTTGCTCTTCAGTTTCATCCAAAAAAATATGGACGCAATCAGTTAATCTTCTATTCAATTGCAAAATAGAGAGCCATGAGCTCCGCACAAAAGCATTCTAAATTTCCCTTTTAGATGCTTGTTCCAAAAAGTGTTTAACATGGAAAATTAAAATTCCCTAAAATAGTAAAATAGTTGTTTATATGCAATCTAAACATTTCTTCTTGTAGTGAACTTAAAATACAAAACCAAATTATATGATGATAACATTTTTCAAAAGGAAACAATAAACATGGAATACAACATAAACGAAAAAAGGAATACAACATGAAAAATCCACCTACCCATGTATGATGGGAAATTGGTTTGTGTCCTGTGACTTATTATGGGGTCATGTGCCCTATAGGTGAATATTTTGAGGTTGGACTTACTCCCATGTGGTATTAAAAAAGTAATAGGTGTACTAAAATTTGAACCACAAAAGCCTCCATTAGAAGGCGAATTAACAAGTAAAAAACTATACCTAATGGTATTGACACAAGGAGAGCTGACAAGGCCTTTTGGAAAAATGTCAACAAAATCAGAGCTGAGCCCTGTTATAATAACAAGATAGCATGCATACATATCCATATAATCATACATCACTTCCCTCCCAACCAATACAATGTATAATATGAAATCGCCCAATTCAAAATTGATTGCACTCAATGTATAAATCCCTATTTCTTCATCTCCAGAGTTGTTTGTAGGTTTTACCAATCTATTGGCCTGAGGAACCAGATTCATGAGACAAAGACTAAAAAGCTCCAACTTATCCAAACAAATATGAGCTTTCTTGTTTCCATCAAATCATGGAGGAATGGGTAGTGGCATTAAAAGCCTTGAAATAAAAATTGATATAGACTAAGGAGAACATGTATGTGGTGGTGGTTGGGGTTACAAGGTGGTGATTGAAGCTACAAAATTGAGATAATACATGGAAGAGTCTGGGAAGAAATTGAAGCAATGAAAGTTGTATTGGCAGAATCTCAACTATGTATTGAGACACATCCCAAGACGCTGATGTTGCGACTTTCTTAGAAATGGGATAACAAAAATAAAGGAAAGGAAACAATATGCAACTAGATTAATGATGTTGGAAAATAAAACCCTTTATCTATTAGCTTTGGGGTAATAATTGTAGATGGGTTCTTGTAGATTGCACCAGGATCAAAGATCTATTGCTACTACACATTTGTAATGTAAATACAAGAACAAGATAGGAAATAAATGGAAAATATTACTCTACTTTTGCAAATATACAATATCAAGGTTACTTCCAAACTTTCACAAGTCATCATGTATTTTTTGGACCTCCCATAATCAGGCCTTCTATTGAGTTTTAGAGGTTTTCAACTTTCATACAATAGTGCTCAGAGCATTCCAAATACACTTCAATGTTTCTAGTAAATTTCTTCAACTTTAGCATTATTAAAAAGCTTCAACTGGAGTTAAGTTGTCAATATGAAAATCAAATTTCCAATGAATGTTTTAATGCTTTTCCTTGACCAAAATGTAAGCTTCATTATTGCCATTCTAAATTGTATAAAAGCTTGACCAGAGCCATTCTACAAGCATTTTTCATTGTAAATATATATATGGCATGCTTAGTTTTTGCAATTTCTTTGGATCCCCAGTTAACTATATTCAGGGTTGACAAAGCCATCAATTATAACCTTAATTTTATGGGAGACACCTCACTGAGGGACCTCATAGGTATTTTCCTTTAAATTTCAAATCATGGTGATGTGATGGGTGATTCCCATTTATTAGTAATGACAAGTCAATGTACACAACAACACCATAACTTGTAGTTATTAAGGAATGATTTTTTTCATTTCAACACTTAAAAGCATACTACCTCTTTATATTTTATAGTATAAATAATGTCTCAAAATGTACATGGATTTTTCATTATGATTAACAAAATAATTAGAAAATAAACATTCATTTCATTACCAATTTTTTTACTTGACTTAATAATTAGGAAACAAGTAAAAATCATATAGATATTCACATAACTTCATGAGTCGATAGTGGTTGTTTCATTCATTCATTAAAACCTTATTTGATATAGAAAGAATTAAATTGCATTAATTAAATAATAGAGGTTCTCAGACTTTTCTATTAGTTTATATTTAGTCTAGTTGGTAAAAATTACTACACCTAAATTTTTTCCCATGTAGCACACATAAGCATACCAGGTTGTGTACGTGTGCATGTAGTAGTCATTAGGTGGCATCCAAAAAATATGAGGATTCCATTTTGAACATAAAAAATTATGGGTGTGGGGTGGGTTTCCATTTTAAATGCAGCCATATATATCAACCTCTCACTCTCCACTCCATTCACATCTCATTGTAGATTTCACCCACTTCACTTTCCTTATGTTCCATTACCATCATGTAGCACATTGTTAAAGATGGTAGTTCCCACAATGACCATACCCCATTGTTTCAAGTTAGAACATAAAATAATAATAAAATAGAGTGATGAAAGTAATTTTTTCCTTGAACCTGCAATGAAATCATCTATATATAGTTTAAACTTGTCTAATCAAATAATGTAAGAGAAAGTGGACAACTCTATTTAACACCAATGGTGATATATATCTTCTGTAAATCTTATATGAGTCCAAGCTTATCTAACAACACTTTCAAAATTTTCATGAAAAAACAACCAAATGTTTTAGAATTTATAAATTTTGAAGTTATTGGATTAGAAGTTATTTAGGAACTATGTCAAATGCCTTATACAAATTAACAAAAAATAATAAATATTATATTTGTATGATCATGATTATGCAAATACAATGCTAAGAGTTAGGATATGGTCTATTGTTTGATAATTACTTCTAAGACCTACTTACTTTTTTTCTTGAAAATTCTTGGACTCTACAAATATCAAAATCAAATTATCCAACATTGTGTAAAATAGCTTACTCAATATGTGATGAACCAGGATGGTTGTATCATTATTTAGATTTTGTTAGTTTCTTGCTTTGAATATGGGACATATAATATGAGATGCCCATAGAGGTGGGAACCCATGAGAGATTAATAATCAATATATCAACAATATATATTGCCAGAAGATTTAGACCATGATGAATAAAGTATTCTATGTTAGTTTAAGTACATGTTTTAAGTTTGAAAATAGCTTAAAATACCATAAAATATGCAAGGATACGCTTACCGTGTAATCTGTTTCCCCAACAAATTGAGATTTAGTTTATAATGTTATAAAAAGAAGATACATAATAAAACCAAATATCTTTATCAACCAACCATAAAGAACTATAGACCATGCTGCATATATATCTAAACTCAATACCAATGAAACTCTATATATTTTTATATTGTAAATCATATTTTCATTAATATAACAAACTATAATACATCACTAATCATACAAAAAATATTGGTGGAAAATTCACACCCCAAAAAAATAATATTGAGCTAAAGAAGCCTCAGGAAGAACATAATCCAAATAAGTCCACCAAGTGGCCAAATAACCATAGTTAAGTTAACTCAAGTGAACATCAATCAAAAAAAGAGAAGGATACAAGCACAAACAAAAAGGAGATCATTAAGAAAAAAAATGAACATGGTAGCAGGTGGAGATGAAAGAGGCAGAATATCTTGAGGGTTCCCCCCACCCCCTAAACTATGGGGTCTTCATCAACTAGGACAAGGTCCCAACCATAAGTCTACTAGTTAATTTCAGCATCATTATATTGGGGATCCTATCTATAATGAGAAATGGCCAACACTAGCTAAAAGAACTTATCATGAAAAGGGCACCTCCAAGCCCCTCACTAACACTCTCTTTGTTACCCCTATCAAATCCTTGAGAAGGATATGGCCAATGAGAGTGAGGAGAGGCACTCCTCTATCTTTAAGACCACCAGATACAAGATAGGTGATGCTACCCTCCATTCCCATGCCCTCGAGGGAGTGTGGGAATGGTGAGGAGGTGGATTAGGAGGCTCATGACTCATCGTACAAGGAACATTCCCCCATTGGTCTAGGAGGAGATGCAAATGGTGGAGCTTGAGATGAACCTTATCTATTTGAATCTAAATCTAAAGGGTAACATTAGCAATCATAATAATTTTTCTAGTTATAATTTTTTTCCCATTACTTCATTATTAAAACATGTTTTATTTTTGTATTTTTAAATGAAAAAAAGAATATCGGTACAAAAAATCTGCCATAATATGTTATATCTTACAGGAAGTAGGGAGGAGTCCCTAAAAAATCCATCTTCAAAGTAGAAATTTCAAACTTAAAGAGTTTGAAAAGGGTATGAATCCATCTCTAGGCAAACTAGGCATGAGGGTTGTTGGGTTATTTTAGTTAGTTCCAAATTTAGTGCTAAAGTTTCTCCTAACAAGTTAGCGCACTGGCCCTATCATGTGAGAGATAAGTCTCACGTGCTCACCCAAAGTGCACAATGAAAGACCGGTTCTTGAAGGCTTTGTAACATAATAATGTATGTTTGTTCACTCTTTGTAATACAACTCTTAGAGGATTATTCAATATGATGAATATACTATTATTATCCTTCTTATCCCAAATGCAACTATCATTATTACTAAGATCATCATTATTATCAACATTAGTGACTCAAAAAAGAAAAAGATATAAATAACAAGATAAAGAACTAAACCATATCCCTCGTTAACACTTAGTGCATTTCATCATTCATAACATAATAATGTAATAACTGATATCTTCCATTATATGCTTAGTGAATTACAAAATAGGGCTCTATTATCTATTCTGTAAAAGACTATTCTCACAAATGATTACAATAGGGGTATTTATACTTATTTTGCCCTGACCAAGTGTCATAATTATAATTGTCATGAATAAATGGCATATGGATTCCAAAAAAACTAAGAGTTGTGGCTCTTACAATAAATTATTCTTATAGAATCAAGTCCCTACACCCATAAATCCTTGCTCTATGCTATATTCTGGTGGTCATGTGTTTCATTCCTCATGGGTTGGTATAAGACCATCGATCAATGGAGTTAAAGTGCCCCATTTGAATTGTTCTTCTAACTGATTTTACATCCCTCATGTTCCACTTCCTATGCGCTTTAATTTCCATGTGCTCCCCTAGTCTTCTTCTATTGTTATGATTCCTTTATTCTTGGGTCCCTCATGACTTGTATTTTTGACTGGGTTATCTCGCACTAGGTCTCCTATGCCATTGTCCACCTAATAAGTTCCACACCATAACACTTTTGTACCTATTAGTGACATGTCATGATCCTCCTACAGTATGATCCTTCCATGCCATTCTAGACGTACATCAAAATGGACAATGGTCCTTTTGCATCACATGCCAAAATGGAATAAAACTTAGTCAAAATTTAGGGGCCAACATCACCCCACACTATGCTCTTAGTCTATCCTAGACTAAGCTGCACTAGCATCTTCCAAAAATTTAGACACCTTTTGTTATATTTATTTTTATAGATTATCCCAATGGGATAATGTTTCAAGGACCTGTGCAATTATTCCCTCAATGGCTTATTTTGATTCTTTCAATTCCTTCGGTTGGGTTGGAGTTTTTGTCTTCTTCACCTATTTATTTAGAGTTATGTTAACATCCTTATAAATATCTTCTAATGTGGAGACATCCTTATCAACATGTCCTCAGAGTGCGGAAAAAATTGCATTTATTGTTTGGTGATGGTTATTAATGGATTCTTCCATCATTTCAATGTCCTTGAGTTCTTTCACACACTCGATGCAATATTTTATTAAAAGGGCAACATCAACTACTTTTTGCCTCTTTATTTCTTCAACTTGGAATTGAGCCTCCAAGATTTTATTTGGGCATGTGAGCCACATAAAAATGTTATCCAAAATAGGGATAAATTACCCAACTCTCTCCAAGGCACGCTTGAAAATGTCAACTATCATGGTGAATTGTTCAATTATTTCTCTCCCCTCATCTCTTGGTGTGGGGCACTCCTTGTGTCCCTTGAGCAAAAGTTCAACCAGGGTCTCTAATTTCCTAATCTCATCCCCATCAAGTGGTACACCATCTACAAGTACCAAATCCTCCTTCAAAATTATTTTTCAAAGGGTTAAAACCCTTAATTTTACCTATGTGACCTATTGGATTTTTTATTTCAAGGAGGTCACTTCCTCGATGAGCACTTGCTTCTTTGCAATCACTTTAATGTACATCTCCACTACCCTGACATGTTTTCTTTCTATTGTGCATGCATCATAATATAAAAAAATATTTTGGCATGTCATTTCCATGGCCAGTTTGAAAAATTTAGCACTTGCCATTAGTAGGGTGAGATTTTGTGGATCAATCCTCATTAGGTCCAATAGTCTTGGAGCATCTAAGCTAGAAAATAAAAAATCTAGTGGGATGCCAAATTGGGGCTCCGCACTGTGCATTTATATAAGGAAGGTCACCTGCTTCCTTATGTTTAGAGTCATGTCCTTAGGGTGGAAGTGTGACCAAAGATAGAGGTATTTATCTTCTATGTCAAGAAAGTAACATTCACATGTAGTGGATGACTCTTTTTTTTCCTTATTCTTCTTCAGATGGCCCCTTTCCCTTGTCTAGGTCTCATTCAAACTCAACCTCTTGATGGATTACTATGGCAATATCACTAGCTCCTACTCCATTAGCATCAAGTTGGGGATCACCAAATGGGGCCTCCTATACTAGGGATGGAGTCTTTTCAGAGTTTGATCTTGAACTATGGATATGTACCTGTGAAGACTCCTATTGGGGTGCTTGCCTTAGATGATTTTGTGAGGAAAACCCTACGGTAGTCCTTAGAGATGGTAGAGGTGAAGGTGGTCATAGAGGTGGAGAAGGTGGGGGAGTTGGTTTAGGAGATAAAGGGTTCAATTTTGGTGAGTGGGGAAGAGTGGAATGAGTAGGGGAAGGTGAGGTTGGAGGTGATGAAGTGTGAGGAGGGGATGGAGATGGATGATGTGGTAAAGGTGAAGTGTGAGGTAGAGGTGGATATGGCATGGAAGGGTGAGAAGAAGTGGGTCTATAAGGATATGCCTCTACCATCCTTTATTATTTTTATTGGGCCTACTACCCACTTGAATTGACACTCAGCTCTGACCATTTCTTCCATAGTTGTGGTGCCTAGGGGAGCCTCTCTTTGGGGTATTTATCTTAAGGGTACTAGCGAGGGTGTAACATATAGAAAAATTTATGGACTAACTCCCTGACCAAGATATCCTTAACCTTGATGTCAGTTAAGTTAGTTTCCATCCTCTCCAAAAAGTCCTTCTTACCCAGATATACATATATTTTCTAAAGGGTATGACATTATAGGTTGATCCATTCTACATGTAAACTGATTAGATGCGCATCATATATCTGATTGATATAATTGATGAAGTATCATGAAAAGAAGGCATATGTTATTTTAAGACATGATTAAAGCTCTCCCAATGAATTCATGCAAATACACACGAGGGAGTAATGTTGATTTACAACAAATTATGCTTGATCTGTAACTAAGGGGGCAAATCCTTTAGGATGTGCCATTCATTTCTAAATGCTACCTTCATCCCATCAAACCAATACCTCATCTTCATATTTTATGAGGGGGTAATGTGCTAGGGATAAGTGAATAATTTGAAGTGATTGATGGGGGACCTATAAGTGGGAGGGTACACCCAGGATTGTTCCCCAAGGAAACCTATACTTGGGTGTCTTGTGGGGGCCTTATTTTCATCCTCAATTATTTTATAGACAAATTACAATGTCTAGTTGTACTTTAGTCTTTGAAAGACTTGGTGGGTAATGTAAAGGTGGGGCATGTCCACCTCCTTCTAGCAATCGATCCCTCTGATCTTGGTGGAAATGACCTACATTGTGACTCTGAGGGTAGGATCCTACAAATTTTTGATATGCATCACATGCCCTTACTTTTGGTATATGAGCATCATGGTAGTCTTTTGAATCTCCTCCATATTAACTAAGTCATCTAGCACATTTATCCCTGAGCACTATAGTCCTGTGACCTTGTTGATCCTCTCTAGGGTGATTTTCATGTTACACTCAATGAAGTAGATATAGTCCTCATATATGCATGAGAGGAAGAACTATATTGCCTTTGTAGGTTTGCCAAAGTATGGTAGCTCAATTTTTTTGAAAAATCCCACTTGGTCTAACTAGGTTTTAATAGACAAGTCATAGACCACTTGATTTGTTATATTAGTGGTCTTGACTTGGTAGTCATTTTATAGCTCTACTTCATTACCCAATTGGTAGTGGTTATAATTGAAGATGGTTATGTTCGATACCTTAGATACCTAGTTCTTTGCATGTAAGACTGACTTTAGGTACTGCATATCCTCTATTAATAAATATTAATGGGGAGATACTGGAGTATTCTACACTAATGATGTTTGTGCCTACTTCCCTTTCTTCACCATCTTTTCCACTTCTTCTATACTCTCTCTTACTTATCCTTCTATGCATTCTCTCAAAACACCTTTCATGCACTACACTTGTCTTGGTCTCTCCTCTTGGTTCCCTGGTGCCTCCTGTCTAATAAGAAATTAGTCTTTCCTGCTTACCTCTTCATCCTCTAGTATAGTCAATAGATTTTCAAATCTCCTGGCCTTTTTCTTACATGAAGTAGGGAGGAGTCCCTAAAAAATCCATCTTCAAAGTAGAAATTTCAAACTTAAAGAGTTTGAAAAGGGTATGAATCCATCTCTAGGCAAACTAGGCATGAGGGTTGTTGGGTTATTTTAGTTAGTTCCAAATTTAGTGCTAAAGTTTCTCCCAACAAGCTAGCACATTGGACCTATCATGTAAGAGATAAGTCTCATGTGCTCACCCAAAGTACACAATGAAAGACCGGTTCTTGAAGGCTTTGTAACATAATAATGTATGTTTGTTCACTCTTCATAATACAAATCTTAGAGGATTATTCAATATGATGAATATACTATTATTATCCTTCTTATCCCAGATACAACTATCATTATTACTAGGATCATCATTATTATCAACATTAGTGAGTCAAAAAAGAAAAAGATATAAATAACAAGATAAAGAACTAAACCATATCCCTCGTTAACACTTAGTGCATTTCATCATTCATAACACAATAATGTAATAACTGATATCTTCCATTATATGCTTAGTGAGTTACAAAATAGGGATCTATTATCTATTATGTAAAAGACCATTCTCACAAATGATTACAATAGGGGTATTTATACTTGTTTTGCCCTGACCAAGTGTCATAATTATAATTTTCATGAATAAATGGCACATAGATTCCCAAAAAACTAAGAGTTGTGACTCTTACAATAAGTTATTCTTATAGAATCAAATCCCTACACCCATAGATCCTTACTCTATGCTATATTCTAGTGGTCATGTGTTTCATTCCTCATGGACTGGTACAAGACCTCCAATCAATAGAGTTAAAGTGCCCCATTTGAATTATTCTTCTAACTACTTTTGCATCCCTCATGCTCCACTTCCTATGTGTTTTACTTTCCATGTGCTCCCCTAGTCTTCTTCTTTTGTTATGATTCCTCTATTCTCAAGTCCCTCATGACTTGTCTTTTTGACTTGGTTCTCTCGCACTAGGTCTTCTATGCCATTGTCCACCTAACAAGTTCCACACCATGACACTTTTGTGCATATCAGTGACATGTCATGATCTTCCTACACTATGGTCCTCCCATGCCATTCTGGACTTACATCAAATGGATAATGATCCTTTTGCATCATGTACCAAAATGGAATAAAACTTATTCAAAATTTAGGGGCCAACATCACCCCACACTATGCTCTTAGTCTATCTTAGACTAAGTTGCACTAGTATCTTCCAAAAATTTAGACACCTTTTGTTACATTTATTTTTATAGATTATCCCAATGGGATAATGTTTCAAGGACCTATGTAATTATTCCCTCAATGGCTTATTTTGATTCTTTCAATTCCTTGGGTTGGGTTTGAGTTTTGGTCTTCTTCACTTGTTTGTTTAGAGTTATGCTAACATCCTTCTAAACATCTTCCAATGTGGAGACTTCCTTATCAACATGTCCTCAGAGTGTGGCAAAAATTACATTTATTTTTTAGTCATGGTTATTAATGGGTTCTTCCATCATTTCAATGTCCTTGAATTCCTTCACACACTCGATGTAGTCTTTTATTAAAAGGGAAAAATCAACTGCTTTTTGCCTCATTATTTCTTCAACTTAGAGCTGAGCCTCCAAGATTTTATCTGGACATGTGAGCCACATAAAAAAATTATCCAAAATGGGGATAAATTACCCAACTCTCTCCAAGGCATGCTTGAAAATGTCAACTGTCATGGTGAGTTCAATTATTTCTCTCCCCTCATCTCTTGGTGTGGGGCACTCCTTGTGTCCCTTGAGCAAAAGTTCAACCAGGGTCTCTAATTTCCTAATGGCATCCACATCAAGTGGTACACCATCTACAAGTACCATATCCTCCTTCAAAATTATTTTTCAAAGGGTTAAAAGCCTTACTTTTGCCTATGTGACCTTTTGGATTTTTTATTTTAAGGAGGTCACTTCCTCAGTGAGCACTTGCTTCTCTGCAATCACTTTAATGTATATCTCCACTACCCTAACATGTTTTCTTTCTATTGTACATGCATCATAATATAAAAAAATATTTTGGCATGTCATTTCCATGGCTAGTTTGAAAAATGTAGCACTTGCCATTAGTGGGGTGAAATTTTGTGGATCAATCCTCATTAGGTCCAATAGTCTTGGAGAATCTAAGCCAGAAAAGAAAAAATCTAGTGGGATGCCGAATTGGGGCTCCTCACTATCCATTTATATAAGGGAAGACACCTACTTCCTTGTGTTTGGAGTCACATCCTTAGGGTGGAAGTGTGACCAAATATAGAGGTATTTATCCTCTATGTCGAACTAGTAACGTTCGTATGTAGTGGATGACTCTTTTTTTCTTATTCTTCTTCAGATGGTCCCTTTCCCTTGTCTGGGTCTCATTCGAGTTCAACCTCTTGATGGCTTATTATGGCCATCTCATTAGCTCTTACTCCATTAGAATTAAGTTGGGGATCACCAAATGGGGCCTCCTATACTAGGGATGGAGTCTTTTCAGAGTTTGATCTTGAACTATGGATTTGTACCTATGAAGACTCCTATTGGGGTGCTTGCCTCAGAGGATTTTTTGGGGAAAAACCTATGGTAGTCCTTAGAGATGGTAGAGGAGAAGGTGTTCATGGAGGTGAAGAAGGTGGGGGAGTTGGTTGAGATAAAGATTTCAGGGAAGGTGAGTGGGGAAGAGTGGAATGAGTAGGGGAAGGTGAGGTTGGAGGTGATGAAGTGTGAGGAGGGGATGGAGATGGATGAGGTGGTAAAGGTGAAGTGTGAGGTAGAGGTGGATATGGCATGGAAGGGTGAGAAGAAGCGGGTCTATAAGGATATGCCTCTACCATCCTTTTTTAATTTTTATTGGGCTTACTACCCACTTGAATTGACACTCAACTTTGACAATTTCTTCCATAGTTATGGTGCCTGGGGGAGCCTCTCTTTGGGGTATCTTTCTTAAGGGTACTAGTGAAGGTGTAACATATAGAAAAATTTATGGAATAACTCCATGAATAAGATATCCTTAACCTTGATGTTAGTTAAGTCAGTTTCTATCCTCTCCATAAATTCCTTCTTTCCCAGATATACATATATTTTTTAAAGGGTATGACATTATACATTGATCCATTCTACCTGTAAACTGATTAGATGTGCATCATATATCTGATTGATAGAATTGATGAAGTATCATGAAATTAAGGCATATGGTAGTTTGAGACATGATTAAAGCTCTCCCAATGAATTCATGCAAATACACACTAGGGAGTAATGTTGATTTACAAAAAATTATGCTTGATCTGCAACCAAGGGGCCAATCCTTTGGGATGTGTCATTCATACCCAAATGGTACCTTCATCCCATCAAACCAATACCTCATCTTCATCTTTTACGAGGGGGTAATGTGCTGGGGACAAGTGAATAATTTGAAGTGATTTATGGGGGACCTATGAGTGGGAGGGTACACCCACTTCAATAAGCTTGAGCTATAATTTGGCACCCTGATCTCATCGAAGACCAATAATAAAAGGATTATTCCCCAAGGAAACCTATACTTTGGTGTCTTTTTGGGGTCTTATTTTCATCCTCAATTAGTTTATAGACAAATTACAATGTCTAGTTGTACTTTAGTCTTTGAAAGACTTGGTGGGCAATGTAAAGGTGGGGCATGTCCACCTCCTTCTAGTGATCGATCCCTCTAATCTTGGTGGAAATGACCTACATTGTGACTCTAAGGGAAGGATCCTACAAGTTTTTGATATGCATTACATGCCCTTACTTTTGGTACATGAGCATCATGGTAGTGTTTTGAAACTCCTCCATATCAACTAAGTCATCTAGCACATTTATCCCTAAGCACTGTAGTCCTGTGACCTTGTTGATCCTCTCTAGGGTGATTTTCATGTTACACTTAGTGAAGTAGATATAGTCCTCATAGATGCATGAGAGGAAGTACTATATTGCCTTTGTAGGCTTGCCAAAGTATGGTAGCTCAAAAAGTTTGAAGAAGCCTACTTAGTCTAACTAGTTTTTAATAGACAAGTCATAGACCACTTGATTTCTTATATTAGTGGTCTTGACTTTGCAGTCATTTTATATCTCTAATTCATTCCCAAATTAGTAGTATTTATAATTGAAGATGGTTGTATTCGATACCTTAGATACCTAGTTCTTTGCATGTAAGACTGGCTTTAGGTACTGCATATCCTCTATTAATAAATACAAATGGGGAGATGCTAGAGTATTCTACACTGATGATATCTGTGCCCGCTTCCCTTTCTTCACCATATTTTCCACTTATTATTCTACACTCTCTCTTACTTATCCTTAAATGAATTCTCTCAAAACACCTTTCATGTACTGCACTTGTCTTGGTCTCTCCTCTTGGTTCCCTGGTGCCTCCTCTCTAATAAGAAACTAGTCTTTCCTGCTTACCTCTTTATCCTCTAGTATAGTCAGTAGATTTTCAAATCTCCTAGACTTTTTATTAGGCCACATTACCCTTTTTTGCACTCAAAGGTTAATGCGTGTCCATCCCATAGTCCCAAAAGAATACGTAATATTAGATCAACTTATATCAGCTCTCAAGCTTCACGCTTCATCAATGGTGAACCTACAACTTGTAACTTCAAAGATTTCCACTCCTATCCACCAATTGAAACTTAAAAATCTCCCTTATTGCCTAAGTAATAACCTTCATGAATTCACCAACTTCATAAACACTATATTCTACAAAAAAATTTATTTTGTCATGGTCTCTAGTTCTCTAGCTCGTCATTCACTCTTAGCACTTCGAACATTAACCTAAGGCAGAGTGTAAAATGGATTTGGCATTCTTATTTATAGGCTCTATGAGGGTTTACCTTCATTAATTACTTCCCTCTCCCCATCACTTCTAGTCATTAATGAAATTATTTTAATGGCCTTTGTATTTCAAACCTTTTATTAAACTTTTAATGCCTTAACAGTTTTTTCCCATCATCCTAATCACATGATTCTTGCCATAACTTATTCTTGTTGCATTAATCTTAAATCTTAACCTAATTGACTTAATCCTTATTGAATATAAAATTTTAGTTAAATTGAATCAAAATATGGCTGAAGTTGACTTCCATTATAGTGTCCTAGGAAGAACTAACCATCCATTCATTTTAATCGACAAGCCTCAGTAGGTCAAATGCTATGTATTATGAATGGACCATCCCAATGGATACAGAGCTTCCCAGGGTGGTGCACGAGTTTGGAGTCATATAATAAAACTTTCATGCCTAGAAAAAATACTTTATTCTTTAGATGGTGATAACACCATGCTTTTTATTTGCACTTCTTGACATCTTGACTCCAATGGGCAAGAAACCAAGTCTCATCAAGTTTCATCAAATCATCTAGTTAATATTTCAAAGAGGCCTCATCATCTACTTTTCCCATACGTGATATATGGAGAGATGGGACCAATAACTCCACTGGCATAATTATTTCCTTTACATAAACTAAGTTGAATGGTGTGCTTTTATTGAGATGCTTGTATGTAGTTTGTTAGGCCCAAAGTAGTGTAAATACTCTATCATCTCAATCAATTCATCTAACATTGCATTTTTTTGTTAACATGGTACCTAGGATCTTATTGAAATATTTAGAAATTCCATTGGCATGTGGGTGGTATGGTGTCATCTTGTGGTGCATGATCATGAACTCAACCAACAAGATATAAACCATATCATTAAAAAAGTGGGTTACATGATCACTGGTGAAGCTTAGGGGGCATCTTAAATATGTTATAACATTCTCCTAGATGAATTACATGAGATCTGATATAGTATAGCATTTTGTTGGTGTTGCTTTAGCCCAACATGTGAGGTATTTAGTTGCTACAATGATGTATCAAGAGCCCATTCATCATCCTACTAGGATGATGGCCCCCACAAAATTAATAACCCATTTTCTAAATAGTTATTGAGAAGGAATGGGTCATAAGGGCATAACATCTCTCATGTTCAATTTTCCTATGCATTGGTAGACATCACATTGCCTAACATACACCTTTGCATCTTTGAATAAAGTTGGTCACTAGAGTTTGACGAGCAACACCTTATGCACAGTAGCCTCTCCAACATAGTATGCTACAAAAATACCTTCATGGACTTTTCATAGCACCTTAGGGTGATCATGTTGCATTAGAAAACAATGAAGCACCTCATCATCATCCATTTTATAAAGATATCTTGCGATGATTTGATAAGGTGTGGCATGAACCATAAGTTTCTTTTTGTCCTACATGATGAGAGACTCAGGTGCAGAAATAATCTTTAAAAATGCCACAATATCTTCTAGTTCTTTAGGTACCCATGTAACTCAAAAGAGCTAGACATTAAGAATATCATCTTCTATGGTGTATGAAGGTTTTCCATTCTCAATCTGGGATAGGTGGTCAGGTCCATAGTTAGCCTTTCTTAGTTTTACCATTACAAAAAATTAGAATTATTGGAATAGGACAATCCATCAACAAATTCTTCCATGTATCACTGGTTTGTTGATAAGGTATTTCAAGGCCTCATGATCTGTATAAAATGTAAAAGGAGTGGTTTGAAGATACTACCTAAACTTTTTTAGAGTGTAGACCATTGAGAAAGCTTCATGCTTGATGGTGATATAGTTCCTTTAAGCCAGTTTCAACTTCCTACTGGCAAAGTAAATGGGGTGATCCAAGTGTCCTTCACCTGGTTGTGTAAGTATCATGCTAAATTCCATTCCAAATGCATCAACATGAACATGGAAGGGATTTATCTAATCAAGGAATTGTAAGATAGGAGTAGTAATTAAATTCTTTATGAGTGTTTTAAAAGCTACTTTGCAAGAATTAGTCCATATAAACTATTCATTATGATTTAAAAGTTCTTCTAGGGGTGTAACAGTCTTGGCATAACCTCAGATGAAATCTATATAATATCCCATGTATATTAGGAAAGTGCACATCTCATGCTAAGTCTTGGGCATTGGAAGATGAAAAATTATAGAGACCTTGGCTGGGTCCACCAGAATTCCTTCCTTATAAATGATATGCACAAGAAGTATGATAAAAGGTGTCATGAATAGTCATTTATTCAAATTTAAGGTAATTTGTAACACTTGATAGTGCTTAAGCATGAGTCTCAGATTAGCATTGTGGTCTTAGAAAAACCCATATACTGTCCAGTCATCTAAGTAGAATTGGAGGAATTTATGAATGAAATATTTAAAAGCTTCAACTGCTATATGTGAAAACATTGTTGGGGCATTTTTCAACCTAAAAGGCATGATTGTATA
Organism: Torreya grandis; assembly: GCA_037957365.1. Lineage (NCBI taxonomy): Eukaryota > Viridiplantae > Streptophyta > Pinopsida > Cupressales > Taxaceae > Torreya > Torreya grandis. The sequence goes on along the minus strand of JARHVA010000091.1, from coordinate 1,780,494 downwards.
GGCAAAATATTCCCATTCAGTAGTAAAAGTCATCTTAGTTTGGTCTTCCTTAGTTATTTGGACTTGGTGGTACCCCAAGAACCTATCTGTAAAAGAATACACTTCATAACCAACAACACCTTCTAGGATTTCCCCTATAAAAGGAATTGGAAAGGGATCAGTCACACAAGATGCATTGAGAACTCTATAGTCTACACAAATACGTATACATCCATCCTTTTTGATACTAATTATCATGAGACTAATCTAATCAGATTCAACAATGGGATTAATGACTCTAGTGTGGAGTGTGTTGTCAATCTCTTCTTTCACTAATGACTGAAGATTAGGATTCATTCTATATAGTTATTTCTTTACTAGTCGAGTATCATTAACTAGATTAATGAGCATTTTACCTAAAGATGGGTGTAATCCCTTCATATCACTATAGTTCCTCAAGAAAACATCTTGGTACTCTTTCAACAACTCAAATATTTGTGAGATCTCTATATCAATCCAATAGTTCTTGATGGTATCCATCTTTGGTTTTTTCTATATGACAATGTTGTGTTGTACAATTTGAATAGGTCTATAGTAGGGGTTATCTATTTGGAGACTTGTATCTTGAATAGTTTATATACCAACACTTGTAGGGACATTTAAATGGTTAGTCAAGGGTTTGATTGAAGTATATCCTTCACCTTCCTCTACTTAGATGACAAGTTTTTGCTTTCCCAAGTGGATCTCCTCATGTCGTTATTCATTAGGAAATGGAGTAGGCATAAAAATTGGAAGTGTTAGAGGCTCATGAAATACATGTAAAGGTTGCTTAAGTTCCTGATGGATGTTTCATATGTGGTCTTCTATGGGACTTGGGTTTCTAATAACTACCTTATGTATGGTCTAAATAGTGAGGTGCAAGTCCATCCTCGATGAAGAGTAGGATAACAATGACGTCATGTTCTCCTTCAGTAAATGCCAAAATATGGTACCCATGTGCCTCTCTTTATGAATATACCATGCCCATACCCAAGTGCATATAGTCCCATAGAATGCATGCACCCATATATACTCTAGTAAATTTGTTTCCTTAACTCTTTATATACTCTCACAAGCCTCAATGTGTGGTTAGACTGCTTGCATGCCACTTTAACTAAGGGTTCTTTTTATCTTATTATTGTGGTGAAATTGGTGATGGAGAGTATATCATACTTGATCCTAATTCAAAAGGCATACTTTATGTGTATGCCACCATCTTGTTGTGGTGCCATAGAAAGGTGATCTAATGACCTCATCTGATTAACCTCAATGTTGTATAATTACTCAAGGCACTAGAAAAAATTATGTACCTCCATTTATCCTTGGAACTATGGGGATTAATCAAGTCTTTCTATTGGTGGTCCTACTAGTGGCCCTCTCATTGCTAAACTCATGAGGAACATAAACTTTTGATGTTTAGGAATCCAACATGATAATTTTTCTCCTTTGTTGATGGTGTTACATATCCTTTCAATGAGATCATAGTCATCATGGTCCCTAAAAGTACAAACATTATTTTTAGTATTAGAAATTGACTGGGTATCTGTCTAGCATAGAATACCATTTAGGGTTGGATCATGTTACTCATAATTCTAGGCTATGACATTATACAAGTGGTTGATGTCTTCATCAACATTTATGGGATATATATAGGGAGGTCCTTATGCTTGGTCAAAAGATATTACTACGTGATGATTGATGTTATCAAAACTAATATATTAGTTTTTAAAGCTCAAGTCTGCATGGTTCTCATAGTACCAAGGCCTTCCTAGTAAGGCTAGATAATCATTAGCTTCAACTAATTCCAGAACCTCAAAATTTTCTTTAAAAGTAACTCTAAGTATGTCGACTATGGCATTTTTAAGGACCCCAATAGGGTGCACTCGAGTCTTATTTGTGATAAATAAGACATGAGGTGAAGGCTGTAAGGATGGAATAAACATTTTTTGCTAGGCATATTTAGTGAGAGCATTAACTTTTACATTAGTATATACTAGAATATCCTAGATTACCCATCCATTGATGGCAACATTAACCAATATTTCTCCATCTTTTGGCAAAGTGGAGGAACTAGGAGTTTCCTAATGACAAACATGATTTAAATAGTGGTCTTCACTTTGATGACTATGAGGGTGAACTTTAAGAGGTAAGTGGGTCTAAATTTTAAACCAAGCACTTAGCTAGGGAATAATGTCCTCATCGAGCATGCACTTATATAGTTCCTAAAAATTGTACCACACCATTGGTTAAGGTTTGGCTTCTGTTTGCACTATAGCATGCTGTGTCACATCCTTGTCTTTGAGGTATTGAATTTCAATTTGGAGCTCTCATAAAAGTGACATTATATCTTGAAGGACATACTTTTACTACTGAACATCAGGGTACTTTTTAGCTCATGGTTCTTCTTGATGTACCTTTTCAACTGGGTTGGTTGTGGATTGAGTCTATCCCCCACTAAGAATGGTGATATTTACTTTTTATACTATTGGGATGGTTGGGCATAAATGCCATTATGGTTTATTTATTTGAATCATGTCAGTTCCCTTTTCATTATGCTCCTTAGTGATGACTGCATATTGATTAGGACACTCTTCTACTCGATGTTCCTTTTTATAAAATGCACATGTTGAGCACTCTGGGTAATCTCTTTAAAAGTGGTATGTTGACCCACACTTTTAACAAATCTTGGGTGGAAATCATCCACCTCCTCATCCATGCCCTCTCCCTCACCCATAGTAGCCACCATTGTCTTGGGTATTAGCGATTAAGGTTTGGCATGTGTCGTACGCTTGAGATTCATAGACATCACTGATTAATCAACAGTCATTAGTGTCATGGGTATAGGCATCATAACTATTACAATACTTAAACACCTTAGTGTTCATACATCATTGTAAAAGAGGATACGAATGTACATCATGTTCTTCATGGTAGATCTCACAAGTTCATTTTAGTACCACATAGAAGTTCTTGCATGGGTAGTTATTCCTTATATGCCCTTCAATTTTATAGTCAGTACACTAAACACCATTATATTTCTCATGTGCATTTTTTGACATTAAAATTTAAATTTATGATGTCATGGATGCTATCTGTGCCTTCATAAAGGGACTAATCTTGAAATTCATGCTTCTAACTACTTTAGTGCAGAGGGTAGCTTTTAGAGCCTCATGCACATTGGTGAAGGTTCTTTGTGATAGGGTACATCAAAAAGGTGATAATAATCCTCTCAAAAAACATTGTGCATGTTGAGTAAGATTTATTTCAAATGACAATTTAGAAAGTAAGGTTTTAAATTATGCATCATACTCATGTATGCTTTCTATAAGTCCTTGATTTATGACTTTTAGTTCTGCTATACTTTACTAGTCAAATTTAGGAATGTCAAATTATTATAGGAAGGCTACTTTGAGCTAATCATAGTTGACCATCACTTGTTGAGGGTTAAACTTTTGATACCATTTGTGCACATGCTCTAAAATCATAGTTTGAAACTACATAGCCTTTTATTTAAAAGATGTGATTTTGCGTGCTCTCCAAATCAATTCACACTTTTGGACATGCTTAGTTGCATTCTCTACCCCTCATTACTCAATTAAGTGTAATGTCATATCATAATAGACTTTAGTAAGTTATGCTAGTTGAATGGGTGGTTACTGGGAATATACAACCCCTATTCCATGAAGAGGGGGTCCACTTCTGCTTGTGTCTCTTCTTAATCCTCCTCCAACACCTCCAGTAGTAGTTCCCATGGAAATAGGCATGGTAGAGGGTTGGTTTCCCATGTTTGGGATTGTATTCTAGCCTTGAGGTCTAGATCTACTAGGCATTCCAATCTATGCCACATAATTCCCTTGAAGAGGAAAATATAATGTAGATTCTAGATAAGTATCAACTAGTCTAGTTCCAGTCTCCCTTACTGGTTCAATTTTTGATTTTGAACTATTTATATTCCAATTTTTTTATGTACTTTATTTGAATCAAAGGCATGAGCACACACTATGGTAGGGGAGCCTAGTTAATTTAGACTTGGTTCTTTGACTCTTGAAGTCCATCTCACTTCTCCTTCGTAGGATAGAAGTTGTAAATATCATGGGTCAAAAGTGATGGGTTCCTCGTGCATGTCCACTTCCCTACAACTCCTTATGACACTCCTAGAGGTCTCCTAGTCTCTTCCCATGTTGCTAACTCCCATAATCCTTTGTTAGGATTCATCATACTTCTATTTTCATAATGTTTGTTGGCTTGTTACCATGTTGAACCATAATCTTCAATCAAACCTTAGTCTACCCTTCTAAATGTGTGGCTCATGCATAGGAAATTTATCCCTCCATGGGTAGAGTTTCTGACCCAAGGTCAATAATTAAATTATTAATTTTTAAGGAAAATAACAAAAGATATCATCCCCTCAGCTCTCATAGAAATTAGAATTTTTCTTCCTCAGGACATGAATAGGTGGTCACAACATACTCCAAAATGTAGTTGTTCTAAATGCCTCTCCACCAAAAGTTAATTGCTTGCATACAATAACTCTAAGTTGTGCTAAACTCTTCTACCATTCAAGTGTCTAAGGTTTCCTTCTTCCAAGATTTCTAGATCATCCTTGAGTATATGCTAAGATCCAAGCATGCAAGACAACTATAGATATTTTGGTTAACTATTATTTTGATCTTCCCACTATTATTTTTAGATCATCCTTGAGTATATGCTAAGATCCAAGCATGTAATATTTTTAGGTTAACTATAGATATTTTTCTATACCCACTATCGTGCAGAGATTCTTAGTCAGGAAATGGAACTGCAAAGTTATCTTCAATACTAGTAACCCATTCTTTAATATTCTCTAACATAATGGGATCAAACATTTTCCTATGATTATGATTTAATTAACTCAAGTTATAGTAATGGAATGAAAATGTTGGGTTCTTTTAGTTAGTTCTAACTTCGACACTAAAGTTTCTCCTAATAAGTTAGCACACTATCCCTATCATGTGAGAGTTAAATCTTGTGCACTCACTCGAAGCATACAATGAAAGACTGGTTCCCAAAGGCTTTATAACATAATGATGTATGTTTGTTCACCCTTCATAATACAAATCTTAGAGGATTATTCAATACCATTAATATACTATTATTATCCTTCTTATCCTAGATGCAACTATCACTATTACTAAGATCGTCATTATTATCAACAATAGTGACTCAAAAAAGAAAAAGATATAAATAAAAAGACACATATCTAAATCATATCCCTTGCTAACACTTAGTGCATTTCATCATTCATAAAACAATAATGCAATAACTGATGTCTTCCATTATATCCTTAGTGAATTACAAAATAGGGCTCTATTATCTATTCTCTAAAAGACCATTCTCATAAATGATTACATCAGGGGTATTTATACTTGTTTTGCCCTGACCAAGTTTCATAATTATAATTTTCATGAGAAGATGGCACATATAATCCCAAAAAATTGAAAGTCATGGATCTTACAATAAGTTATTCCTATAGACTCAGGTCCCTATGCCCCTAGATCCTTGCTCTATTCTATATTCTGGTGGTTATGTGATTTGTTCCTCATAAGTTGGTACAAAACCTCTGATCAAAGGAGTTGTAGTGTCCCATTTGAATTTTTATTTTAACTATCCCATGTCCTTGGTGCTCCACTTTCTATATGCTCCACTTCCCACATGCTCCCCTAGTCTTATGCTTTTATTCCCAATTCTCTATTCTTGGGTCCCTCATGACTTGTCTTCTTATTAAGGTCTTCTCGTGCTGGGTCTCCTACACCATTATCCTTCCACACCTAGCAATTTATATGCCATGACACTTTTGTGCCTATCAACTATGATCCCTGGTCCTCTCGCACCATGGTCCTTCCATGCCATGGTGAACTTGCATCAAATAGACAATGATCCTTTCACATCATGTGCCAAAATAGAATAACATTTAGTCAAAATTTAGTGGCTAATATGGGAAAAACCAAAAGAGATGTTTAATGGATTCTAGGTGCTGATAGGATGGGCAAGTGGGATTTAAACCCCCATGTGTTTGAGCTGATCCTCCATAGGCAAACCTTGGTAAATAATACACCAAAAGAAGTGGGATTTTTTAGGTTCAATACAAGATGCTCAGATATTTTCAAACCTATGAGCCTAGACATGATGGAGAGATTTAAGAGACTATCAAATATTAAGGGATTCTGTATCCATATATTGAGGGGCTAAAAGATTATAACTGAGCCTAAGGGAGTATTGACAAAATGACATGGTTGTTAATCAAGACTAGTCCTTCAACCATAACATAAGAGAGGAAGCTCCAATTTTGTGTAAGTACTCTTCAGGTATAGAACTTTGTAATTCACAAATGGATTTTACATCATCCTTATTTAGATTGAACTTAGACTTAACCATATTCCAAGGAATCCAATCCTAAATAACCTTATAAAAGAGGTCTCCAATCATGTGAATACCTTTCTAATATAGCCTTAGGAATTGACCCAAGAGACCATGATAAAAGGGGCATTATGGAAATTCAATATGGGAAACCACCATAGGGATTGAGAATTAAGAGAAAAACTATTTCTAAGACCTTACCCCACCTAAATGAGATGAGGTTTGAGTTTTTCCTAGGCCTTCTAGATGATTTACATGATAAAAGTGCCCCCTATATTAACCGACATAGGAGTGATGAAAACACTATGCAAACCAAACCCTTGTCAGGCCTTTCTACTAAGAGATAACCCTTGAGAGATTAAATACATCAATAAGATCTTCTAGGCCTCAACTCCTTTCAAGCTTCTAATGATCCATTTAACATTAAGAGCAATCCCTTGAATTTTAATATCAATGAGCCCAAGCCCACTAGCTTCTTTAGGGTGACAACAAATAGCCCAAGAGACTCAGTGAAAATCATGGTGCCCTTCATAATTAATACATATAAAGTGTCTCAAGAGATTTTACATGTTTGCATAAGAAGCATTGGAAGGATCCCAACAAGATGAGTAATAAACATGAGTAGCAGCGAGCACCTTAGAACATATTTCAAACTTCCCAACCAAGGTCAATGGTTTGGTGATCTAGAGTGAGTTTTTTTCTCTGCCTTTTAAATCACATAAGACCAAAAATTTGTAGGTGAGGATTTGAAATAAAATTGAATGCCAATAAATTTAAACTTGACCCCAAGAAGGATCCATTACCACTTATATCCCTCCAACCAGGGAGGTTTTGGTGAAAGGGACTAGTGATAACATTGTGTTTTTTGCCATTATATGGAAGACCCACGGGCGAGACAAAAAATGTCAAGACATTCCATAACATAGTTAACAGAGTCTTCATGTTCCTAAAGAGTGTGGAGGGAGTAATCAACAAATTTCCCATTGATCAAGTAATAGTCTGAGTTGGGAGATAAACACCCTTCACCGATCCCCTGGAAGCATGGCTATCCACAAGATAATTAAAGCCCTCTGGAGTCAAAACATAAAGGGAAGGTGAAAGGGGGTACCCATGTTTGATATATATACAAAGATCAAACTTTTGGGATTAAGAACCACTAATAGTAATACAAGCACCCACTTCCTAAAACAACATTTTAATAGTGTGAACAAACCTGGGACCAAACCCAAGAACCTAAATCATAGCCATGATAAAAGGCCATTTAATTTAATCATAAAATTTCTCAAATTCATTCTTGATGAATAATTCCTTATGGTTAGATATCATATACCATTCCATACCTTCATAGATAACAATAACATTATCTAATATGTATCTATGTTGAGTAAACCATGTTTGTTCACTTATCACAATTAAGGGGATCAAATACTTGATTTTGAGGGCTCAAGTTTTAGCTATGATTTTTTAAGAAACATTAAGCAAGGTGATGGGTCTATAGATAGTAATTACCCCAAGATCAAAAACCTTAAAAATGAACTTGATATTACCTCGATTAATGAGATGACCTAAAGAGTTGGATAAAATAGCTTTATAATAGACTTTATGAAGATCAGTTCCAACTATATCCTAGAGGGTTGGATAGAATTCATAGAGAAACCCATCAAATCTTGGGGCCTTGTCAATGACCATATTAGTGATGGCTTATTTAAGTTCATTAAAGCTAAGGGGCCTATCACAAGAAACTCTTTGAGTTTCTAAGAGTTTACAGGGGACCACTTTAAAGTATTGAGAAAGAGTAGCTTCATAAACAGGGGATGAGGGTTGTACAATAAACACTCTATGATAGTGATGTATAAAATATTGTAATTTGTCAAGTAATTTGGTAAATCTATTTGAAACACATATAATATATTTTTTTTGTCTAAAACATGTCTTGAATGGAGGAGAGAAAAATTCTTGAGTCAATTTCTCTCCAAGTTTAAACCAATGCATCTGTTTTCTAAGATGTGCTCCTATGGCCTTATAAGCCTCGATCGACTGGAGCTTATTCTCCACATGGAATCCTGAGTCTACAAATGAGGGATTAATAACACAACTTCAAATTATTGTGAAAACCTAAGATATTTATAGTTTGTATTGTTGACCATTTTTTGCCAACAGGCTAAAAAAATTGGTCCCCTTCTTTTCCTGCTATTTCTGAGCCAGTACATTTCAATTTTGCACGAGTTTGCAAAGTTATACAGACTCTGCAAGTTTTCTATAGACTCTACAAGTCCATTTATATAGACTCTACAGAGCTTGGATTTATACGAACTCTGCAGATCCATTTCTATGGACTCTGCAAGTTTTCTACAAACTCCATAGGGACTTCTATAAACTCTATAGGTGTAGTCTTTCGGCACATGAAGAACCAGTCAAAGAGTGAAAGGTTTTACAAAGCTTCTTTGGACTCTTGTCTAGAGAAATTCACAAGGGAAGTTAGCATCTTTGAATCATTAAACCATTGAACTAGTTCAATTCTTCAGTTTAATGCCTTGGTTTAATGCTTTGGTTCAACAGTAAAGTTCAGTCAGCTGAGTTCATTGCATTGGTTCAATCAAATGGTTCATTGGCTTGGTTAGTCGGCTTGGTTTAATGCTTCAGTTCACTCAATTAGTTCATCAAATGGTTTAATGGCTTTTGGTTCAATCAAAGGGTTCAATTCTTGGATTCAAAGCTTGGTTCAACATTTGGTTCAAATCTTAGTTCATCGGCTTGGTTCAAAGGAGTGGTTTAATGAAAATTTCAAGTCTCAAAGGACAAGTGCCCTTGTAGAGGGTAGTTTTGCGTTCAAGAGCCCTTGCGGAGGGCCGATAACACTTTTAACGAGGCCACAAAGAGAAAGCCGCAAAGGTAAGTTCTTTTATATTTTTGTTAAGGCAAAGGCATAAATCCTTCAGAATTTTTGTTCGAAGGAATTCCTTCAGATAAAAAGTCTGAAGGAATTCAGAAGGGCACTTTGAAGGTAGTTGAAAGAATTTGAAAAAAAATGTGCAAAAGACAAGGATGATTTCTTTTAGACTCTTTGTTTCGAAGGAATTCCTTTAGACAAAAAGTCTAAAGAAATTCACAGAAGCTATAACCAAAAAGCTGACATAATTTTTGAAGAACAATTTCAAAGTGATAAGGCAATTCTTGCAGACTTTTTGTCTATTAGAAAAAAGTCCACAGAAAAAGCCTTGCTTTGGGAAAAGTCCAAAGCAAGAAACCCATCGAGGAGCCAAAGGACCGCCCGAAGGGTATGTGCCCTTGTGGGGGACTCTTTCCAAATGAAGGATGCTTTCTAAAAGCCAAATAGAAGGTGAAAAGAAAGAAGTCTATAGAAAAGGCCGAAGCAAGGAAAGGCCGAAAGAAGTCCAAGGGGTGATGGGCCCGAAGATGTCAAAGTCAAGCACGGTGAACTAGCCATTAGTTTTTAAGTAATGACAGGTGTGTGAATGTCAATTTTAAGGTGGTGAAATAACCGTTTGATTTTTTAAATTCTTGAGCACCAAAACCAAAAAAGAGCCAAAGAACTCAGTGACCCACCAGAAGATAGCCGCGAGGGCTGAAGGAGCCAGAAAGTGATAAAGCCAAAAAGGGACAAAGCAAGGAAGAAGACAAAGTGTAGGAAAAGACAAAGTAGTCCAAGTGGAAAAGGGGAAGTGAGTTATTTCTAGGTGGTCATCAAATGGTGCAAACAGTAAATGGCACAGCTTGTCTTCTCCATTTTGCATTTATAAGGGGACAAACCACATGAATATCTGGGAAGAACAGTCTATTTATAGAAAAGAGGTGTAGCTTGTGCTTTCACATTAATGCTTAAATGCCAAAGTCAAGATCGACAATTACACAACATGGTTCTAGTAGGCCTTTTCTAGAAGAATGACATCAGCAATAGTGACTTCCTCTTCCCAATGCTCTCAGTGCACATGGGCCAGCTTGCAGAAAAGAGCACCAAAGTCTTTTCCAAAAAGTGCCAAGTTCCATTCTCTTTTTTGTATATTGTAAACTTCTCATTTTGAGAAGGATCCATTTTCTCATCCTTAAGGCAAAGCTCTACCCAAAAATCTCTCAGGCTTGCAAGGCAGAACTCTACCAGATTTTACCTTCAATCAAGACTTAACATTTTTACCTCTATCTGGACTTGCACTTTAAAGTATATGTCTATGTTCTTATTTTGTGTTAAGCCATTGTTTTTCATGCTTTTCATAGATCGATTATAGTATGTCTAGTGCATTGTGAAGTCTCTTTTCTATAGGTCTGCCATAAGTATCTATAACAAGAATATAGGCATTTGTGAATAGGCTACCCAAGTGTGTTACAGAGCACCTTTGGTAGTTTCCTTCCTCCCTGTATCTCTACAAACCCCTAACTCACTAAAATAGAAGAGTTTCCCATGTCAGATGAAGTGTATGGGCACTTCTTCCTAGTGAAAAGTGTATGTTTGGGCTGAGTGGGTCAACTTTTTTTGGTGTATCACCCTTTTTATTTTTAGGTTTAGGTTCTATTTTCAGCATCTCTCTCTCCCTTTTCATCCCCCCTTTTTACATTTATTTGTTAGTAGTAGGAGAAACCAGGGCCTAAAGGATACATCAGAGGGAGCTATCCCTATCTAGAGACTCTCCCCTCTAGCTTCACCATTCCCATAGGTGAGAAGGGAGTTTCCATTTTGACGTGTGGAAGGCAGGAGCTAGGCATCTTGCTAGGGTGCAATTCACTGCATCAATAGTTTTTGGCACGCCTGATGGGATCAACTAGGACAAGTTGTGTCCAAAGAGTTAAATTTCTTTTGGTGTGTTCTTCAACCAACCAGCCTTTAGAGGCTTTTGCATCAACAAAAAAATGGCAACTCTGAGTTGAATTAGCTGGTTAAGCAGTCCAGGTGCCATCAAGAATTTTTTTTTGTATGTATAATTCTTTTGCACAAAATCATGGACTTTGTTTTCCTTCATATGACTTTGATCAAACTCAAGATATTTAGGGAATCACCTCAAGCATCCCTCCTAGTTGCCTTTCAATGATAAGGGAGGTGGCACTGGAGTTTGAGAAGCAGGTAATGGAAATAGACAAATTGGATGAGTAGTACAGATATTAGTAGGATCTGATGTACAAAGAGGTATGTTTGTTCAGGCATGCTTAGGCCTTGCAATCCATGGAGGAAGAGGTAGAAAATGGAGGAATCCATTCTTGCAAGGTAGTCAGTCTTGTGCACCCCCTCCTATCCTAAAGAAAGCCCCCTCTTATGCACCAAATCCTTTCTACCAGATGGTACTTGCTCATTCTGGCTCATCTGATGCATCAATTAACCCTGCTCTTAACCCCATGTGCCTAACCTTCAAGCATCAAAGGGAAATAGAACAACCTCCCATAGAGATAAAACTTCTAAACTCCTTAGATCATGAATCTTATTTTGGGGGGAAGTTTTTGAGCCAACACATATCTCTTGAAACTGCTCCTACCCATCTCTATGATGATTCCTATGAGCTCCAAGAAAGACTCTTTCAGGACAATCTAGCTAAGCAAATTGAGGAATTAGAGGCTAAGATGAGACTACTTCATGAAAGAGAGATGGAAATTTTAGACCTTGTGGAGGAACCCTAGCACCTTGGATAAAACAAAGTTGTTGCCTATTCATAGGAGTAGAATTCCAATTCTGAGATCCTGAACTTGAAGCAAATAGTAGAATCATGGGGTAGGAAGGAGGAGAAGAAAGGTTTTGATCAAAACCTTAAAGAAGATGAGGCTTTTCCTGCTCATGATAATACTGGTGAACTTCAAGAAAGGCACTTCCAAGAGGATATAGCCAGAAGAATTGCAGAGTTGGAATCCAGAGAGAGTTTCCTCAGCTAATGTGTGATAGATGATTTAGACCCAATAGCACATTCCACGTCTGAACACACCCCACCTACACACTTCTAAGAGAGCTATCAGGCCACAAATGATATAGATGAAGTGCTAGCTAAATGGAAGGAGGAGAATCATTCAATTCTAGTTCAAGGACTGCCTCCTCTTCCACACAGGTTTTCCACTTCACCCCTTCTCAAGGAGGAACCTATTTTGTAGGAGGCAAGTGAGGAAGAAAAGATCCAATTTTTAGCTCTCCAAGAGGCTATCATGAGTGAAAATGAAGAATAAATCATCATCAATGCTCCTTATGAAGACCTCATCAGCAATGGAGAAGATGTAGGTCACACATACATGTGGATGTTCTAGCAATACGAGGAGGAACTTAAGCATGGTGAGCTCTCTCCTCCTTTGTTCGATGAACTTCCTTATTGATTTGATGAGGAGGATGACTACGCTGAGGAGCCTAAGTTAGAGGACTAGATGGATGTCTTTAAACATATATAAACTTTGGTTTTTGAGGAGAAGGAAAGGATGGTCTCCCTTGAGGAAAGCCTTGAAGAAGAAAGTTTTAAATAGAGAGGTGATGTTCTATGGGATGAGCAATCAATTTGTGATTCCATTTCAGACATCACAACAGTCACCCTTCTTCAAGAAGGCCAAGAGGGAGTAGAGGATGAGTTTGATAAGGTCTTCAATGAGGTAGAAGGAAGCGAGTCAAACCATGATGCATTGCAAAGGGACTATGCACATCAAAGGGCTTATGGTGATGAGCCAGTAGCCATTAATTTCTTGGTGAAATGCACTAGCATGAAGGACTATCATTCAACAAGCTTCCAAGAATAAACAAAGTATGTATATGTTGGAAGCATGTTTGAATATGATCCACTTGAATACAAGGCAATCTAGGTGGTAGGCAAGAGGAGCAGGTCACAAAATCTCCTTTTCATTCAGCCACTTGTCTGGCACCATAAGTCTTCTTGCTAGGAAGGGGAATTAAGAAGTTTTCCCTTTGATCTAGGAGGGAGGAAGATATACTTGGTTAGCTATATATAATAATTTGCTTTCAGTTTTTTTTCCTACTTTCTCTAAGTGCAGTTTGCACAAGTAGTGTTTTTAGTCTTGTGTGTGTTTTCCCTTGTGTCTAGGGTAAAAAGCTTCATGTTTTGATTCTTGGATCTTTTGGGGTTATTGCTAACCTTTCTTTAAAGCTGCATTCTGACTCTGTGCCCAATGGACTAAAAGGCAACTAGTCTCTAAGCATAGTAGGCATGCTTCCCCTAGGAGTCACCAATTTGTTGACCATTTTTTGCCCAATAGGCCAAAAAAATTGGTCCCCTTCTTTTCCTACTATTTATGAGCCAGTACATTTTGATTTTGCATGGGTTTGCAAATTTATATGCACTCTATAGGTTTTCTATGGACTCTACAGGTCCATTTCTATGGACTCTACAGAGCTTGGATTTCTACGGACTCTGTAGGTCCATTTCTATAGACTCTACAGGTTTTCTACAAACTCCACAGGGACTTCTACAAACTTTGTAGGTGTAATCTTTCAGTGCATGAAGAACCAATGAAAGAGTGTAAGGTTTTACAAAGCTTCTTCAAAATCTTGTCTAAATAAATTACAAGGGAAGTTAGCATCTTTGAACCGTTCAACCATTGAACCGGTTCAATGCTTCAGTTTAATGCCTTGGTTCAACGCTTTGATTTAATGGCAAAGTTCAATCAATTGAGTTCATCACATTGGTTTGATCAAATGGTTTGTCAGCTTGGTTTAATGCTTCAGTTCACTCAATTGGTTCATCAAATGGTTCAATAGCTTTTGGTTCAATCAAAGGGTTCAATGCTTAGATTCAAAGCTTGGTTCAACATTTGGTTCAAAGCTTGGTTCATCAACTTGGTTTGAAGGAGTAGTTCAATCAAAATTTCAAGTCTCCCAAAGGACAAGTGCCCTTACAGAGGGCAGTTCTGGGTTCAAGAGCCCTTGCAGAGGGCAAAGAACACTTTTGAGGGGGCCATAAAGAGAAAGCCGCAAAGGTAAGTTCTTTCAGATTTTTGTTAAGACAAAGGCATAAATCCTTTGAACTTTTTGTTTGAAGGAATTCCTTTAGACAAGAAGTCTGAAGGAATTTGGAAGGGCACTTTGAAGGCAGCTAAAGGAATTTGAAAGAAATGTGCAAAAGATAAGGATGATTTCTTTCAGAATTTTTATCCAAAGGAATTCCTTTAGACAAAAAGTCTAAAGAAATTTGAGAAAGCTAAAGCCAAAAAGATGACAAAATTTCTAAAGAACAATTTCAAAGTGACAAGGTAATTCTTGCTAACTTTTTATCTACAGGAAAAAGTCTGTAGGAAAAGCTCGAAGCAAGAAACCTGCCGAGGAGCCAAAGGACCACCCAAAGGGTATGTGCCCTTGCGGGGGGCTCTTACCAAATGAAGGATGCTTTCCAAAAACTGAAGGGAAGGTGTAAATAAATAAGTCCATAGAAAAGGCTGAAGCAAGGAAAGGCTAAAAAAAGTCCAAGGGGTGACAGGCCCAAGGACATCAAAGTCAAGCACGGTGAACTATCTGTTGATTTTCAAGCAATTACGGGTGCGCGAACGTCAATTTTAAGGTGGTGAAATATCTATTTGATTTTTTAAATGCCTAAGTGCCAAAACCAAAAAAGATCTAAAGAACTCAGCGATCCACCAGAAGATAGCCTTAAGGGCCGAAGGAACCACAAAGCGACAAAGCTAGAAAGGGAAAAAATAAGGAAGAAGACAAAGTGCAAGAAAAGACAAAGCAGTCCAAGTGGCAAAGGGGAGGTGAGTTATTTCTAGGTGGTCATTAAATGGTGAAAATAGTAAATAGTGCAGCCTGTCTTCTCCATTTTGTATTTATAAGGGGATAAACCATGTGAATATCTAGGAAGAGCAGTCTGTTTGCAGAAAAGAGGTGTAGCCCGTGCTTTCACATTAATACTTGAATGCCAAAGTCAAGATCAGCAATTACACAACATGTTTCCAATACGTCTTTTCTAGAAGAATGACATCAGAAATAGTGACTTCCTCCTCTCGATGTTCTCAGCGCACATGGGCCAGCTTGTAGAAAAGAGCACCAAAGTCTTTTTTGAAAAGTGCCAAGTTCCCTTCTCTTTTCTATATATTGTAAAATTCTCATTTTGAGAAGGATCCATTCTCTCAGCCTTAAGGCAAAGCTCTACCTAAAAATCTCTCAGGCTTGTAAGGAAAAACTCTACCAAATTTTACCTTTAATCAAGACTTAGCATTTTTACCTCTATCTGGACTTACACTTTAAAGTATATGTCTATGTTCTTCTTCTATGTTACGTCATTATTTTTCATGATTTTCACAGATCAATTACAGTATGTTTAGTGCATTGTGAAGTCTCTTTTCTACAGGTTTTCTAGAAGTGTCTACAATAGGAATATAGGCATCTATGAATAGGCTGCCCAAGCGTGTCATAGAGCACCTTTGGTAGTTTTCTTCCTCCCTGTATCTCTACAGAACCCTGAATCACTGAAACAAAAGAGTTTCCCATGTCAGATGAAGTGTATGGGTGCTTCTTCCTAGTGAAAAGTGTATGTTCAGGCTGAGTGGGTCAACCTTTTCTAGTGTATCACCCTTTTTATTTTTAGGTTTAGGTTCTATTTTCAGCATCTCTCTCTCCCTTTTCATCCCCCCATTTTTACATTTATTTTTTAGCAGTAGGAGAAACCAAGGCCTAAGGGATACATCAAAGGGAGCTATCCCTATCTAGAGACTCTCCCCTCTAGCTTCGCCGGTCCCATAGGTGAGAGGGGAGTTTCCATTTTGACGTGTGGAAGGTAGGAGCTAGGCATCCTGCCAGGGTGCAATCCACTGCGTCAACATGTATCATTATGAATACATCACCTAAAGAGAGTTGTTTTTTACCATAAATCCATAGAAAAGATGTGGTGTAGTCTATTATGTCAACTCACCACTCAATCTAGCTAGTATCCCTTATTGGTCTAGGAGACATGTTCCAAATTATAATGATATGCCCCTTAGTCCCCTCATGTTTGAGATGGGAAGTATTCAAGTGAAACTAAGAATTATGGGATTTAACTTGTCAGATAGTCCACTAAATATGGAATAAAATAGGATGATGGTCAGATAAGAAAGTGTTAAGGATCACATAAATAGGCTGATCATGGATAAGAGTGAAGAATAAAAGGTCTTATTCTTATATCAAAGCATGATAAAGCTATTTAAGAACTTGATCTTGTCCTTGGCAAAAATTAGACCAAATAAACCAAGGATAATTTGATTCTCTCCTCTTGTGATGGTTGGGATTAAAAATACCAAGTTTATTTTGCATGTAGAATCATGCTTCCCATTATCCAACACATCATCTCATGGGGAGACATACTCCTTTGTCTTTAGTAAAATAAAACATGTTGAAGTCACCACAAAGAATCCAATACACATCCATAAGAGAGTATGCCAACCATCTCCAAAACAAGGTGCATTATACAACATCATTAGAGGAATATAAGTTGACCAAGCTAATTATGCAATTACCAAAGTCAAAAAGAGTCTAGACAACCTAATGGCTGGGGTTGGAACCGTAGGAAATAATATTTAAAAATAGCTTAGGGGACAAAATGGTGACCCCCCCATGACCAGGCTTATGATAAGTGCCTTGATAAAGAGATGAGAACAATAGTATGAAGCAAAAAATTAGAAATTTTGACTTCTTGCATGTAGAAATTTCTTATTTTGGAAAAATTATGACAACTATTTTTCACCATATGCATATGTGTCAGATCAATGAGCCATCTAACATTCCAAGAGTAAACTATCATTGGGAATCATCAATATTCATATCATTTCCCTCTTTAAGACCTTAGAGGGTTGTAAATTAATTAAAAGTTGAGCCAGGAACGACATAGTCTACAAGTGAAAAAGGTTACCTTTTATTTGGCACATAATCCTCATCTACATAGGGTGAGAGGCTACGTGAGAGCCACATAATAGCCTTACGGTTGAGGATCATAAGACCATGGTTTGAATGTAAATTAGTCACCCCTAAAAGACACTATGATGGAGTTTTAGGAGCAAGAGATGGGAAAGAAACAAAATGGGCAATGAAACTCTATTTTCAATTGAGAATATACATAAATAATGACTTAAACATAGTAATAAAAGCCAACAAAAAATAATTTTAATGTAATTAAATTTCTCATTTAAAACTTTACTTATGAAAACTAGAAGCCTTCAATTAGTTATAAAAATAGTTTAAAGAAATGTAAAATTTTAGTGGGCAAATAAAAATAAGGGTGAAAAATGCCAAGTCCCTGTGGGAAGTAGAGGTTAGATATGATGGTGGTAATGACTCAGGCAACTTCATGAGGACTGCAATAGAAATCACATGCAATAGTTTAGGACATTGCAAACATATTTTAACTAAAGTCTATGAGGATAAATAACAAGGAAACTTAGATTGCAAGTAGTAATTTACCAAAAAAAAATAGTAATTTAGGGGAAATCATATAACTACGAGCATAAGAACCAATTTTATTCCCTAATCATGAACATAGTATTGCAGGTGTCTTGGGTGTTTGAACAAACTACTGCAAGTAAATATTATTTAGAAAAACTACCTCGATATGGTAGAGATTTTAAATAATCCCTAGTCAAAAGCATGTATTTTACCTCTTTAAGACCTGCTCACATACATATATATATATATATATATATATATATATATATATATATATATATATATATATATATATATATATATATATATATATATATATATATATATATATATAGAAAATATATATTTAAAACATCCCAATTCTCTTTACAAAGGGAAAAATCCCTATTGCAATACTAAAAAGCCATATCCATTGTATACATTTTAATAGAGTAGTGTGTTTAATAAAAATTTAAAGTGAAGACTTGGTGAAAATCTATATTTTTTTACCATAAAATGGGATTATTGTCCCCTATATTGCCAAAAAGAGGCATTCAAAAGTTGTAACTTATTATGCTACATTTTTTTAATTAATTGTTAATTTATGCAAACAAATTCTCTAGAAAGAGAGGTAAGGTCAAACTCACAGTCATGAAAAGTGAGAAAAGGCATTGGATACCTATATCCTAAAATAAAATCCCTATGCTAGTGTATGCATGGATGCTATCTAGAAATAAAAAAATGAAAGGTAACTAGTAACTAGTAGTTCAATAAACCCATACCATCTACACTAGCACAATATATGAAAACCAAACAGGGAGGATAATTCCTTACATTTTAGTAATGGTTTTTGTGAGTATAATATTTACTAGGTTTAGAATATGGGAGAATTATTTAAAATTTAGTATAATTTGTGTGAGTACAAAATTCACTAGTTTTAGAGGCTTTGAGAGCCCTATTTTGATTTTTCACATGACATAATGGTTGTAAACATTTTCCCCTTATATTAAGAAGCTATCAATGAATCTATCTCCTCAGTATGGGATACCATATATATTTTTTTTTACTTGAATTCAATGGGATACCATCATTACTTTCTAAGCATCGTTCAAAATTTTTATAAGTGTGTCTAACAGAAGCTATAAGAACTTTATGACAACAACAACTGGACTAATAAAAATCTATGCAACCTATAAACTATTACTACCTTTAATGGGTTTTACTATTACCAAAAAAAATAGTAATTCAAGGGAAATCATATAGCTACAAGTATAAGAACCAATTTTATTCCCTGATCATGAACATAGTATTGCAGGTGTCTTGGGTGTTTGAACAAACTACTGCAAGTAAATATTATTGAGAAAAACTACCTCGATATGGCAGAGATTTTAAATAATCCCTAGTTAAAAGCATGTATTTTACCTCTTTAGGACCTGCTCACATACATATATATAGAAAATATATATTTTATAACATCCCAATTCTATTTACAAATGGAAAAAATCCCTATTGCAATACTAAAATGCCATATCCATTGTATACATTTTAATAGAGTAGTGTGTTTAATAAAAATTTAAAGTGAAGACTTGGTGAAAATCTGTATTTTTTTACCATAAAATGGGATTATTGTCCCCTATATTGCCAAAAAGAGGCATTCAATAGTTGCAACTTATTATGCTACAACTTTTTTAATTAATTGTTAATTTATGCAAACAAATTCTCTAGAAAGAGAAGTATGGTCAAACTCATAGTCATGAAATGTGAGAAAAGGCATTGGATACCTATATGCTAAAATAAAATCCCTATTCCAGTGTATGCATGGATGCTATCTAGAAATAAAAAAATGAAAGGTAACTAGTAACTAGTAGTTCAATAAACCCATGCCATCTACACTAGCACAATATATGAAAACCAAACAGGGAGGATAATTCCTTACATTTTACTAATGGTTTTTGTGAGTATAATATTTGCTAGGTTTAGAATATGGGAGAATTATTTAAAATTTAGTATAATTTGTGTGAGTACAAAATTCACTAGTTTTAGAGGCTTTGAGAGCCCTATTTTGATTTTTCACATCACATAATGGTTGTAAACATTTTCCCTTATATTAATAAGCTATCAGTGCATCTATCTCCTTAGTATGGGATACCATCTATAATTATTTTTACTTGAATTCAGTGGGGTACCATCAGTACTTTCTAAGGATCATTCAAAATTTTTATAAGTGTGTCTAACAGAAGTTATAATAATTTTATGACAACAACAACTTGACTAATAAAAATCTATGCTACCTATAAATTGTTACTACCTTTAATGGGTTTTCCTAGTACCATATATAAAATATTTAAGGCAAGATGAACAACATGATTAAGAATATTTTATTCTAGTTTTGAGACAAATAATATTGAATAACTAGCTTATATTTACAAATTGAAAATACAATATAATTATGGTCTCAAATTTTAATATATGAGTTTTCAAAAGCTTAGGTAGACCAAAACAATATATAGTGACTATTTATACCACTTCTACCTTGTCTTCTTCTATCCATTCATTTGTGTTTACACTGACTCTTCATGTGGCCTTATTCTCCGATACAAACCTTCCTTTGTATTGTGGTTGATTATCAGCTAAACTTTTCCAACATGCATACTATGAAATAAATACACAAAAAAATTAGTGAAAAACATGTTGTGAAAACCTTAGAGTTTGGAAACATTGAAAACATCTTTAATAATAAACAAACCAAGCTAAAATGCCAATTTTACCTTGATCTTTTTGTTGAAATTCCTATTATTATGCCTCTTCCTATATCTATGGAGTTGTTCATTTTTCTCTTCCACAATGTATTGTCCAATCCTAAATTCTCCATCTTTAGAAATTGAGCTATTAGATTCAACAGGTCTTGCATATCCTTGAACCGATTACAGGAACCCAAGCCACTATTTCATATAATGTTCATAATGATAACTATATAAGGTAGTAAATTTTTTTTTAATGTTTATCACATGTTATAGAGCCACCCATACAAGTCATTATGCTTAATATGAAATAAATATAAGTGTTGGTTGCATCTATTGGTGTAAATACACACATTACATCAATGCCATGGCATGAGTTCTAAAACAAATGCATCATCTATGTTATAATATCTTCAAAATTATTATTATTACATTAGGAAGAATGTTAGACAAAATGATATGCATAGTGGAGTGAAAAGTAAGAAAATTACCTTTCCACCCTTGAAAACCCAAGTAAAAATGATGTCTTTGTACAAACAATTCTCTGCAATAAGATATCCTATAGATTCTACTGCATGGTGATTAATAATCATTTATAATTCTATTATAATTTGTGTTATTTAAGGTTGCATCTGAATAATTTATACATCCATAATAGCGGGTTTCCCCTTTATTATCCTAGTCTAGGCCGTGGCTCTAATTTCTATGTATATTTCAATATATAGAGGGTGAAAGATGTAGTTTTATGGGAAAATGGAGTAAGGTTTAAGAAATTTCTAGTTACATTAGGAGGTATTGAAGGGATAGAGTTAGAGGGCTTCCTTATCACTAAGGACTAAAAATTAGAAATCACCATTTAGTTTGTAGCTCTAATTATTATATACGGATAATGTAGATTATCAAGAACTAGTTTACAAATTCACCAATCACATGCCATTTTTATTGATAATTGAAGACATTTTAATAATATATAAAACACTAAAAAAAATTAGGGGGATTTCCAAATAAATAATACATCTTTGGTTTTGATGGTAGTGTCTCTATTATTTACGTCTTCCTTTTCTACTTTAACAAAACCCTTATCAACATGAAAAGCAATATCATATTCTATGATATTTGAGTTGTCCAAGAATAACATTCATGGTGCATAGGGATTGTAATAATTTAAACTTGTTTCACATAACACATAGGTATAGGGTGTGGCATACAGTATCTGCAAACACATGACCTAGTTACTAATATTATTAAAAGGAAACTATCATGCTTGTAATTAAAATGTCTTGATTCAAGTGAACTCAAAAATAACATACATTTTTTTCATTCAGTCAATATATATAGAAAATAATATTTTATATATTATTAGTTAAAGAATTTATAATTTATCTATTAGAAATATTTATATGTTTTAAAGCACTCAAAATGAAGATATTTAATTCATTGAGAGATAAGAGTTTAATCCCTTCTTAAAACAAACCAATGCTAATAGTTATCCCTTGGGAATAATAATAAAGAATGGTATCAGGAAGTGAGTCATTCTGTGGATCCAAAAAATATGGGCTTCTAATGTGACTCCAATTTTAAACATTTAAAATTATGGGTCAGGGCTGGGCTTTGACCATTTATATCAACCCCACTCCCCACTCCATTCTCATCTCATTCTATATTTTGTCTAGTCCACTTTTACCTACATTCCATTCTCATCTCTAAAATTGAAAAGAGTCTCTAAAATTCATCCTATCAATACCCCAATGTGAAGAGAGTAACCTACATATCAATACTTTAAAGAGGGATCAAGCCTGATGTAGTTTTCCCCACCTAAGAGTTGGTGCAAATGTAAGTGATGATAGTATGTTAGTGGCTTTGATTGCCTTGAGCGTGCGTGAGATTGGTAAGATGGAAAATTTGAGCTTAGGGATGATGTAGATGGTAGTATGTAGAAGTAGGGAAGAATAGGGATTAGTAACCTTGATTGTACTTAGCTTGTTTCATGTTTGAATATGTATTTTGCATCTAATATCCATCTAGTGGATATAAGGCTAAAAATTATGTATTTATAGTGTTTTATTGTTTATGTGGATAATAAAAAATGTTTAATCTGACCTTAGGAGGGTTTTACCTTTGAAAATGTATTTGTTTAGGAAAGTTAGGGTAAAGGACATAAAAGCCATTTTGGAGACACTAGTGCCATGTGGCTCTAGTGTCCTTAATGTGCAACTAATAGAACACTAGGCACAAAGGGTTAGGATCAAGAAATGAGGGTCTGAGACTATGTTTAAGTTGATAAGGGATGCCTATGACCCACACGAAGGCCAGAAAAGTGTGAGAATAGGCTCTAGGATAAATCTAGGGCTAAGCTATGAATAAGTAGTCTCAATTAGCACTCAAATACCACTTTTAGGTGATCACAAGAAGATACAAAATGGGTGATAAAACTCTATTTTCAATTGAGAATGTACATAAAGAATGACTTAAACATAGTAATAAAATCCAATAAAAATAGTTATTAATGCAATTAAATTATTCATTGAAATATTTACTTATGAAAAGTGGAAGCCTTCAATATGTTAGAAAAATGGTATAAATAAAGGTAATAATTCAATGGGCAAAGAAAAACAAGGGCGTAAAGTGCAAAGTCCCTACAAGAAGTAGATGTTAGATTGATGGCACTATTAATTTAGATAGCTTTGTGAGGCCTGCAATAGTTAGCTCATGCAATAGTGTAGGACCCTACAAACATCTTTCAATTGAAGTATTAAGAGGATAAATAACAAGGAAACTTAGATTTCAAGTAGTAATTTACCGAAAAAATAGTAATTCAGTAGAAATCATATAATTGTGAGCACAAGCACCAATTTTCTTCCCTGACCTTGAACCTAGTATTGTAGGAGTCTTGGGTGTTAACACAAACTACTGCAAGTAAATATCATTGAGAAAAAATACCTAGATATGGTAGAAATTTTAAATAATCCCTAGTCAAAAGCATGCATTTTATCTCTTTAGGCGCTACTCACACAAATATATATATAAAATATATTTTTTATAAGAGCCCAATTCTCTTTATAAAGAAAAAAATTTCCTACTATAATACTAAAATTCCATATCCATTGGATAGATTTTAATAGAGTAGTGTGTATAATAAAAATTCAAAGTGAAGACTTGGTGAAAATATGTATTTTTTGGCCATAAAATGGGATTATTGTCCCCTATATTGCTAAAATGAGGCATTCACAAGTTGAAACTTATTATGCTACTTTTTTTTAATTAATTGTTAATTTGTGCAAACAAATTCTCTAAAAAGAGAGGTAAGGTCAAACTCATGGTCATGAAATGTGAGAAAATGCATTGGATACTTATAGTCTGAAATAAAATCCCCATGCCAATGTATACATAATAGATCTCTAGAAAAAAAAAGTGAAAAGTAATTAGTAACTTGTTTTTTAAGAAACCTATACCATCTAAATTGGCACAATATATGAAAACCAATCAAGGAGGATAATTCTTTACAGTTTATTAATGATTTGTGTGAGTATAATATATTTTAGTTGTAAAACATAGGAGAATTCCTTAAAATTTAGTATAGTTTGTGTGAGTATAAAATTCACTAGTTTTAGAGGCTTTCAGAGCCCTATTTTGATTTACACATCCCAAAATGGTCGTAAACATTTTTCCTTTCTATTAAGAAGCTATAAGTGAATATGTCTTCTTGTTGACCAAATTTTGGTCTTACAAGCCCAAAAAATTGGTCTCCCTTTTGAATTTTCTTTAAGGGGACTGATTAGTCAGTTAATATCTTCTGCTTATTGTAATTATCATTTTTTCCTTTGTCAAAGGCTTGTTCTATGAAAGAGTTGAGTGAATTGAGCCATGTAGGTTTTTGGGTTGATACAAAGGTTCATTTTGATTTAAAAAATTGCCTTGGACAAGCCTTTTTGGCAAAGAAATGGGCCATTTCAAAGAAATTCAAGTCTTTTACAAAGACTTCAAAGGTCAAGTGCCCTTGTAGAGGGAAGGCAGGTGGAAAATAGGACCTTTAAAAAAGCTCTGAGGGACACTTTAGGCCCAAGGTGCCCTTGTAGAGGGAAGGAACACATTTGAAAGCATGTTTGCAAGAGAGAGGTAGAAGACCCAAAAGGAAATTTTCCTTCAGAAAAGTGACAAGGTGGAACCAAGGAATTTATTTAGACTTTTTGTTTAAAGAAAATCCAAGGGAGAAACCAAAGGGACATTTCCTTTAGACAAAATGCTTGAAGTAATTCCTTTAGACATTTTGTCTAAAGAAAAACACAAAATGGAAGGGCTGAGACTCTGAAGGCAGGTTTTCCTTCAGGCAAAATGTCTGAAGGAATTGAGATGACCAAGGGAACCCAAAGGGCAGGTGCCCTTGCAGAGGGCTCTCAGTGACTGAAAAGGGACCTTTTCCAAACTCTGAAGGGACACCTTCCCTTTGGAAATGTGTAATTACAAAGGCCCAAAGAAATTACCAAAAGGATGACAGGCCTGTGCATGTCAATCTTCACATAGTGAACAAGTCATTGGAGTTTAAACATATGATGACGGGCGCGCAAACGTCAAATTAAAGGTAGGAAAATAGCCATTGGTTTTTGAATAGTGACAAGCCTATAGACATCAATTTTGATGGGATGCGTCGATCAAGAAAAGAGCTCAAAATTTTAAGAAAGAGACAAAAAATAGCAAGGAAAGAGGGAACAAAATAGAGAATCTAGAATATGGCCATGCACACATGAAAACATTTGG
This sequence comes from Torreya grandis, assembly GCA_037957365.1. Lineage (NCBI taxonomy): Eukaryota > Viridiplantae > Streptophyta > Pinopsida > Cupressales > Taxaceae > Torreya > Torreya grandis. The sequence goes on along the minus strand of JARHVA010000091.1, from coordinate 1,755,267 downwards.
AATGTTCCAAAAGATGCACCCAACCAAACATAGACATGAATTAAGCATTCTAGGTGGCACATAATGTGTTAGCATAAGAAGATATTTGTAGTAACCCATGCTTTTGCAGTGACATTTAATATGACCCATGCTTTTGTAGTGATATTTAAAATGGGTTAAGCACCAAATTCAAGACCTATGACATCTACATCATGGTTATTTCAAGGTGTTTCTAGAAGGATGACACTAGCATGAGAAAATTTTCTCTTTCCAATGTATTCAATGTAGCATGGGCTGCTTATTCTAGAAAGCACCAAAGTCTTTTAATTGATGATATATATTGTAACCTCTCAGTTGAGAAGGAGATATCTCTCAGCTTGTATGGCGAAGCCCTATAGGAATTTACCTTGAATCAAGATAGTGCTTTTACCTCTATTTGAGTTTGCACTTTTGCATATGTCTATGGTTTTGTCTTCTGTTAAGTCATTTTCTTTCATGTTTTCATAGAATGATTCCAACATGTCTAGTGTATTGTGAGTTTCTTCTTTTGTAGGTCAACAAGAAGTGTCCATAACAAAGTTTAGGCACATGTGAACAGGCTGCCATAGTGTGTCTTAAAACACCTTTGGTGGTTCTTCCTCCTTGTATCTCCAGAGGACCCCCTATTGAAACACTAATGTAGAAGAGCTTCTCATGTCAAATGAAGTGTATATCAACTTGTTCTGGGTACAAAGTGTATGTCAAAGTTGAGTAGATCAAAATCATTTTGGTGCATCACCATTTAGATAGGTTTTTTTAAGTTATATCCTTCTCCCTTTTCACCCCCCTATCATTAGTAGTATTAGTAAAAGACTTTAGAGATGCATCAAAGGGAGCTAGCCCTTATCTAGAGATTCTCCCCTCAATTTTTCAAGACCCACAGCAAGAGGAGAGTCTCCATTGTGCTGCATAGAAGAGAGAAGCTCAGCCTTCTATCAAGGGTGCAATCCATAGCATCAACAATTTTTGGCATGCTTGATGGGACAGTTTGTCCAAGGAGTTGAAGGATTTTTTGGTGTGTTCTTCAACCAATCAATCTTTAGAGGCATTTCAACCAACACCAATGGCAACTCTGAGTTGAATCAGCTGGTTAAGTAGTCCTAGTGCCATCAAGAAATCTCATTTTGGTATGTATAGTCCAATTGCTCAACAACATGGGCTTGTGTTCCTTCATATAACTTTGATCAAGCTTAGGTTGTTCATGGAATCACCTCAAGTAGCTCTGTTGGTTACCCTTCACCTAGTGTAAAATAAAAAATGCTGGATTTTGAGAAGTAAGTGATAGAGATAAATAGATTGGAGGAGCAGAATAGATATTATCAAGAGTTTTTGTACAAAGAGGAGTATTGGTTTAGGCAAGCTCAGGGCTTGCAATCCATGAAAGAGAAAGTATCAAAATGGGAGAGTCCATTCATTCAAGGCAATTAGCCTTGTGTGCCTTCTTCCATTCTAAAGCAATCCCTTCCTATTCTAAAGAAAGCCCCCTCTTGTGCACCAAATCCTTTCTACCAGATAGTACTTGCTCAATCTAGATCATTTGATACATTAATCACTCCTAATATTAATCCATTACACCTAGCTTTTTGACACCAAAGGGCATTAGAGCAGCCTCTTATGGAATTGAAGCTTCTCAATTCTTTAGGTTGTGAATCCTCCTTTGAAGGGAATACCATGAACTAGCATGCCTATCTTCTATAAACTCTTCCTATACATCAATAGTCTCTTCCTAGTCTTCCTCAACCTCTTCAAGTCTTTCAACATGATGTCAAGATTACAAGTTGAAGGAAGGAATATCATGAACCAACTCAGAGCCTTAGAAATGGTGAAGATACTCCTGCTCATGGTGATCCTCATGATCTCCAAGAAAGGCTCTTCTAAGAGAATATAGCCAGGCAAATTGTAGAGTTGGATTCTAGAATGAGATTCCTTAGCCAAGGTGTGATGGATAGTTTATACCAAAAAACAAATTCCATATCTGAACATACCCCATTTGCACTCCTTCAAAAGAGCTATCAAGACACATCTAATATATCCAAATGGAAGGATGAGAATCATTTGATTATAGATCAAGGACTGCCTCATCTTCTACATGAGTTTGTCCATCAACCCTTCACTCCATTCTTTCTCAAGAAGGGACTTTTTTTGAAAGAGGCAGGTTAAGAGGAGAGGATCCAATTTATAGCTACCCAAGAGGATATCATGAGTGACAATGAGGATGAGATCATCATGGATGATCCTTTTGAAGATATCATCAATAATGGAGAAGACATAGGTCATGCATACATATGGATGTTCCATCAATATGAAGAATAAGTTGACAAACTTTATTTGTCAACAATAGATGATGAGGAAAGTAAGCATGGTGAGATCTCTCCTCCCTTATTTGATGAACTTCCTTGTTTATTTAATGAAGAGAATGACCATGCCATGTGAATCGAGTTGGAGGAGGATTAGGAGCATGTCTGGGAACAACTAGAGACTCTTGTTTTTGAGCAAGAAAGGGAGAGGCTTGTCCATCTTTTTGAAAGTATTGAAGAAGAGAGCCTTGAGCAAAAAGGTGATGTTCTGTGGGATAAGCAAGCAGTTTGTGATCTCATTGAAGACATCACAATAGATGGCCTTCTCCAAGAAAGCCATGATGAAGTAGAAGATCAGTTTGATAGACTCTTCAATGAGGCAGAAGGGAACAAGTCAATGCCTGATGCATATCAAGGGGGTTATGAGCTAGATGATCCCTATGTTGAAGAGCTAGCAACTATTGACTTCTTAGTGAGATACACTAGCATGAAGGGATAGCATGAGGTAAGCTTCTAAGAGAAATATGAATACATATATGTTAGAAGCATGTTTTACCCTGATTCATTTGGATACAAGCCAACCAAGGTGGCAGACAAGAAGGGCAAGTCACCAAGTATCCATTCCATTCAGTCACTTGTCTGGCACCATAAGTTTTTTTACCATGGAGGCTTGAGAAGTTTTCCCTTTGATCAAGGAGGGAGGAAAATATATCTTGTTAATTGTATATAATAGTTTGATTTTAGTTGTCATTGTTTTCCCTAGGTGTAATTTACATAAGTGTAGTGTTTTTTGCCTTGTTGTGTGCTGTTTTTCTTGTTGTTTGAGGTAAAGCTTTGTTGGTTCATAGGTCTTTAGAAGGTTGTTGCTAACTCTTTCAAGCTTCATCTTGACTCCATATCTAATGGAATTTGAGGCTATCAGTCTTTTTAAGCATAGAAAGCATGCTTCCCCTATGAATCGCTAGATTGTTGACCAAATTTTGGTCCTACATGCCTAAAAAATTGGTCTTCCTTTTGAGTTTTCTTTGGGGGGACTAATTAATCAGTCTCTAATATCTTCTCCTTACTGCAATTATCATTTTTTCCCTTTGTTGAAGGCCTATTCTATGAAAGAGTTGAGTGATTTGAGTCCTATAGGTTTTTGGGTTGATACGGAGGCTCATTTCACTTCAACAAATTGCCTTGGACAAGCCTTTTTGGAAAAGAAATGGGCCATTTCAAAGAAATGGGCCATTTCAAAGAAATGCAAGTCTTTTAAAAAGACTCCAAAGGTCAAGTGCCCTTGTAGAGGGTAGGTAGGTGGCAAATGGGACCTTTCATAGAGATCTGAAGGACACTTTAGGCCCAAGGTGCCCTTGCAGAGGGTAGAAACACATTTGAAAGCACATTTTCAAGAGAGAGAGGTAGAAGACCCGAAAGGAAAGTTTCCTTTGGAAAAGTGACAAGGCATAACCAAGGGATTTCTTTAGACTTTTTATTTGAAGAAAATCTAAGGGAGAAACCAAAGGGACATTTCCTTTAGATAAAATGCCTGAAGGAATTCCTTTAGACATTTTGTTTGAAGAAAAACACAAATGGAAGGGCTAAGACTCTGAAGGCAAGTTTTCCTTCAGGCAAAATGTTTGAAGAAATTGAAATGACGAAGGGAGCTCGAAGGATTCTGAAAGGTAAGTGCCCTTGTGAAGGGCTCTCAGTGACCAAAAAGGGACCTTTTACAAGCTCTGAAGGGACACCTTCCCTTCAAGAAGGTGTAATTTTAAAGGGTTTAAGAAATTACCAAAGGGATGATGGGCCCAAGCACGCCAATCTTAACATAGTGAACTAGCCATTGGAGTTCAAACATCTAGTGATGGGCGCACGAACATCAAATTCAAGACAGTAAAATAGCTATTTATTTTTAAATAGTGACAGTCCTATAGACATCAATTTTGATGGGATGCATCAACTAAGAAAAGAGCTCAAAATTGCCAAAAAGAGATAAGAAATAGCAAGGAAAGAGGGAACAAAATAGAGAATCTAGAACATGGCCACACACACATACGACAACATTTAGGATGTTCCAAAAGATGCACCTAGCCAATCATAGACATGAATTAAGTAGTCCAGGTGGCATAAAAAGCATTAGCATAGGAAGATATTTGTAGTGACCTATGCTTTTGTAGTGACATTTAATATGACCCATGCTTTCACAGTGATATTTAATATGGGTTAAGCACCAAAGTTAAGACCTGCAACATCTATAGCATGGTTATTTCAAGGCATTTGTAGAAGGATGACACTAGTATGAGAAAATTTCCTCTTTCCAATGTATTCAATACATCATGGGCTGCTTATTCTAGAAAGTGCCAAAGTCTTTTCCTTGATGCTATATATATTGTAACCTCTCAGTTGAGAAGGAGATATCTCTCAACTTGTATGGTGAATCCCTATAGGAATTTACCTTGAATCAAGACATATCATTTTTACCTCTATTTGACTTTTCACTTTTGCATATTTCTATAGTTTTGTCTTGTGTTAAGTCATTTTATTTCATGCTTTCACATAATGATTCCATAATGTCTAGTGTATTGTGAGTTTCTTCTTTTGCAGGTCAGCAAGAAGTGTCCACAGTAGAGTATAGGTTCATGTGAATAGGCTGCCATAGAGTGTCTTAGAATGCCTCTAGTGGTTATTCCTACCTATATCTAAAGAGGACCCTGTATTAAAATAATGATGCAAAAGAGCTTCTCATGTCAAATGAAGATTTATCAGCTTGTTCTGGGTGCAAAGTGTATGCCAAATCTGAGTAGATCAAAATCATTTTGGTGCATCACCATTTAGATAGGATTTATTTTGGTTATATCCTTATCCCTTTTCACCCCCCCATCATTAGTAGTAGTAGTAAAAGAATTCAGAGATGCATCAAAGGGAGCTAGGCCTTATCTAGAGATTCTCCCCTTAGTTTTTCCAGACCCACAAAAAGAGGAGAGTCTACCACATGGAAGAGAGAAGCTCAACTTTATGTCAATGGTGCAATCCACAGCATCAACACTTTTTAGTATGAGATACCATCTATAATTTGTTTTTTACTTGAAGTTAGCAGGATACCATCAATACTTTCTAAGAACTATTCAAACTTTTTATAAATGTGTCTAACATAAGCTATAAAAACTTTATGATAAAAATGGACTAATAAAATCTATGCTACCTACAAACTGTTACCACCTTTAATGGGTTTTCCTAGTAACATCTACAAAATATTTAAGGTGGGATAAACAACATGATTAAGAATATTTTATTCTAATTTTGAGACCAATAATATTAAATAATGAACTTATATTTATAAATTAAAAATACAATACAATTATGGTGTCAAATTTTTATATATGGGTTTTCATAATCTCAAACATATCACAATAATATATAGTGTCTATCCATACCACTTATGCCTAGTCTTCTTCTAGACATTTATTTGCCTTTGTACTGGCTCTTCTTGTGGCCTTAGTCTTTGATACAAATCTTCCTTTGTATCATGGTTGATTATCATCTAATTTTTTTTGACATGCATACTATCAAATAAACACACAACAAAATTAGTGAAAATCATGTTGTGAAAACCTTAGAGTTTGGAAACATTGAAAGCATATTTAATAATAGACAAACCAAGCCGAAGATGTTAATTCCACCTTGATCTTTTTATTGAAATTCCTATCATGATGCTTCTTCCTATATCTATGGATTTTCTCCTTTCACTCTTCTATAGTGTATTTTCCAATCCTAAATTCCTCATTTTAGAAATTGAGCTATTGGATTCAGTAGGCCTTGTAGATCCTTGAATCGATTGCATTGAAACCAAGCTATTATTTCTTAGAATGTTCAGAATGATCACTATAAAAGGTAGTGTAAATTTTTTATGTTTATCATATGCTATAGAGCCACCCATGAAAGTCAGTATGCTTAAGATGAAATAATTTTTAGTGTGGGTTGCATAGATTGGTGTAAATATTTGCACACATTACATCAATACCATGGGATGAGTTCTATAGTAAATCCATCATATTTTCTACAATATATTCACAAAGATTATTATTACATTAGGAATAATGTTTTATAAAATGATATGTAGAGTGGAGTGCAAAGTAATAAAATCACCTTTCAACCTCTAAAATACTAGGGAAAAATGAGGTCTTTGTACACACAATTATCTGCTATAAGATATCCTATAGATTATACTATGTGAAGATTAATATTTGCTTAGAATTTTGTTACATTTTTTGTTATTGAAGGTTGGAACTGAACAATTTGTGCATCCATAATAGTGGGGTTCCCCTTTATCCACCCCATCTGGGTTATGGCTCTGCATTTAAATTTAAATTTCAATTTATAGAGGGTGAAAGATGCAATTTTGTATTCAAATGGAGTAAGGTTTAAGAAATTTGTAGTTGCATTAGAAGGCATTGAAGGGTTAGAGTTGGAGGACTTCCCCACCATTAATGACTAAAAAGTAGAAATCACCAATTAATCTGCAACTTTAATTATTGTATACAGATAGTGTAGATTATCAAGAGTTGGACCATAAATTCCATAGTCACATACCATTTTTATTGATAATTGAATACATTTTAATAAAATTCAAAAGACCAAAACAAATCAATGGAATTTCCAAACAAGTAAGACATCTTTAGTTTTGATGCTGATGTCTCTATATTTTGCATCTTCCTTTTCTACTTTGAAAAGACCCCTGTCAACACGGTAAGTAATATCATATTCTTTGATATTATAGCTATCTAAGAATCACATTCATAACATATAGGTATTTCAAAAATTTAAACTTATCACACATAGAGATAAGGTGTGGTGCATAGGGACTACAAATAGATGACCTGGTTACTAACATCATTTTAAAAAAATATCATAACTATAATTCAAATATATTAATTCAAATAAACTCAAAAATAACATAATTTTTTTTCAACCAATCAATATATAGAAATAATATTTTACATATTATCAATTAAATAATTTATAATTCATCTATAAAAAAAGATTTACATATTTTAAAACACTAAAAAAGAAGAGTTTAGACACAAAGTGATGCCAATAGTTATCCTTTCATCCTAATAATAAAGAATGGTATCAAGAAAAGAGTGATTATATGGCATCCAAAAGATATGGTATTCAAATGTGACCCTAAATTTTAACATTAAAAAATTTAATATCAATGCCACTCGCCCCTTCATTCTCACCTCATTATAGATTTTGCGTGCTCCACTTTTCTGTACGTTCCATTCTCATCTCTTGAGCCACTTTTGTATTTGGATTTAGAAGAGTTTGAAATTCATCTTGCCAATTCAAACACAGCCTTAATTTTTTTTGGTAGCAAAAAAATCCAAGAATTTTCTCCCAAAGCAGAATGTTATAGTGGCCATTGACCATACCACAAAGCTTTAAGTTGGAACTCCATCATCATCACTCATGTCTTTGCTAGAGAGAATCAAACACTTGGCCTCCCAAGATGTAGTATTTATGTTCATAAAAAGTAGATGCTACATATTTCTTGCTACAAAATCCCTTCTTTCCAAGTTGGTAGTGTGTCCCACCATCCATGAACTAGAAAAAAAACATGACAGGAAAGAGATAGAAAAGGCCCTACTCATAATGCTAGCTAGTCACCCATCTATCCTATTTAGGGTTATTTGGTACCTCTATTGAAGGAATCTAAAGTGTTGTGGATCCAAATCATTTAATTACAAGGTTTTCAGGGCTTTCACACAAAGAGAGGGGGAATTAAGACATTTTATATTAGGAGGGGTGTGTTTGTTGGAGCTAGGTATGTAAAAACCCATTACATGGGGCTCTTAAAGAGAGATTATTACATACTAATGGTTCATTTCTTTCTTTCCTTTATGTAACAAAAAGGAAAATAGTATCAATATACAAATAATAGACCATTACATGGACTGATGGTTCATTGATGTAGCAATATGGATAATAATGTGAATATACAAGGGGTCAAAATTCTAAACATTCAAATTCTTATATAGTATAATCCTAGAATACAAAGGTATAAAATTCAAATTCATTTATATGTAGCCCAAGAATGATATGCATAATGTAAGGGTTATTACATAGATAATGAATATATATACAAGCAATGTTCATCTATATATAGACTCCTTTTTGAAAAAAATGTGAATACTTGATCTGTGTATACCATTATAAAGAATGTAAAACCTATGAGTTTTCCCTTACCTCTAAGAAAGTGGATAAATATCCTTGAAAATTTGATGGTGTGGCTTTATAAACTTACAATGTGACTTTATACTAAGAGGAAATGCTTAAATGAGGAAATATAGATGTTGTCTTATGGAGGGAGCAATGGGGTATATGTCATGATCACTTTTTTTATTGTTATTCCATTGTATAAAAATGCATTTTCATGGGGACATGCACACTCATACTTTAAATATGAATTTAATGTCAATGATCTTGGTCTCATCACTAGAATCAGATCCAAGATCTTATTGTATGACTGCAGTAGTCTTTTTCTTATCATCTTTATTGTTCCAAAACCTCTTTGGCTTGAGTTTTGGATGGAGCTTCCAACACTTGCATCTTCATGGAATTTTCTCTTGCAATGAGATAAAAAAGGCTTCCCATCCTCTTTATCAACCATGGAGGTTTATTTTATCTTACTCTTTCCTTTACTTTGATTTCGGATGGTTTACTAGGCTTATTTTTGAAGTGCTCTCTGTTCTTGGTCATTTTACTCCTTGATTCAATATGGGTAGCTTGGACATAAACTTCATCAATATTAGTGGGGTTAAAGATGAGTATTGTATGTCTCAAATAATTATGTAACCCACCACTATATTTCAAAAGAGTCTCAAGTGTAAATAGGAATTCCTAACACAAAAGCCCTCTTTCTAAACTCTTTGGTGTAAATTTGTACACTTTGACCCTTAGTTTGCCTTAAATTTTGTAAATCCATAGTAGCTTATTGAATGTAGCCTAATGGATAAAATTGATTTTTCAATGCAAAAACAAAAAACACTCCAAGAAGAAATCATTTACCATGTTTAAGGATATCTTGTTATCGCTTACTCTCCCATCAAATGAGTGCGAATAGTATCTGGTTGAATTTTTGCTCATCATCCATAATCTTTTAAACCATGCACTATATATCAATCTGCTTGATCTAATGATCCAATTTATTTATACTAAGATCTCCATTATAAATTATAAAATCAAACTAACTGATATCAAGCTTTATCTTGGAAGAAACATAATTCAAAAACTTTCTTTTGTTCATCAAAGCAATAACTAGAAGGCTTGGGAGGAGATTGAAGAGATTTATGAGGTTTTTCTCCTTTATCCCTACCAATGGTTGAGGGTTCTTCCTCTTGTTTTCCTTAATTTTCACCCTCAATCCGTTTTTCATTTAATAATACAACTTTTATACTATGTTCTTCATCTCTAAAAAAGCTTGACAGAAGGCTACTTCCATTTCTGGTTCTTCCCCTAGGACAATCTATGGCTTGACTTGCATGTTTTACACCAATTTTTTGGTTATACTCTTCAAGAGATTCTTCACCACACTTGATCTTAGACCTGGTTAACATGAAAAAAAAACTTGCAAATCCAAAAACCACATTAAAATATCCCTAATCAACTTCTATGATACTAAACTTGATCCAAATTATTAGTTAGTGCAAAATGCCCTCTATTTACCAATTTCAGATATTGATGACAATTTTCTCAATTTCCATCTTTTTTTGAGAAATTGGTTTCTTTTATTAAAAATTAGATTCACTACTAATTAAAAATAATTAAATGAATAGAAAATACAAAAATGCAAAGTAAATTGACAATGAACTTCACCCTTTTGGTAGCTACATCTCTTGATCCTAAAAGCAGTAGAACTGATCTATTAAATGGTGTAAAATACACTTTGTGTATAATTTTTACACCAAAATATGTCTTTAGTCTATAAAGATAACCTATGATTTTCCTCTATAAAGTTTTTACAACTATATCCTATATGGAATTTTCTCTTTCTTGCATAAAAAGATGCTTACTTAATAAGTAAGAGGTCTTTTCCATAATGAGTCAAATTATGATATTGCTATCAGTATTCAACTATGTAGTTTTCAAGTCAAACTCATTGGCCCATGTTTCATGAGAAGTGGTTCACATGAACCCATATCTCATGAGAATGAATGGTCCACTTAGCACTCATTACATCTAGGTGATACTCACAGGGGTGAAACATTGGGCTTTCCCTAGAGGTCACCCATCCCAGTATTACTCTACTCAAATGCGCTTAACCATGGAGTTTCCTCTAAGGTTGGACTGAAACATGTGATCTAGGAATTGACTCAAGAGAGGATGGTTAGTATGGTGTTAGTTCCAAAATGAAAAAACACACTAATAACATAACATCTCTAGGCCTAGACACTAGGGAGAGCTTAGTTAACAAAAAATAATAATAAACATAACTAAAAAGCAAGGAATCAAACACAATAAATCCTTAACCTTCCCTAGATGCTCCAAAATTCTTATTGTAGTAGTGGCTTGCTTGGCTTATGCTCATGAAGTCCTTGACAATGGAAGCTTGGCTACCTCCATCTATCCTTGGCACCTTTGGCTTTGGCTTGGCTTGGCTTGGAATCAATTTGACATGGTAACGATAGTTTTATGAAGCTTTTGGAACCAATTTTTCATTATAACTTTGCACAAATTAAGCTTAGAAATGATGTTGTGAGGCCTCCTATTTATAGATTTTTGGATTTGATCAGAATCAACCTCAACCATCTATCTCAAGATTGAGATGTGTGGTTGAGGATTAATTAAATTTTTGGAATTAATTTTTTAATTATCCTCATCATGGCATTGGAAGAAGGGGAAATTAAGAGGCATGGAGGGCATCATAGAAGGCATTGATGAGGCATGGAGGGCATGAATCCTGATATTTATGGCATTTATAGCTTAGGGATGTCTTCCCATGAAATGAGGTCACTTGATGATACAAATATTCAATATTAATTTCCAAAAATAAGTATTCAATAAGTCTCCATGGAATTATTGATTAGGCCTTAATTTGGGTTAATTAGCTCTTAAACATGATTAAGCACTTTATTCATAAATTATTCAAATTGATCATCATATCTTATTATTAGTCCTAAATTTGACTGGATTGGAATTAGGTGTCACTGTCAGATGCATTGGATGCATATTCCCCTTTAGGATGTTGCCAAAAACAAATAATAAAGGCATGAGTATTGTGTAAAAGATTTGATAGGAAAGAGCAGTCTAAAGCATGTGGGTGCAAAATTGGCATTTTGACTCGAAATGAACTGATCAAAGTTAGTTGGCCCATAAATTGCATTGCCCCATTTAGTGATACCCTAACCAAAATCAGCACTTAAATATGTAATTTTCACATCATTTAACATGCTTTAGTGTTTTTAGGCCAAATTTTGCATTTTGGGTAGAAATTGGTCAAAATCCTAATTGGAGGTTATCGACGGCCAGTTTTAGGTGTCTACAAAACATGGGCCAATGAGTTTGACCCAAAAACTACATAGTTGAATCTTGATAGCAATATCACAACTTGCTTACTTGTTTCTTTCTTTCTTTCCTTCAAAATGTTAAAAAAAACAAGTTTTCCTCTTTGTCCTTTTTTAAATAAAAGAATGAGCCTTTTATAACGTTTCTATGGCCCTTGTTTCATGGTTTGAAGCCTTATATTTTAATCTATACTTTAGGATTCATATCCCCCTTCCATTGCCTTGTTTTTAGGCTTGTATAATGCTTCCATGCATTTTTGGTGGGATTTAATCCCACATTAATAGGGATTTTTAATAATAATGTTTTTAATTGAAGTTTCAACACCATATGAATTGGTCTTAAGACCAATCTTTTCTTGAAACTCATGCTCCACATTTCAAGATGCCATTGGTACATGTGTCAAGGCCTGATTGGGCCACCTGTACACATCCAATCAAATGATGATGTCAGCATTATGTTATGTTTTTTCTTATTTGTTTCCACCACCAATAGGTCATAACTTTTGCATATGATGTCCATTTGACCTCATTCAAATTGCATTCAAAATCTCTCTAGGAGTTCTTCAATGTGCAACCAGTTTGAAGAAAATTTCAAACCATCTAATTAGATCGGTATGGAGATCCTCCTGAATGAATTAGAATGTGAATTTTTTTTTGAAATTAAACAAGAACAATTAATAGTTGAAAGGAAACAAATAAACTACATTAGAACACAAAATTTTAATCCAAAAACCTCAACATGGGGTAAACCAGCTTGGTAGTGTCACCTAATCACCACCTCTTCCTTCAACAGTTGGGAACTAAGAAAGGGTACAAATGGAATATGAATCCACACTCTATGGCTAATTATTGTTCACTCAACTCTACATTATTCATTTTCAAGAAATGAAAATAGGAACATAAATGGGTACAAAATGCAAAAAAGTAGATTTTCAAAACCCTTACTTCAAAACTATCATGGAAACTTCCATAAAATATTATATAAATTTATACATATATAATATATTTAATATTAAATATAAGAAAAAAATTCATAAGGGTAAATTCACACATTTGGGGGACAAAAAAGGGCCTACCCCTGGATATGATTTTTCTCAAATTTCAGAAATGTGAACTTCTGTAAATAATTTAAGATTGCTACACTCAAAATTTGAAGATGGTATAAGAACATGAATTGTACAATTTTGAGTATAGTTTTTAATTTTTTTTTTTTGAAAAATGGTTAAATATAAATAGGTTAAACATCTAAAATTTTAAGAGGACCTCCTATTTTTTTAAAGAAAACATAGTAGATAAATGACCATACAACCCACCATTTTTTGAGCATCATTAAATACTATTTGAAACCCTTTGGTAAATATTTACATAAGATCTTATAGTGTGTTACTAAATTTTTTTAATATTTTTTTGATGAATATTTTATTATTAATTTTTAAATTAAGTAGATTCTAAAAATTGACAAAAAAATTGATAGGCAGCCGTGTGGTCCACCCTAACTACCTCAAAAAAAATTGAATTTTTTTTGAATGTCTATAGAATTAGGCCTAGTTTGTTACCATATAATTTATTTTTAACTTGGATCAATGAAAGATAAATTAGATAAAAATGAATAGGTATGTATGGGTACGACATGTAGTGGCTTAAAAAAGGTGTTTTTAGAAATAAATATAGTTTGAACTCTTAAAATAGCCAAAAAAATATAAAATCATATATTTAGAAAGAGGAAAATGTGCTCATCATAACGGTAATAATTTTTTGAATTTTGATGTTGAAATCCATAGAATATTTGGCAATTGAAGTTGAAATTTGATGGTTTTCCTCAAAATTCTTAGTCTCAGCTGTAGATGCATAGTCACAAGCCTTTGGCTCAAAAATCCAAGCCATTTCTGAGCCTAAAGGATTGGTTTTAAATTCAAATTCAAATAACATGTATACATTATATAAAGTAATACACAATACATACACATTATATAATGTGTACACATTGCTTTGAAATAGCACAAAATAAACATATTTTATATTTTTTATACGTGAAAGGTCCCATTAGCCATGCATCCTTATAGGGGAAATGTCAAATTTCATGTTTCTTATAGGGGAAAGGTTAAATTTTGTGTTGCTTTAGACAGTGAACTAAGGTGCCATAACATTGCATTACACTTCAAAAAATTTACCCGTTTATATATATATCATCTTACCTACTTATAACTAAGGTTTCAAGGTCTAAAACATTATACATTTTACATTATAACTGATTTTATCATGAGAGGCCATAAAATGCATTTTTTAAACCTACGATCAAAATGTAACCTTTAGAGTATCAATACTTGACTCTTACTTGTCAAGATGTGATTGGTTAATTTTAATTTTATAGAATAAATGTTGAACAAGTATTAGATATTACATGTTCAGCTTTTGGTACACTTTAATATTTATATACACCAATATGTTTTATCAATAGAACACATGTTAACAAATCCTTATTTGACAATTGGAACATGCACAACTATTGGGACCTTTCCCCTAGTAGGGCAAGGATATACCTTACTACCTTACTTGCTTAAAATCCTACTTGCCATTAAATTTCATGCTTCTTATTGATATTATCCTACTTGCCTAAAATTCTATCTTACCCTTTTGTTGTTTATTTGATATCTTTGATCAAACCCCTTTATTTACAAATTTTGAACTAATTTGTTTAAGTGGCAAACCCGTTGAATTGGACTATGTAGTATAGATAATCTTGTGTAAGTAAAAATAAGAATTGAGCCCTTGGTATAACAATGCATTTCTTGGATATCTATTTCAAGAATGCTATCTAATGGAGCCCAATACCTATGAATCATGCCTTGGATTGTCCCAAAAACATTCCTAAAATGTATTGAATAAAGTCCCTTAATTTTCCTCTAGGGTCACTTAGTGCATCTAATTCAATAAGTGCATTTTGAGGTCCCAATTGAAAGTCTAACAAGAGTATTTTATTTTTACAATTAGTCAAGATTTACCTAATGTATTTAAATACATTATTAAAAATTTTCCTAAAATTAAGTTCTCTTGTGAAAATATGGTTAATCCTCCATTCTGTGCACCTCCTTCATATACCCCTCCATCACACATGGGATAACAATCAACCACTCCATCCACTCCCACCTCATCTGAAGAGTGTGTCTTTGACATGGGACTAGTCCTAGCTGAACCATGGATGCAACAATTGTAAACTCAAAAACAAGCTAGACAATACTTGGTGCTTATCAATGCTATAGAATTATATACCTTACTATGTAATTGGGATGGTAAGATATGAAAGTAGGATGATGAGTACAAGGTATGTACATTTTTTTATTAAATATTTTGGTCAAGTTGGGTACACATTTTGTTTTATATAAGATGTGGTTTTGAGTTCAATAAACTTGAAATGGTCACATGTATCCATTAGTGATGATGTAGTTTTAATATGTTATTTTAAGATGTCATGCCTATAATGATGAATGTATAACTTAGAAACTATCTAAATGCACTAGGGACTTTGTTCAAAACCATTAAGGTATGGCTATATTATTTATAAATATAAGGTTGCATAGACTTGGTATTGTTCAAGTATGCCATATGTATAAGTTACCCCAACTCAAAATCTATTGAGCTTATTTAAGATACATTAAAGGTGATAATGTCCCCTAAATTTGAGACCTACTTCCCCTCAAGGATGATGTTGAGCAAAAAGACCCAATAATTATTCATGTGGATGATAAACTATTCACCTAATATAGATGGTTGATTAGAATTGAATACCAGTGTGCACCCCCTCATTGAAGGTTTCAAGATTATATAGTTTATACATATATCTTTAATCATCTTGTTAATATTTCATTTTAATGAGCTTAAACCTTATGATATGGACTGCAAGAAAGCAATACATCTCAAAATTATTGCTTTGGCTTGGGATTTGAGGTTGAGGAGTCCATTGCTAAATTGTGTTCTTTCGTATGTTTAGGAATTAATATGAATGTACTTTGGGATCTTTAGGTAATTCAAGGTAGAGGGATATAAATAATTTGAATACATACATGTAGAAAATTGATAATGTTTGGTGTTTGCTCAATTCAAATAGGACCTTAAAGGACTCTACATGATAATTTTTATACAATAATGGTAAGTTAGAGGCTCACATCATATGAATTATTTACTAGACATGAGTTGAATGGATCGATGTCAATTTGTAAACATTATTGGCTTATATGTATGTATGATAAATTTTTGAATATGCCTTATTTAGATTGGTTGGAGGTAATGGTACATGTATAGGTATCAAACATGTGCATATCTAAAAACTCTAACACTTATTTAGGTGTACTAGACCTACACATGTGAATATATTTGTTTGGATTGGGCATATTAAGGATCTAACATATCTAATGCTTCTAGTTTGTGTGATAGTTAGATCTCTAACACAAATATATGTGTACAAGATACACATGTGGTGATGTATATAATTGGATCAAGCCTCACAGGGATATGATAGAGCTCTTTAATGATTCTAAGACTTGACACCTCTAATAGTGTTGACACTTCCAAGCACATATGAGGTACACATGGTGATAGGTAATTAGATTTGGCCTCCCAGGCCATTGTCAACTCTGAAACTTCCAAGACTTGATGCATCTCTAATAGCTTTAACACTTTTGGGTGTAAGAGGAACACACATGTCACAACAAGGTTTGATTATAGGAAAAATTCAATTGAGGAGGCATGGGAGGCCAATTTGAACCCCTTCTTGTCATAACTATATGATATATGATTTTAGATAAAATTAAGTATGATTAGATATCTATCATGAATTAAACCAATTAGTTGATTAGTTCAAGTAGTGATGTGATTTGGGCCAAATTAAGCCCCTAAAATAAATTTATGGCTCAATCTATTATATAATATAGATGCAACATGTATGTCTTAACTAATCTTAATTTAATCAAAAATGTAAATATAAACGTAAATGTGGCCAATTTCAACCCATTGAACCTAAATTGGAGTCTACTATGTTATTAAAAGAGCTAAATTACGTCACATTTCATGATATGTTGATCATAAACCCTAAGTTTATAAATTGAACATGAATAATTACCCTAAACCCTAATTTCATGATATATACACACATACAAACCTATTACACTAAACCCTAACCCTAAATCTTAATTTTATAATGAACACAACCCCTAAGTTCCTTGATTTCATCACAAATGCAAGGGAGGATAATGATGCACCGAGGGAGGAATCAAAATAAACCCAAATACCTATATATTTACATGAGCATTATAACATTATCACTCCACAAACCCTCATGGGAGTAGTTTTATTGAAAAATAAGAAGTCAACAATATTGATTGAATCAAGTAATACTCAAAACTTTATCAATAATAAACTAGTTATGTGTTTGAATGGTTTTGTCTATCCAACTCTAAAGTTTCAATTCATGATTGTATATATGTGCTTAGTCTATTTTTCTAGTAAATTTCATAGTATTAAACTTTGTGTGGGAGAATATCTACTATATATCCCTATTTTTCCATTCCTATGGGTGGTGCAAATATTATGTTGGGAGTCCAATGGATAACTACCATAGGAACAATTAAGATGAATTTACAATATTTATTCATGTGTTTTCATTATTAGGGTATTAAATTTTAATTATGTGAGTTACGTGAAAACTTCCCACGGTTGGTGAGTTCTCATTTGATGCAAAATATTCTTAAAATGTGATCAAATGGGTTTATGGCTCAATTATTTTCAATAGAGGCACAACCACTAAAGGCATTTACACTTTTAGATCTATAGGATATTGTGGAGGAATATTCAATAATTTTATTGATATTATAAAAGGACTTCTTAAAATGGATCATGATCATGCCATTCAATTAGTGTCAATGTGTCCATCACCCAACATAAGGTCTTATAGGTACCCATATGTCTAAAAGAGTGAGACTAATAAAATGGCACAAGAGATAATGGAATAAATAAATATATATCATATTAAAATTTATGATTCCTCCTTAATGGTGATGGTGCATAAGAAGGATGACACTTAGTATGTATCCTAACTATAGGTAACTTAACAAGCACACCATTAAAGATGAGTTCCCTATTCCTGTAATTGATGATTTACTAAATGGATTACATGGTTTTGTTTATTTTAAACAACTTGAGCTTCATTATGGGTATAATAAAATAATAATTAGAGACGAGGATATTCATAAAGCAGCTTGTAGAACACATGAGGGCCACTATAAATTTTTGGTGATGCCTTTTGGCCTTAGGAATGCACCATATAGATTTCAAAGTTTGATGAACTCTATTTTTGGACATTTTTAAGTAAATTTTTCTTGGTGTTATTTTATGATGTTTTAATATACAAATAAACATGGGAGGAATAATTGCATCATGTGAATTAGAATTTGGATATTCTTAAACAACACCAAATTTATGACAAGCCTTCTAAATTCACTTTTGGAGTTAAGGAAGTTGATTTTTTGGGTTATGTTATTTCCCATGAGGGAATCAAGGTGGATCAACATAATATCAAGGATATAATATAATGGAAAGTGATTAAATCCTCAAAAACCTCTAAGGATTCTTAGGGCTCATAAGTTACTACTATCATTTTGTAAAAAATTATGGCAGCATAACAACACCACTCATAACCTTATTGAAAAAGGACTTCTTCCATTAGAATGAGCAAGCCACCCAATCAGTTAAAAATATCAATGAGGCCATGTGCACAACCCCATTTATATCTACTCTAGACTTCTCCAAAACATTCATTGTGGAATGTGATGCTTTAGGGTATGGCACGGGAACAGTACTCATGCAAGAAGGGAGACCCATTGAATTTTAGAGTCATCATCTCAAGAGTAGGAATTTTATAAAACCTATTTATGACAATGAAATGATATCCATCTTTCAAAATATAAAACAATGGAAACCATATCTGATGAGAAGGAAATTTAAAGTTAAGACATATCATGATAGTTTAAAATACTTCTTGGAACAAAGGTTGTCATAAAAAAATGGGTCACTAATATGTTGGGATATGACTTTGATATCATATATAAGAGATGAAATGAGAATGTTGTGGCTGATTCAGTATCCAAGAAGGATGAGTCCATAACATTGGTATTATGTGTCATGTTTATATTACATGCCAATTGGGTGGATAAAAGAAGATTAGAGTGGGAGAATTATGTTGTTACACATGATCTTATTAAAAAATATCCAGGTGTGTCAGATAAATTTTTGTGTAAATGGGATGGTATATGGTACAAGGATAGGTTTCAAATCTTTAAAAAATAAACCCTTAAGCATAGAGTGATTATTGAAATTCATGCTTCTCCAAGAAGTTGGCACTCAGGTTTATTGAAAACTTATCATAGTGTCAAACAAGATTTATTTTGGGAAGGGATAAAACTAGAAGTCAAAAATTTTGTGGTGAATATATGGTGTATCAATAAAATAAATGGGATAGAATCAAGACCCCAGTTTGGTTGCAACCTCTATCTATTCCTAACCAAAGGTAAGATGAGGTATCCACGAATTTCATCGTGGGGTTGCCAAAATCTGAAGGAAAAAGTACAATCATGGTTTTAGTGGATAGACTTACCAAATATTCTCATTTTTTATGCATTATGACATCCATTTTTAGTAAGTACAGTAACAAAAACATTTATAGATACATTTAAGAAACTCCATGGAACCCTAAAGATCACAGTAAGTGATCGTGAAGTTAATCTTAACAGTAATTTTTGAATTGAGTTATTCTCATGTTTTAGTACCTAGTTGGATCTTAGCTCATCTTATAATCCAAAATATAATGGAAAAAATGAGATGGTAAACAATTTTATATAGGGTTATCTTTGTTGTTTTGTTTCATATAAACATGAGAGATAGTTTTAATGGTTGACACTAGAATAATTGTGGTATAACACTTATTTCCACGCCTCATCCAAAATGTCTCCAATTTTTATATTGTATGGGTTCCATCCATATACTCATATTTGAGGGTTCAACCAAAGGTTCAAGAAATAAAATAATGCATTCACCACCACCATGAGGTACTCTTTAGTCTTAGAGAGAACTTGGAAAATAGTGCAAAATTTCATGAAGTAGAAATCTAACCAACACCACATTGAAAGATATTTAAAATTTTGAGATCAAGTTTTTATATATTTAAAACCATATAATAAAATGTCATTGAAATTATAAAATAATGAAAATAAAATTTCACATAAGTTTACAACCCTTATCAAGTCTCATAAGATTGGTAGTGTATCATACAATCTGAAGTTACCTCACTCAACAAAAATGCATCTAGTCTTCCATGTTTCCTACTTTAATAAAGTCATTAGAGAAAGATTTTCATCCCACATTGAGTTACTAAATCTTGATGAGGAGGAAAGAATCATTTTAAACTTGAGGGAATAATTTAGATATCCACTAAGATGTTATAGATGAGGTTGATTACAAATCATCTTATCAAGTGGAAGAATTTTTATAGTGAATAAGTGACATGAGAGGATAAAGCATTCATGCAAAAGAATCCAAAAATTATCAAAATTGAGGAAAATTTTATTTGTATGGGAGGGACATTCTACATCCTTAACCTATAACATGTATTAGGATATGTGTATCCAACTCATGGCTATCATAACCATTAATTTATTCATATGATCACTTCCATAGCTTCATATTAGTATTAGGTTAGACCTAGGTTGTTTACATAACATAATTAGGGTATATATAAGATGTAGTGGTGAGTGTAATCACTAAAATTAATAGTTAATACTAAAATAATGTACTTGTGACCATCCTTATGTATACTTAACCTATGTTTAGTTCCATGATTCTTAATCATTATTATTTTACTTATATGTGGACGATCCTATATCCTTAATAAATTTTGATACTAAAAATTCATATTTTTCATTCCAATCATTCTAAACTCATTATTAGATTAATCCACACTCCCACTTTAGTTGTCTCTATTCCTCAGACAAGACTGCTCCTTTAGTATAATATCACTCACCAGTAGTGTCTAAAGTTGTTAGTTTCATTTTGCTACCAATTAACGACTAATTATTTAATTGAAATTCACTAATAGGTCATCATGTACTTTTTTCAAATCCCATTCGAGTAAATTTCACACTATATAAGCATATTTTACCACCATTTGTTCACTAGTTGGTAAGGGGATTATGTATTGAAGACTCTAAAATTATTCTAACTATAAATTGAGAGGAAATCTTGTATTCTTCCCAATTTTGAGTTCATACAACCTAAATTGCCTTTACCTAATTTTAATACAACTCTAAGGTCATAATTCATTTTTGAATCATGTAATTACATCGAGATTATACTAGCAAATATCATTACTCTAGTATTTCACACACACCACTTTTGCATGAGATAATTATATGGGGCTTGATCTCTTAATTTTTGAATCACATAATTACATTGAGATTATACTAGAAAATATAATTACTTTAGTATTTCACACACACCACTTTCACATGAGATAATTATATGGAGCTTGATCTTTCTTCAAAGTATTACTACATAGATACTGCTCAAAATAGGGGGTGTTTAGGTCAAGCACAACTTAAACCCTTAACCTATTTTTTCCATTATATTTATTCCTCACTATTTATTAATATAGGGTTATAATTTATGAAGAATGTAAACAATGGCTCCCATAGAAAATTGAGCAACCTTGATCTCACTCACATGACCAATAGGTGAAAGGGCACTAATCTAAATTTACATATAGGTAAAAAACCCTACTAGACACTGATGTACCCTACATAAGATAACACAAGATGACCTTGTCCTATATTAAACTGGAGCCATGTTATTGATTCACATCAACCCCACATGGTCACATAATCAATCGTATAGTATTTTTTACAATCCATCAGATCTGAGTGCTAGCTAAGTTATTTAGATTTATTATTTCCCATTTTAACATCTTTCCATAATTAGTAACTTCTAAACCAATCTTTTGTAATTATTACATAGTTTTTATATTTTGATTTTACCTAATAGTTTGTTTTATAGGATAATTTTTAAGAGCCCATATCCAAAATCCCCTTATATTCATTTAAGTGAATTTGATTCACAACCTTATCAAATTGATAGTTTTTTTTTTTTTTTTTAAATTTCTAGCTTTTCCATCCAATCGAGGTTTTTGTAACTCAGTTTTCAATTTTTTACACCATTTTTTATGTCCTCTCAGAGCTAAATGACTGGGTTAAATGGATTGGCTGAATGACATGGTTGAACAACTTGACCAAATGATAGGTTCAAATAGCTGGGTCAAAAGGCTAGGACAAATAACTTTGCCGAATAGTTGGGTCAAATGGTAGGGTTGAATGACTTGGTCAAACATTAGGGTCAAATGGCTAGCCCAAATGACTAGGATGAATGACTCTACTAAATGGTAGGGTTGAATGGCTCAGCCTAATGATAGGTTCGAATGGCTCTGTCGAGCGATTACATTAAATGACTATGCTAGACCCCCAAAATAATTTATATCATAGGGTATATTATATATGTGTGTGTGGTGAATTAAATTGACTTATAAGATAATGCTATAAAGGGTTGGCAAGATGATCCCCAAAATAATTAATATCCCTAAAATTTTAGAGATCTGGTCCCATCTGCCAACCCTAAAAAATTACTAAAACCAAAATCTAAAAATTGAAATATTCATGAATTAATAAATATTCATCACTAAAATTTACCTTGATTTGTCATAATTGAATTAAAATTTACCTGATTTACTAATTTTGATGAAACATTCAGTAATTTCTCATCATATTACAAATTTTATTCTTATTGTAAGGTTGTGGAGGTTTCCCCCTTAAAGTGGCTCATTATTTATTTATACATTCTAATCTATTCTAGTTATAATTTGATATATTATTGTGATTATTCTTTATTTATGATGTAATTTCATTACACATTTCAACAAAACAAAATAAAAAGAAGAAAATATTGTAGTTTTGGAAGGTGGCATGAAGATTGGAGATTTATGAGTGGTCTCAGGGCTTGTGATGGAGATGGTGAATCCATCACTGAATTTCAATTTTAGTCATCCACCTATCCATGTAAGTATGTTTTTATAAAAATAGAGGATACTTGGCATTGTGAAGTTCACACATTTCAATGAGTCATCTAAAGAAACTGGGGACATATTTAATTTGTTCTTTCCATTCTACTAAATAATCCACCTTCAAATTTAGAATAAAAAACTATTTTATATTAGGCTTTGATTATCAAAGTTGAGGTTAAGTGTTTTTAAAAATGCCAATTTGTTATTTTCTATTGTAATGGTCGTAATAAATGTTTGTAAAGGTTTTTATAAATTAGGTTTTCATGTAATTGCATACAAAGTATGGAAATCCTTAGGTATTTAGTGAAAATATATAATGGATATCCTCATAATGGTAATCAGGATAAAAGAGGAAAGGTTTAGCTATGGATAATAACCTTAGATTTCTCATCACATGGAGACTATGTTCAATAACCTTAAATATAACTAGATGAAACCGTACGAGGCATGAAAATGCCCAGGTTGTTAGCTTCACATTGTTGTTCTTTTACAATTATATGACTCTTTTTGTGTTTTAATTTAAGTTTTTAGGTTTTTTTTGTGTTTTCTCAAGCAGGCCTATATATGTTTTATGGTTTTAAAACCAAGCCTACATGATCTATATAAAGGGTAGGATCCCTATTTAAAACCCCTTTTACCATTAATAAAACAAACTTAGGTTTTTGTGGACTCTTGTGCCTATAGGACATTAATGGATGATGTATAAATATGATCAACAAGTTTTTTAAGTATCAAATTCAACTTATTTTCTTAAATAATTATGGGTAAATACATGGTGATTTTGAGAATTTGTCATATGGGATGAACATGATCATTCATAGTTGTATAAAAATGTTTTATTAATCATGATTTAATTCAAATCATCTCCATAGGTCTCTTTATTATGAATTTAATTCATTGAAATATTACAAGAAGTTTGGATTTTTATTTTTGAAATTGACATTGAATATATATGTAGTTGGAATGAAGGATTGATCAAGTATAAATATTGGAAAAACATTTATTTGACCCTCTTACCTTACCTGATTCACACATACAAGTCTATATTATTTACCAAAAATGAGTGCTTCAACACTTATCCATGCAACATATGCATATAAAATTATGAGAACATGTAGTTCACCTACTACATAACTCATTATGTGAACCCAAAATGAGTAACACCACACACATATTTTTGACTTGGTCCTAATGTGTGCCACTAACTAACCATATTGCACACAATTAAGAAGAATTCCTTCATACTTTGTTTTTCACTATTTTTGGGTCTACACCCAATACTAAAATTCTCGATATGTACTTTTATCCTCTACTTGGTCCCATAATATTTCAACATCCTTATGACTTGGATCTTGATCATCTACTACCAACATCAAAATGAAAAATTATTAAAACTACTACTATGTGCACCAACCATAACACACATCAATTGCAAAGGTTTATTATTATGTATACTATATTAAGCGTTACAACCTTTGGTAATTTAAAAATTTCCAAAAATAATAAAAATATGAGGGGAAATTGTTTTTCAAGAATTAAATAGTATAATTTTAATCCAATTCACTTACACACTATTTGAACAAGTTCAAGTTGTGCAATGACCTAAAACTAGTGCCCTATATACTCATTAGATATTATCACGCACTGACAACAAACTATATACTAGAGACATTATGATGATGAAGACCACTATTACATGTATGAAATTTGAATTGTCACCTACATGTTAATCACCATCAAATTCCAAAGAAAAGAATAGTTAATCATTGTTTGTTATAGTCTTAAATCATTTTACAATCAATATTGATTGTAACTACTATTTTTATCGTGTATGTACTTTTATTCAAAATTAATAAATGGAACACTCATATTTATTATATGTCATCCTTGGGTTCACCAGATTAAAAAAATAGCTATGTTTCTCATCCTTACTCTTTGATCATGGCTATTCTCATTATTATTTCTCTACTTCTTTATATACATATGTATTATACATGTTCATGGAAATACAAGAACATTATTCTTATATCTCTTTTTATTTCATGAATATATTATAATTTTTCATATTTTTATAAATTGTATGTTCATTATAACATAGTGATTTACTATCTAAATTATTATGTTGTCCTCCACTCCACCATACTAGACCTTCTAACAGTAACCAAATCTATAAGGAAATTTATTGAGGACAAATATATTGTTCCATCTTCTTGATATGTGTGGATGTTTAGAATTATCTTAATCAAAAATATATTCCAATTTCAATCTTTAGAATAATAAATCAAGGGGATAATCTTTTTAAACCCAACATTTTCCAATCAGAAACCATTAATATATTACCACATTTGGTGTAAAAAAATGTAGCATTTGTTGTTGGATTTAGTGATTTCTTAATGCTTAACATCTCTCTTTTGAACCCAACTTTTCTTAAATTTTATTCTCAAGCATGTGAATTTTATCTTTTTATAATCATTTTTGTTAATTAACCATATTGAAATATATGAAATATCATACCATGTAAATCATAAACACCAAGCCTTTTAGAATTTCAATAATTCATTCAAAATTAATGTTAAATTTTATTGTAGTATTACCGTATATTCAATAACTTATTTAATATAAAATATTAAAATAGAAAATTATATTGTCTTTAATGTTTCCTCCTACTATGAACTACACTAGTATTTGAAGGCAAGGTTGAATAAATATTTCCAAAATAAATTTTATCTTAAAAAAAGGGCCAATGATATTTCTTTATTATGAAATGAAATAATAAAAACCTATAAAATTAATAGTAATATTTCAAATAATAATAATGAATAGATTAAAATGATAGAGAAAATATTTTAAATAAAAAATGTTTATTATGAAACATAATAGAAATCCAAAACAGAGTGACCTCTAGAAATAACATGCCTTTTGAATAACTATGATAAAAAAGAATAACCGCTCCTTATTTATACCCTTACATTAATTTATTATAACATATAAGCCCTTAATTAGGTATATATATATAAATAGCTTAAATATGACACAATACTCTTGAGTAATCATATATATATATATATATATATATATATATATATATATATATATATATATATATATATATATATATATATATGATTACTCAAGAGTATTGTGTCATATTTAAGCTATTTATACATGTAATAAATATTTAAGCTATTTTAAAAAAATCATATTTATTCTCCCAAAGTAACAAATGTTTAGAGTAACTATTATACATTGTTCGTCCCCTTAAGTTTACAAGGCAACAATACATGATAAAAAGTTTTTCATATTAGAAAAGAGAGTTCAATGGTGAAAATACTTAAAGAGTGGATTTTATATGAATCAATTTATTTTTTAATAAGGACAAAAGGGTGGAATTTAATGAATTTTTAGTTATCTTTGATGTGGTATAATTGTTCACCAAGATATTTATTAATGATGTTATTGACATGGTTAGATCTTATATAGATAAGGAAACAACTAGTTTAGTAGCCATTCATATAACATCACTTTATTCTCTTTCAAATATGTCATTTTTTAGAAAATGAAAGGTATGGAAATTGATTTACCACTTTTGCTATTAATTTTTAACCTCTTTATGAGGAATTTTTATGAGAGTAAGCTAACTAATTTAAAATAAAAAAAGTGATGGAAATAATATGTTTATGACACTAATATATATTGGAAGCATGACACAAAATAGTTTTAGGAGTTATATTTAGACATCAACAATATGGTTGACAACAAAAAACCCACTAATGAGATTGAGGTAGATAATAACTTACCCTTATTTGATGTACTCACAAGTTTCCTCACATATTAATTCTCCAAAAAATTCTAAGTGTTCTCAAGACCCTTGCCATAGAGTATATTTATATTTGTGAATAGAATCACTTAGAATAAGAGATCAAACATAGATTTTTTTTAAAAATAACTAGATACAAAGGGAAACAAATTTCTAGGATTTTAATGAAGTAAAAGAGTACCAATACAATAGAAATTAGGTGGAGACTTATTCTTATAGAATTCCTTCCTTACATAAATGGAATATCCAACAAGATCTATAGTATCCTAAGATGACATAATATTAATTATACTTTTATACTAAATAAAAAAAAGTTAAGAAATATGTCGATATTTATAAAGGATCATTTGAAACCAAGTTTTAAAAGTGGGGTTAATAGAATTGAATGTTCTTGTGGGGTCCCTTACATTGGTGAAATAGGGAGTTGCATTTAGACTAGGGTCAAAAATCATATTTTAGGTATCCACCTTCAAATTAAATTTAAATAAACTTTAGCATAACAATCCTTAGAAATTTAGCACTCCATTTGCATTGAGGATTCTAAGGTCATAACATTAAAGAATTATTATTTTAAATTTCACTTGAGCGATTCTATGAAGATTGTAAATTATTTCAATAATTTGAATAGAAATGTGGGATAGGGTTTGAGCAACTCTTAGAGGAAAAGTATTAATAAATTGAATAAGGTCCCCCCACTTTTATTGGTTACAATGTTTTGAAAATGGTGGTTACAGTTTAAAACTTAGACAATTAATGCTTTCAAAAAAATTATTATTTATCATAATAAATGTTCAGACCACATTTTATTGTCCATCATGATTATTGATAATATTACAATCATGATCTCCTTCTATAGATAATTGAAAAAAAAGACATGATCACAATGTATAGTAAATAATGTAGGGATGCCATTATTAAATAAATGTCAAATAAAATTTATTTATTTACACAAACCCATTTAGTATTTTGATTTTTCACCTTGAGCATATGGATTATCGATTTCCATGATTCATTTAGCTCCATCTTCTCATCCCTATTTAGGTTATTTAGATGTTTACAAATCTCTATAACCTTCCTCAATTTTATTTTCATAAAATACTCAACCTTGACCAATTTTTTAGCCTTTTCTTAGCATATGTCATGGGATGTTACATGAGCACATTCTACTAGGGTTGATCTTTTAATGCAATCATAGTTGATGTTGAATCCATTCTCCTTGACTTTTTTTTAAAAATGTTCTCTTATCTCTCTAATATATGGTTAACCACATACACAATATATCTAATAAACACCACATACAAATTTGGGTTTAAGGGGGTATTTATAAGTGAATTTTATCATTCTCCTAGTTATATTTTATGGGATAAAAAGGACTTAATTTTATTCTTCCTCTGATTTTTTTAATTTTAAAAGATGCACATTCACTAAAAGGAAGAAAGGATTTATAAATTTATTAGTGTCCTACTAAAAATGTGATGCAATATTTTTTTTCATATTGTTGAGGACCTTAAATTTGTTTCATAATAGATCCATTTATTTTTAAGACCATTGTTAAATGATGTTTTTCTTCTTCAATGTGGTCTTTATCTCAAAATCTAAAATCTATGTTAATAATACTGCATACTTATCTTTTGTGAGGAGTGATGATAAGATGAAGCATCAATGTAGAGATCAGTTTGGATGTGCTTCCTATTAACTTATTAACATAAGGACCCATATCCTTTTATTATTAT
Source organism: Torreya grandis (assembly GCA_037957365.1). Lineage (NCBI taxonomy): Eukaryota > Viridiplantae > Streptophyta > Pinopsida > Cupressales > Taxaceae > Torreya > Torreya grandis. The sequence continues at coordinate 1,726,702 of JARHVA010000091.1, read as the reverse complement.
AAGCACATAAAGGAAATGAAAATAAACTCTTTATTCTAGCTCCTTGGTAAATTGTATACTTAGACAAATGTTGTTGAGATGTGAATTTAAACTACCAGACTCTCTTTTCCATGTGGTCAATCTACATTGGTGTTGTGTACAAATATTTTATGCCATTTATATTTTAGTCAAAAAATTACACAAATAAATATATTTTTTAATTTCCCAAAGATATTAGTAACTATGGGAAATAGGGGGATCCCATTACCATGCCTTTTTTTCCATTCAACATATAAAATATGATTAAATGAGTCATGAAGTCCCATAATTCATATGTTTAATGTGCATAAAAAATATAATTAATGGGATTAATGTTGATTTTAAATTTATTTAATCACATCATCCATACAATAATTATTATACATTATGTTCATCTCTTTGTAAATTATCAAATTATCTACATATGGAGCTTGTGTTTTCAATTTCATCTATCATCCTCATAAATAATTACAAAGTGTGGTTTGACATGTTAATTATAAAAAACACACAATATTATGGAATGCAAAATATTGAAGTCTAGTTTTAATATTATCAACTAATTTTTTATTTACTATTTATACTAGAGTGAGTCTAGTTGGAATCATGCACTATTGAAGTGGATTTTATACACACCCATAGATTTTATTACAAGGTTGCCTCTAAAATTTTAGGATCAATGAATAAGATCACTCTAAGGCACAAGTTGAAGGGTATTTGATTTTATAACAACTTGCTAGTGAAATAGTGGTTGAGTGACACTGATTATTTACCATGAGTGAACTAGCTATGGGTGAACCTATATATACTTGGAGTGAGTGGAAAGATGATTATTTATAACTAAGGTGGGTAGGATTTTAAAATAAAATACAAAAAAAGAGGAAAAACTAAGGCATGAAAGGAAAGTCTATGGAAGCTCAAGGATAAAACCTTTCAAGACTAGTATTTGAGCTCAAGTAGGATAAGGTATCTATACCAATACTTGTTACAAACTATTGTGTTACATAAATAATAAATTAGAGTTAAATATTCAAAGGGAACAAAAACACAATATACTCAAACATGAAAAAATCAAAGGTTGCCTAATTGTCAGATTATTATTGCACATCTACAAGAGAATTATGAAAAGCGAACAAAAGATTTTTAAATCAACTATAGCTAAAAATGAGAGATTATATTTAAAATAGATTCCTCATACTTAATTTTAAGCACTAATATACCAAAATGATGGAATGTCCAAGAAATCTAAATAATTGGATAAGAATAAATATTTGCACATCAAAATCAAGTCAAGTAGAACTTATTCAAAATTTTTGTTAATCTTAATAGGAAAAACTCTCCTCCCTTTGTGACTAGGAGGTTACATGTATTTATAATATTAGGATGGGGAAGGCATCATCTCTTGAATCTTCAAATAATTTTACAAGTCCAAAAATAGATCCCTTAGTTCAAAATTTAGGCAATGATGCATGTTACAATGATAACAGTCAAAATAGACTTTTGAGTCAAAAATAAAATATGCATGTAAAATAATAGACAGGGAAACAAAGTCTCACTTTGATGAAAATAATGAAATACATAATCATTCCAAAATTAGAATACTAATTCCATCCTTCTACTTGAAGTAGTTGATGAAGACACTACAACTACAACTATTGTGTAGACTGAGGGCTCTGTGAAGCTAGGGGCATTAACTACCAGTTATATGTATTATAGACCAATAAGTTGATTATTTTCACTTTATAACTTCACCCAATGCATATGTTGTATCAAATTATTTATTTATGACGTCAAAATTTAATAGTGAGGGATTCAAAATCTTGATTGCTTTAGTCATTAACCTATTTTTTTCTACCTTTGAGCTTCTAAATTCAGCCACTAAGGCTTTAGCTCTTGTGACTTTATATTTCATGAAAATAACCAAATATATCACTTCTTTATTAGTTTTATATACTATACCTTCCAATTATTATTTTAATTCTTCTAAAACTAAATGGACAAGGTTGTCAAAATTAGGTTAATTCACTAGCTCCCTTGTCTAGGTGATCACCCTACTTACCCACATATCAACCAAAATTTATAATGCTTTAGCCTCATGATTTACAAAAATACTGAATAGCTTCTTAATTAATCTATTCCAATTTAAGGAGGCATCCCTTTTGGTAATAAAAGAGTTTAGGCACCAAGAAGCGTCTATGCTGGTCATCAAATTTAGTTGATCAAAGACACTAGTTTTAGAACATTAGACTAAGAAGTTCAATCTCCTCTCTTTGTCTTTCATATTTTTTCATAATGTAACCATATATTATATATGGGCCTAACTGGCTACTGTAGATATTCTAAGGTTGAGAAAGATGTTATACATATTTGTAGCTTCACTTTGTACTTCAACTATTACCTCTTGAAGAGCTTGTATGATATTCATGTTTCCATCTTTTCAAGGCCTCCTTGGTGCTTTGATGTATATATTTTAGTGTTGACCCAATAGAATCAACAAAATTATTGAAATCCTTAATGTACTCTATAGGATCATAAGGGTTCCTCTTGGGTCTTTTGGCCAATGAAAAGAGATTCTCTTTTTATTCAAGTTCTATCTCTGGTTTTGTCTATGTATTTATTATTTTCGTCTTTATCACTCTTTTTATGGTCCCACTCTCTTTGTCAAACATTGTAAAAACAAAGGGAAGCTCTACCATAACTAGATTCTGTATTTCATCATTCACATTTTGCATCTCCCTTACCCATTGAGGAATTATGAATTCACCTGTATCATACCCTTGGGTAAGTTTTGAAGATGTAGAGGGATAAGAGGCCATAGGAAGGGATGTGTTTATTGGAAGAGATATGGTTGGTATTGAGGCACTTATTTGTATGGTCAATTAGGGAATATTTTGGCCTACTACTTGCCAAGGAGAGGTTTATTTTATTAGTGTCACCTCCATCAAGAATTTGGTCATCCCTAGGGTTGTTTCCATAGTCATGGTTATTTTTGGCAAACCTTATGGTTGAAGTATGGGAATCTCTAGGTAGGTTACCTTCCTTCTTAGTGTTGGTGGCTTAGTAAAAATGGACACTGTAACCAAATTCTCAAAATGGACCAATTTAGGTTTCCTTATTAATTTTGGTGTGTCATAATTTGTACTAGTAATAATGGAAGTGGAAGATGTAATAGAAGGTACTATTGTAGGAATACTTACAACTGGACCTTGTATAATAGGTATTAAATAAATAATGGAATAAACTACCTTAAAAAAAATTGACTTTACTCTAAGGTAAGCCCGACCAAAGTGTCTCCTTCATCTTGTTCTCCTAGACTTAAAGCTTTTACTTTATTTAGCTCAGATCCTTCATCATTTGGCCATAATTTTCCTATATCTAGATATGACTATTATGATGTATAGTCAACCAAAGATATTAATTTATCAAGTTCCCCCTCTTCTTCCAGCTCCATATCATCCCTTGTATCCTTCTCTTCTTCCTCAACAACTTATTCAATAACAAGGAGACCAAGATATGGCCTCTCTTCTAGTTTTCAACCTAGGGAAGGATCAAGGGAAACCTTGGGATTCTTGTGGTATGTGAAGATAAGTGGAGTGGAGGGTGGATGAGATGGTGCAGGGGTTATGAAAATAACTATGGTAGGAGATGGAGAGGTATGTGATGAATTAGAGGGTACATAAAGTATAAAGGATCCCTGAGGAGACCTAGGAGATTTAAGAGAGTCAAGGGGGTTTAGAATTGAATAAAAATATGATTGTAAGAAGTCCACAAGACTTATGTGTGTAACATAGGTGAGAGGAGTAAATGAGTCATCACAAAACTTCTCTTCCTTAGGCTAGCTAGGATAATTATTGGTTTCTCCATGGTGGTTTCCATACATAAGACTTGTTTGTATGAGGTTGTGTAAGAGGAAAGAATTTTAGGGCTAGGAAGCCCTCTCAAAATTTCCTTCCTAAGTTGGGGATTTAACTCTCTTTGACTTATAGACTAATTTTCCTCTTCTTTTATGGCTTGTGCTTTTGAGGATAAAGGCTAGTATGGTTACTAAGAACCTTTCAGTGGAGATGGAGGCCATTGTTGACTCCATATGTTCTAAAATTCCTCATCTATAGACTCCAAATTATATTGTAGAGCCTCTAACAATATCATTGATATATTCTTATATTTCATCCTTATCCATACCTGAGAGTCATTCGAGGCATTCAATAAAACTTGATCATGGTCATAAGTTTGGTGACCATGAAAAACATAAACTTTCATCTTCTCTAAGATGTTATTCAGATAAGCCCTTATCTTTTTTCTTGGGATCCCATTCCCTAAATGGTGCTAGTTGTAAATTGTAAGTTGTCCTAGGTTTTCCAGTTCATATAAAATGTGACCTAGTCACATACTGGAGTTGCCCAATGTTATAGGGTGTTTTGAAGTAATATGCCAAATGTTTTTGGTTGAGTTAATCATTGATGCTATTGAAAACTTGATAAGATATCTCTTTTTCCATAATGTGATCAAAAAAATTATGATATAGAAATAAAGGGACAGTCCTAATACACTCTACTCAAATGATAGTACCATCTAGGTATAACCAATAATCACCAATTTTAGTGAGTGTCCTTGTTATGCTCTAAAACAATCTAGGCATTATTGTGCCATACATATTATGGTATATGTGAGGGTATACCTCATTACTTATTATTTTAATGTCATTTATATACCTATGAATAAACATGAAGGAGAAATATTCTCCAACCCTATTCCCTAAATACTCAATTGATGGCTACCATTCTTTGACATAAGGCTTCTATACATTAGCCATAACCACATCTAGTAGATAAGACATCATGTAAAAGTTTCCATCTTTGAACCTCCTATCAAGGTAGATAATTTTTTATTTTAGTTTCATACTTATAATCTCTCCCAAGGTTTCTAATTTGTTAGTAGTAAATAATATGTCTAGTAATGGCACCCATTCAACCTAGACATAAGAAATGCTCAAGAATCCATACAATATATTCAATAGCACCATTATGATGGAAATATAGGTCTAAAATTAATAATGCAATTAGTGGAAATTTACCCTTTGGGATTTAATCTTTGGACCTTTACAAGCCATTGCTTTAGTTTCCTATCCATGATATTATGCTCAAGCCACACATTTCCTTAGACTTGATTGTAGGCAGTTTCAGATAGAGGAAGCCTAGGGTAAATTTAAAATGCCCTCCTTGAGATGTAGGTAGAGGTGGTCTAGACCTTCCTCAAATGTGAAATATCACCTATAGTGGTTCCATTTATGAGTAGAACCTTTAAGAGGTTAATTCATGACATTACTCTAATTTGTGCACAACATGGTGGAGGCCCTATTCTTTAATTGGGAATAAATCATCAATATATTATTTGGCCTTGAGGAAGAGTTCATCCTCTATAGAGTAGGACTAAATTGACTTGACCTCCTCTTAGAGTTATGAATAGTGAGGGAACTTGAAATTCAAGGCACTCTTTTCAAATACCACATCCCTATATTCTATTGATCCCACAAATGAGAATGGGGATGGGACTATGGTTTTACATTGTTTTGATGAAACATACATTATTATTATGTAGTCATTGAAACTTATGTGAAGTTATTGATTGGTTCATTTGGCACTCTGTGACTGAAGAAAACTAGGGCTTGCTAGATGCTTAGGAAATTTGAGAACACAATCCATTTTGTTTTGAATATGCTAGTCAGCTTTGGTGGGTACCCCTTATTTTCCAAGTGGTGTTCTTTCATTAATTATTTGTGTTTAGTCATCAATTTAATATAAATATAAATGATTTATTAACTTATTTATTTTCCATGTTGTTGAATATTCTTTCTTATGTTTTGGCCTTACTTTCCTTGGATAGTTCCACATGTCATGATCTTGTTAACTAGTACTTTGAATTTATTTGATGTGTTTGGGAGGTTCCACAAGTATGAGTTAACATGATTAATCCACGTGGTATGATATAAAATCACTAGAATCACAAAATCTTGAGGTATTATATGGGTATTTTTTTAGTGAAAAACTTTCCATGGTCATTATTCAATGTGATAAAGATAAGTGGAGTGATCTCAGAAGATATGAGACTCTGGAGCTTAGAGCATTAGATTGGAAACCAAAAGATTGTTTAACTTCATAACTAAGTGGATTAATGCAAGTATGCCACATGTCAACCATTTGAAACCTCAAAAACTCAAGAGCTTGGGACATTAGACTACAAAATGAAGAACCATTTAACCTTCCTATAGTGGTGAGTTAACGTGATAGAGACATGTGGAGTGATATTGGAGGCCAAAAAAGTCAAAATCATGGAGGATCATAGGAACATGAAACTGTTAAGTTTACTGATAAACAAGTGAAGTTCCCATAGTTCTAGTTTAGTGTGAATATGCCATGTGGACTATTTGTAGAGATTGAGAGACTTGGAGGGATCAAAAGACTCAATATTTTATAAATGCCTAAAATTATGAATGACACAAGAGTGAAGTGTCATAACTATGTGATATATTTGTTATGGGCCTAATTAGAGGAAATCAATGGTGTTTAGTTATTAATCTTGTGATAAACATATATATATATATATATATATATATATATATATATATATATATATATATAGTAGGATACGAAAAATTTGATTCATTAGTCTGCAAATCATATTAAAGTAAAAATTATGGACAATCTAAGGTTTGAGATGAATTAAGATACCAATTTAAGCTTAGATTATTATGAATTTACTTGGACAATGATGTGTTTTTCAAAAATAACCTTATGAAAAATGTGTGATACCCTACTCATAGATCATTAGGCTCGTAGTTCCCTAGGTATAGGGTTTTAAATAATGGGTCCTTGTTTTTAAAATTTTGAAAATGGGGTGTGTGTGTTAGGGCACAACAAATGACGATTCATAAGGGAAAATAGTCCTAAGTATTTTTAGAACCCAAAATTTCAAAAACATAATAAGACATAACTTAAATTTTAATAAAGATAAAATAAGGAAATTCAACTTATAAGAACAAAACTCTTACTTCCCAATGCAACATACTAACCTTCCTAGTCCTTGGATGAGTGTGTGATTTTATGAAATTAATTTGACTTGGGGATGAATATTTTGACAAAGGGTTGAATAAAAACTATAGGTTTCACCTTGACTTTGAATTTATAACCATTGAAAAAATAAAGCCTTGACATTGCTCTACTACAAGTCAAGTGCCCATAGCCCTGATATAAATACATATGGTTTCACTCAAAACCTTGCTCTACTTCCAGCTAAACATACATAATCCTAGTAGAGTTTATTTGAATCACCAATCCTTTATTAGTTTTCCATTTTTTATCATAAATAGGGGAAGGTTGAGAACCACTTTTGGTTGGATGTATGAAAAAACTATTTATCAATATGCCCCTATCAGTGTATATCCATCCCTGGGTTTATCTTCTTTTATCCAAGTTTTAACATATGAGAGTAGAATGTATCTTTGGAAATTGGAAGTTATTATTTAAATTACATGAGTATATCATTATAGGTGCCAAAATATTAGCATGAATATTTAGTCTAAATAAAACTAAATTTAGTCATAATACATACCTCAACTCTAGAAGGTCTAATACTTGTTAGAATAAATTTATGTGAGTACCCATTATGCTCCATTTTAGTATCACCCCTTTTTCATTTGGAATTTTATTTTTGATTTATTCAAAAAATTATCTGAGACAATTATACAACTTAAGAAACTAAAAAAGAAAGCATGAAACTAAGCTATCAAAAGTAACAAAACTAATTTAAAGGAAACAAGTGCAAAAAACAAGAAATGTAATTTAGAAATAAAGGAATATAATTTTAAAAATCAAGGAATATAATCTAATCCAAATTTAAATATCCATTAATAGTTCACTTGGATACATTCCCAATTGGAACAGCCATGAAGTAATGCCTCAAAAATTGTCTATTGATTGGAAAAGCTAGGTCCTTACCTTGGAGGTCTTTTAACCTGAAGGCATTATTTCCTAGGATTTCAAATATGTGATATGGTCCAATACACAACAAAGTAAAATTTTCATGATGCCCTTTATTTTCTTGTGCTTTATCCCAAAATATCACTAGGTCTAAAAGCCTAAAATCCTTGATCTTGGATCTTTTGTCAAACCAACATTTGATAATATACTGATGTTTGTTGAAGCTATGTAGTGATTCAATTCTTATATCTTCTAATTAGACTATCTCAAGTAGTATGGAATTAACCGTCTCATTTTTTCCCATATATTCTTACATATATTGGTAAGTTGATAGCTTAAGAGTAAAGGGGAAGACTAGTTATTGTCCATACACCAACAGAAAAGGTGAAGCCTTGAAAGCTTGTTTGTGCCTAGTTCGGTCTACCTATAATGCATATTTCAATCAGAGATGCCATTCTCTTAGTTTATTCACTATAGATTTCTGTATGGAATCCATCAAGTTCTTATTAGCTGATTATGTTACACCATTTAATTATGGGTAATGGTTTGAAGAGAACTTGAGGGTGATCTAATTATGGTAGGCCCATTTTGTGAATTTAGTCAATTAGTACATTGGACCATTATCACATACTAATGAAATAGGTTTGAAAAATCAAATGACTATATTTATCTCTAAGAAATTAGTGACATCTATGGCTCGTGATTTTTTAGTAGCAATAACCTCTATCCACCTAGTACAATAATCAGGAGAAGACAAAATTGTGTCTTAATAAAGAATTTGGATTTGTCACCCCAACAAAGTCTAACACCCACTGGGCAAAAGGGCATCCTTCAATGGCTAAATGTAAAGGCATGGTAGTATTCATTTTTATCTTTGAAAACAATTGACACTTAGAATATTTTGACATGGTTATGAGCATCCTTAAAGATTGTAGGCCAGTATTAACCCATCCTTAGAATCTTATGGGCTATAGTATTTCCAAAAGGGTGACCACTACCAACATTTTGATGTAGGTTGTTTAGGATGTCCTTAGCTTCCTCATTTTAAATTATCATTAGGTAACATACCTTCATAATTATTTTTTTAAAGGACCCCTTTCTTGATCATGAACTAGGTTGATTTGAGCTTGAGGGCTCAATTTTTCTCTCTGCTCAACTCTAGAGGGCATGCTTTTATAAGCAAGTAATGAATGATATGTGAATACCATTCTCCTCCTATCACTTGGGCTTCATTAATTTATATGATGTGGATGCATGGGTCACTTTAAGTGATCAGTTGTATGAGACCCTGACCTTTTACCATTTTAGCTGGCCTAATTTCAAGGTTAAACTCCTAAATTTTGGCCATCCATTTCCCTCTCCTTTCTCCCAACTCATTTTGGATGAGCATGATTTTGATGGCTAGGTGGGTTACAATGGCATATGACTTATTTCATAGTATATAATGTCTAATTTTTTTGATGGCCTTGATAAAGTCATATATCTGCTTATAAATAATGTAGTACTTAAGTTATGAACTTTTCGAGTTGGTACTCATGGAGGCAATGGGGTGATCATTGTCTTTTACCTTTTATGTCAATGTTAAAACAATGGTTGTTCTAAAGTGAATGAATAAAGATACAAAATTTTAATGAAATCTATGCTTATCAGGACTAGGGCTTGAGCAATCAATGATTTAATATCCTATAAATATTTCTTGTCTTTTATCATCCACTCAATATTGGCATCTAATTTTAGCATGGCATTCAATGGTTTGATTATTTCTGTAAACTAGAAATAAATTTTCTAATGAAGTTAATCTTTCTAAAGAAATACTTCAACTCTTTCTTATTGTTAGGTATGCTTAGTTGGAGATAGATTGGATGTAGTCTAGGTTGATGAAGATCCCTTCTTTGTTGATAATATGGCTCAATAGTTTTCCTTTAGTCACCCTAAAAATGAATTTCTTGGGGTTTAGATAAACTCCATAAATCCTACACCTATTTAGTATTTTATATAAGTGGCTTACATGGTCATCCCTACTCTTGGAAAATAATTTTAGATCATCCATATATATGATGATGTACTTCTCCACTAGTCACTAAAAAGTGAATTCCATTTCTCTTTGAAAAGTGTCCCCTACATTGATTAGGTTGAATGATATCCTTTTATATGCAAAGGACCTCATTTGGTGGTGATAACAATATTCATCATATCTTCTACCTTAACCAATACCTAGTTGTAGCCTGAGAACCCATCCAAAAAAGACATCATCTCTGAGCCACTTACAATCTGTATTACTTTGTCCATGAAAAGTAGAGGATAATTGTATTTTTATGAAGCTCTATTTATGTTCCTAAAATCCACACACACCTTTATTTCTCCATTTTTTTTTGAATAGTACTAGATTAGCTACCCAAGTCAAGTGCCTAATTGGTAAAATAATCTTGGCATCCAAGAGCTTCTATACCCCACTCTCTATGAGAGGTTCTAGAAATTGATTTACAGGCCTCTACCTCTGCCTGAATGGCTTATGTTCTAGTCTTAAAGGAATGGTGTGGGTAATGACTCTGGGATCAAAGATATTTAGGTCATCATATGTCAAAATAATGACATATTTTTAATTTGTAATAAATCCCTTCATCTTGTGTTTTTCACTTTCAGTACATATTAGATTTATATTCACCAGTTGGGGAGCCTAGTTAGTCCCCAAGTTTTTCTTGGTGAAGTAAAATTCGGTTAATTTTAGTTATTTCTACTTTTGAGCCTGAGGGTAGATATCAAAATCTCATTCCAAAGAAACCATGCCCAAGAGAATTCAATTTTCTTTTAGCTGTAGAACACCTTCATCATCCATATCTTTAGTCTACATATGCTAGATAGTTCCTTCATCTATTATTTGGGATTCAAAAGCTCCTGAGTTATTTAAGAACTATATGATTTGTTGATCATGATCAAACACTTGGAAGTTGTCCACATTTTTAAGGACAAAAGGGCATGGAACCAATTCCACTAAAAATTTATACATTTTTTACTCTTGAAGTGGTGTCAAATTAGTGGCAAAGGCTACTAATGAATCAAATGTCTAATTCTTTTCTCTTTAGATGGCCTTGATGTTGAATACTTCAAAATATTTAATCAAGTCCCAAGCTCAATTTGTGTACTTATTTAGGTATGCAATATTTCACTAATACTTATTTTTGATCTGGTTTACAAATAGCTCTGAATCATCAAACACTAATAGTGCTTTAACATAAATGATATGCCTAAGATTAGGGCCTCATATTTAGTTTAGTTATTGGTGCAGGGGAATTATAACATATAAGTAACCAGGTACTACTTACCTTATGGTTTTATTAGAGCCATGCCTATGCTAGAATCTTGCTTTGAACTAGCTTCATCAAAGTGTAGAGTCTAAAATTAATAAGGAACTTCAAATTATTACTCATGCAATTTTTGTTTGGTGGTGAACATGTACACAATTACATGTGTTGTTACAAAGTTGACTTACTTGTTCTTAGTGTTGTAACCAGTGATCAAGTACTTCATTTTAGGCTCTTTGTCTACCTTAATCTGGTTTGGAACCCCTTTTCAAGTTATCCACATATGGGAAAATTCAATGACTATGCACCCATTTAACATCTTTAACCAATCTTGGCTTAATAGTAAGTCATATGCTTCTAGGATATCAGTGATTAGGATGTCAATAGTTTGATACACACATGGATCTAATGCCAATTGTTTGCACACATTTATAAATTCTCTGACACATGGGACTATAGATTTATCCAACTATAATACCACTATTTTTGACTTGTGGGAGTCAAACCCAACTTTTGGCAAACAACCATAGACATCACATTGGTTGATGTCCCAGAATCAACCAAGAAATTATGTACATTTTTTTTGAACATTCGAACTATCAAGTAAGAATGGAAGTATTAAATTTACATGGGTAGTATTGGACTTGTCATAAGTCTTCCTATTATAGTATGTATTTCATGCAATTTCTCATGTTTTCTAGTGTATTAGTTAGTTATTTCATCTTGTAGTAAGTTTATCCTATGTGATGATTTATCCCACATTGGACAATTTAGCTAGTTTAGTATTTCACCTTGCCTATATATGCAAGATATTTCCTTTGTACTAGCATGATTTATTATGCTTTATTTTAAATAATATATGATTTGCCTTATTTTTGCATATTATATTTGTAGCTTCCTTGTGTGATATTTTGTTGCTAATACTTTAAATTCTTGGGTTGAAATACCTTTACCACTTCTAACATGGTAATAGAGCCCTAAAGAATTTACAACCATCCATTATCTTACAATTTTTAGATAATTTTATTCTACTTCCTTTATCATTGCTTCTTTCCTTATCATGGAGAGGAAGCATAGAAGAAAGGCATGCAAGGAGATCTTGGTGCCCTTTTCAAGAATTTTTAAAGATTTTGAATCCTTTTATTATTTTTGAAGCTTTTGTTGTTTTTGAGGTAGTGAAAGAGGTAGAGGAAAATAATGTGGAAAGGCATTGAATCTGATAAGGAAGAAGAAAGATTTGCATTGAGTGGAGGATAGGCGTTGGAGAAGAAGCTTACTGGGCATTGGAGAAGAAGCTTGGTGCTAGTGTGATCTTGGCATCACCTTTCTAACAAAGCATTATATTTTAATAAGCTTAACACCTTTTTTTAATGAATTTTTAGATATGATCTTGGCATTAACCATTGGAAGGAATTGAAATATTTGAAGATTGGTGTTCTTTTCTACTTATTTGAGATCTGCATAAGAGTTGGGTGTTGGATTTTTTTATTTTTGCAAACCTACCTTAGAGTTTTATGTTTTTTCTCAGGTCTAATTATAAGAAATAGGTGTTGAGCATAGATATCTATTTTGGCCTTAAAATATAATCATTAGCCATTGGCACTAGAAGAAGAGATTTGAAAAGAGATCTTAGCCAAGCGTTGTGATATTCTCAAGGTGAAGTTAGAATAGGCATCCTTTTATACTAAGACATCTTCCTTTTTTTCAAGTTTGACCAAGTTTGAAGACAAACAAGGCATTGAATCTAAGGATTAGTTCTTGCAAGAGAGATTTGTGCTAAGTAACAAGAGACTCTGGCAATTTTCTACAAATTTGCATTGGAACTTCTATCTACAAGTTTGACGTCAAGTCTATTCTTTTTGTTATACAAGTGTCATTTCATATCTACTAAGAAAACCACCTACTAGGCATTGAATTATGTTCTTTAACTTTTGGTGTTGAATATCAACTTAAGGTGATTTTGATAAGTCTTTTCTAGATTTGTCCTGGGAAGGCATTAGAATACAAGGTGGCATCTTAAATCTGCTCATTGGCATCATTTACAAATCTTGTTTGTGGTGTTGGATTTGCATAAGATCCTTTCCTGCTATTTTATATTTATTTATGGGAGATTTAGAACTAAAAACAATAATATTTTCCCTTTTTATCTCTCGAAACAATTGGTTTCATTCAATTTTTACTTTTACAAGTTGATTTTTTGCCTCAAGTGGAAGCATAGTTCACTTGCATAAGAATAAAATTAACCAAGAGGATATTTTTTCATACCTGTTATTATTTCTGAGGTCATGATTCAATTTTGGTTCCAACGAGTGGTTGGATGACTATGTTCTTTTTTGTTTTGGTCTCAAAAACTAGTTTGTTATGATTTTTAAACCCTAAATTGTTATGAGAAATCGTAATGCTTTTAACTTTTAAACCATAACTCAGATTTGAGTTTGATTTTTTTAAAGTGTATTTTTTTGATTATCTATTCATTGGTATAATTAATTTAGAAAGATACATTAATTTTATAAAATGCTAAATTGAGAGGGTGTCCTGTAATATAATATTTTGGAGGGGTTATCTCAGTGGCAATTTTGTGCACCCTTTGCAATCTTTTTGATCTTTGGTGATTAGTTAGTGTGGATTCTAATTCTAGTGTTGACCATAATGAGCCTTCATTACACATATTGCCACACATGGAGACCTCAAATAGAAATAATTATAAAGCACAAAGGATTATGGTTCCTAATAAATAAAACATAACCATAGTTTACACATGAATTTGAAATTTTTTTGCACCAATTAAGTTTTAAGAGTGTATGGTATTGACTAGAGGATACATGAGTGATAGACTTTTATTTCATTTTGATGGGTGTTATTTTTCATTCAAAATGTGGATTAAGTTAAAGGGTTTGTTTGGGAAAGTAGATCACTTGAGAGCGTTGTAGCTTGAAGTGGAGCTTACTTCACTAAATATAGATGACTTTGCATCTATTATAAACTACTTCACTAAATTTAACCATTTTTTGACATAGTTGAAGGGGAGTGGATGAGATAAAAAGGATGAAGAGTGTGTATACTTGATCTTGTCTAAGTTGAGTGGCCCATTTTAAATATTTGCTTTTATTTTTTCATCAAGTTATTTTGTGAGAGACTTACTAAGGAGGAATCTAAATTGTCTCACCTTGAGTCTTCTACCTCTCAAAAAGTATTAGTGGACTCACATTCTAAGACTAAGGGAAACTATAAGTGTGAGAAGAAGAACTCTCCTCCTCCACCTCAAAATTTACCTAATCCCAACACTAATACATCTAAACCCAAACCATCTTCCAAATCTAAGAATAAGTATAATCTATCTTGTTCCTAATGTGGGGGGGGGGTCTAGTCATGAAGAGTCTAGGTGTTTCAAAAGAATGCAAGAATTAGATGATGTCATTAGGAAACACAAGATTTATATCTCCACTCCTCCATATCATGAGCATGGAAAAAAATTAATGTTATCAGGAGATCATAATTACATATTTTAGATAATTGGGTTCTAAATTTTTATGCTTCACACCATATAAATTTTACTAAGGAGTCCTTTATATCTATTGATTTGAGTTATTCTTACAACATTATGGTTGGAGATTATTTTTTCATTTTTGTTAAGGGGAAGGGTGACATACAACTAGTTGGTGGCTCCATCAATGATGCATTATATGTTCCAAACATCACCACTAATCTAATTTTAGTGTATCATATTTTCCATTGTGGTCAGGGTAAGATAGTGACTTTCATAGCATAGGGTGCTAAAGTTTGAGCTTTGTCAAAGCCACACACACTTATTTCATAGGGTGTTATTGATAACAGTTCTTGATTTTACTATTTGGAGGGTTTTGATGATACTCTTCTTATAGGGACATGTTTAGTTTCTCATACAAATTCTAAGATCTAGCTTTGGAATGATAGGTTTGGATACCTAAACTACATATATTTAAAAGATTTCAACATTGATAGTATGGTAGAGGGTCTTCCTCAAATTTCATGTCTTGATGTAGTTTTCCCCAGTTGTGCATTAGAGAAGTAACACTAGGATTCATTTCCTAAGGGCATGTTCATGAGAGATTATTCACCACTTGTGCTTGTGCACAGTGATTTGATAATATTTCTTACTTCTTTCAATGGAGATAAGTATGCACTTACCTTCATTGATAATTTCTCAAGGCATACTTGGGTTTATTTCCTCAAGTATAAGAGTGATGTCTTTTCTCAATTCAAAGTATTTAAGGCTTTGATCAAGAAATGGTTATTGAGTTGCATCAAGAATCAAAGTATAGATAATGGGGTGGAGTACTTCAGTTGAGATTTTTATAGTTTTTTAGCAGCCCATGGTATTGTTCACCAATATTTTATTCCACATACTCCACAACATAATAGATTAGTAGAAAGGAAGAACCAAAGTCTAAAGGATATGGCTAGCTACATGATGCATTCATGAGATTTACATCATATCTATTGGGTAGAGGAAGTTAATTATGTAAACTATATTTAGAATCACACACCATATTGAGCACTTGAGCATGTGACTCTAGAGGTGGCCTAGTCTAGAATCAAACCTAATGTCTCATTTTTTTGAGTCTTTGGGAGCCTTGCTTTGACGTTTATACCAAATAAAGAAAGTAAAACATTAGATAAGAAGAGAAAACCTTTGATTTTTGTAGGCTATTATGAGAACATGAGAGCTTATCTTGTTTTAGATCCTGATACTCATGATGTTCATTTTTGAACACATGTACAGTTTGATGAACACTTCACATCTCATGACTCTTCATCTTCTTCCATGCTTATTCTTCTTCTTTCGATGATTCACCTCCTCTTTAGGATTTCTTCTTTGAGGATCCAATTCAAAAGATTACTATGGAGGTTATAGAGGATGAGGATCCTATTCACATTGTTGTTTTCACTATGCCTAGGTGGTCTTGTACTACAATTTTTGAGGTGGCACCTTTCATGAAGGATATTCCACCTACTTGACATCATTATGCACATTCTATGGGTATTGGACTTTTATGCTAGTCATTCTATGGAGATCCACAATATTTTTCAAAGGCTCATGGGATATAAGAGTGGGATGATACGATTAAAAATGAGTATTCTTCATTGATGAAGAATCACACTTGAGATTTGGTTACTCTTCCTAAGGGAATATAGTTGGTTAGGTGTAAGTGGATTTAATGCACTAAGTATATAGATGATGAGTCCATTGATAAGTATAAGGCATGTCTTGTTGTAAAAAGATTCTCTAAAGTTGAAGGTATTGACTATTCTGAGACTTTTGTGACCGTTACCAAGATGGGTTCTATTCACCTTGTACTTTATCTTGCTACATAACAAGGTTGTCTAGTATATCAGATGGACATTAAGAGTGATTTATTTTACAAAGACTTGTATGATAAAATCTATATGGAGTACCCTGCTTGGTTTTTCATTATTTATTTATTATTTTTCAACTTAGGAGGTCTCTTTATGGTCTCAAATAGGCCCCTCAAACTTGGTATGAGAATATGGATTTATTTCTTATCTCCACTGGCTTTGTTCATTTACACTCTGATCTTATAATATATATTCAATGTATTAGAGAGTACATTGTTATTCTAGTCTTGTATGTTGATGATCTACTTATCACAGGCAACTCCTCATCTTAGATTCAAACTATTTAGTAGGCACTTTCAACATAGTTAGACATGACAAATCTTGGTCTTTTGCATTTCTTCCTTGGTTTACATAATTCACAGTCCAATATAGGGATTTATTTGAATTAGCATAATCACACACTTGATCTTCTTCAATATTTTAACATGGTTGATTTCAAGCCAAGTCCTCCTTTTCAATGGAGTGTCTTTCACTACCTCTTATACTAATCCACTTTATGATCCTACATTATATAAGAAGATGGTTTGGAATCTTATGTATTTGAATCATACTTGCCCTAATATTTCATTTGCAGTTAGGATTGTATCTATGTTTACACATGATAGGCATTGAAAGACTGATAAGAGGATTTTACAATATCTATAAGTCACTACTCATTTTGTATGACACTACACTAGGGTTTATACTTAGTTGGTTGGATACAATGATTCATATTAGGTAGGTTCTCTTAATGACATGTGTTCCAATTCTAGCTACATATTTTGTCTTGACTCTTCACCTATTGTTTGGTTATGAAAGAAGTAACATGTTATTAAACTTTTATCTACATAGACCAAGTATAGGGTAGAAGTTATAGTGAGTCAATAGGGTCTTTAGCTTTGTAAATTATTGATAGAGTTTGGATTCATGCAAGATTCACCCACTATACTTTGTTATGATAACTAGAGTGTAATTCACATATCTTGTAATCTAGTTAAGCATCAATGGACCAAACACATTGAGGTACATATACACTTCATTCATCAACATATTTAGGATGTAATTCTTAGTTTGGAGTACATTTTGATTCAACAACAAGTTTTAGACATCTTCACAAAGCTTTTTACATCACCTCATTTCATTGAGTTGCATGGCATGCTTGGGGTTTTAGATGTTTTCCTTGGAGGCATTCATGAGGACACATTCCATCTTCATTTCATGGATACATATTATACACGAGTACCTTATTAGGCCTTGTTTTTAGGACTCATACTATGGATATGCCACTATTTCTTTTTTAGATTTTGCTAGCACCTAGCTTCACTTGAAGGGATGTTAGAGTATGTATTTCATGTATTTTCTCATGTTTGCTAGTGTATTAGCTAGTTATATCATCTTGTAGTGATTTTGTCCTATGTGAGGATTTATCTCACATTGTCCAAGTTAATTAGTTAATTATTTAACTTTACATATATATGCAAGAACTTTTCTTTGTACTGGCATGATTCATTATACTTCATTCTAAATAATATATGATTTATCTTAGTTTTGCATATCATATTTGTAGCTTTCTTGTATGATGTTTTGTTGCTAACGCTTTATATTATTGGGTTGGAATGCCTTAACCATTCCTAACACCTCCATGTTAGGGCCTTGAATAGTAGCTCCCTTTATTTAGTGATCTAAGCTAGCTCATGAAGACTGATGTTGGATTTAATATTTTTCATGTCTTCAACAATATTGTATCCTCCCTTGCCCTAATTCTCAAAGATATGTGACTGATCCTTTTGATTAGGAGGAGGTTAATTATCCATCTTAAGTGGAGGATGGTTATCTCTCTATGGTAGTGTTAGATTATTGTTAGCATTTAGATTAGGAGGATTGGTGGAACTATTATTTGGAGGTGTCAAAAAAGTCATAGGCTACTTGATTTTTAAGTTTTAGTTATTCCTAACCTATTGGTACTACTATAAAGTATGAACCTCATCTGTGTTATCTTTAGGTTCATTGTCATCTTCCCTTGGGAAGGGAAAGTCATAAGTTTTAAAGACCATAGTCATGCTAGGGTTGCCTGAAGAATTTTATGAAGATGGATCTTGCTAACTAGTATAATTTTCTTGCCTTTTAGATTCCTACTAGAAGATTTTGAAATCAATGTAGAATTAGATACAATCCAGTTCCCCATGTTGCATGGTTTTATATACTCAATAATAGTTTATAAGAGTTATGCCCATAATATTTATCTCTGATATCCTATTATAAAGAAATTGATGTTCTTCATTATTCCTAGACCTATTGAAAGTCCTATTATACCTTTGGAACCTATAACCTTGATTGTTTAATTAGAGTTCTGTTAACTTATATTATCCATACATTTCTTCATGTTAAGGAATTCATTACTCAATTTTTGTACCATTGTCTAGATGGATTCCATTTTGATCTTGTTTAAGTTAGGGGCATTATCCTATGTATAAGTATTATTAAATGGTTTCAAAGGTTGACTCTAGCCCTGATGGATAGAAGTAGAATTGTTTAATAAATTAACATACTCATTTTGGTTAACATGGTTTAATGGTAATTACTTGTGGATTGAGGTCTAGTTTTGTGATATAATACATATTTTGGGTTATACTAGGGACTGGGTTACAATATGAGTAAATAGGTCCAAGACTGAGTGGAGTTAATTATTGTAATTAAGGATACATCTATTTGTATACATTAATTACCTCTGCATAAGCTAAGGGTAAGGTCTCAATGCTGACATCCCTATGTAAAAACATAATACTCATGGAATCTAGGGCATTTTTATACATTTTTAGGGCCAATAGATCATTAGGTTGATAGGTAGACTCCAATATGCTATACATCTTTTGAAATCGAGTGTTGAAATCTTGAATTGGCTCATTGGGTACTCTTCTCATGATAAAAAAGTGTTGATAGATAACACTTTCACTAGTAACTTGGCCAAACTAGGTTAAAAATATATGTTGACATTTTATCCAGGTTGTGATTATTTAGAAACTAGTCATTGGCTACTTCTTGCAAAGTGAAAGGGAACAATCTTAAAGCCACATCCTCATGAATTACATTAAATATCTCTAAGATGAATTTGAATGCCTTGATATGTTATTTTATTTTCCTTCTTCTTGAAGGAGAGAAAGAGGGGAGATATTTCTCTAAGTTTCTAGGCAAATCATGCACTGATATTGTTACATTGATAGCCAATCCAGTCAACCAAGATGGGGATTGAGGTGGGAGGCTACATAAAGTGGAAGATTAAGAGGTAGATTCTAGGGATGGGGCATTAGAACTATTAGAAGGTGATTATGTCTTCCTCGAAATTATGAATCTACCCTGGGTCTCTTATAAATACATTTATCAGACCTAACATTTCTATGGATCTTCAAAGGTGGTTGTAATATATTACTATCTAAGGTTTTGACCGTGTTAGTCATCTAAGTGAATCCAATACAACTCAAGTGATTTTATTCATTCCAATAGAGGCATAGGTTGATTAACCCTCCTTCTAGAACCAATTTCAAAGATTTTATTGATTCAAGTTTTATACACACCCATAGAGTTTCTTACGAGGTTACCTCTAGCATTTTAAGATCAATGAACAAGTTCACTCCAAGGCATGAGTTACAGGGTATTCGGTTTTATAATAACCTTTTGTTGGAATAACGGTTTAATGATATAAATTATTTACAAAGAGTGAACTATCTATGGGTGAACCTAAATCTACTTGGAGTGAACATAAGGATGATGATTTCTAACTAAGGTGGGAAGGATTGTAAAATAAATTGCAAAAAAAGAGGGAAAAGTAAGGTTGAAAAGGAATGTCTATGGAATTTCAAGGATAAAACCTTTCAATACTAAGATTTGAGATCAAGTAGGATAATGTATTTGGACCAATACTTGTTGAAAGCTAATATGGCACACAAATAATCAAATATAATTAAAGAGTCAAAGGGAACAAAAACATAGTATACTCAAACATACAAAAAATATTAGGTGTATACATATTCCCCACCAAAGCTCACTACATGCTAAGATGTTATAAAAACTCTCACCATATGATTTTCATTAATGATATAATTTTAAGCCATATTGGTTTTCATTAATTATTAATTTTAATCAATTAATGGTAATTATTCTCTTGTTTCTCACATGGTATTCAGGTTAATTAATTCAAATTATGTATTTTAGTCATAATTTATTGAAATCTATTTATCCATATTACATTTATGAAATTGTGCTCTCTTAAACTATTTTCAGTCTTATATATTTCCTCATCTTAGGAAAATCTCAATTTTTCTAAGGTTTTTTTCATTTCATACTTTATGATTAAATCATCTTAGTTTCATTTATCTTTGATTTGAAGCTTGGTTTGCTTTTCTAATATTTTATCAAATCATAGGCTACTTGGTTGGTGTGTATATAATAAATATTAATCCGATCTAAGTATACAAAGATGAAGGGTGCTAATATGAGTCAAGAATGAAGGTATGATATAATACTATGCAAACATCTCTTAAAAGTACCATGATCCAATCCCACCTCATTCTTGGTATATGCATTTAGGTAGATTGATGCATCAACAATCCCTACAAGAAAAAATGTTAGCACAGTTATAATGAAATAAATATTAGGTGTATACATATTCCCCATCAAAGCTCATTACATGCTAAAATAGTGTAACGCATGATGGTGATTTGGTATATAAATGTAATAACATGAAAGAGTATAACTAAAAAGAAATATTGAAAAAATGAAAAACAAATGAAAGTAAACAAATAAAAATATGTAACTCCATTTACTTTGTTGATTCTAGATGTTACATTGCATGTATTTCAATTGAAACAAGACACTAATTGAGAATAACAAACGGGAACCTTTTTTTTCATTTTAATACCTAATAATTATATTTTTTCTAAGATCCTAATGTTTCTTTAGGTTTGTAAAAATGACCAAAAGAAATAAATATATGGTAAAATACATAATCTAGAGGTAAATAACCAAAAATTTAAATTTTTTAAAAATTACTATAAGTAGGAAAGAAGAATTTCATTGTCTCATTTGTTATTTTTGGAAAACCAGAGCTTTGATTATCCAAATTTAGTGTTACTAGAGATGTTGTCTCAAGGATTATGAGTATAATGTGCTATCAGTGTATGATACGATTGATATAATATATCCATTAATACTATGTAGTTGGTTTATACAAGTTGGTGATGTTGCACAAGAGTTATGATGGCAAGAGCAAGCTACTACTCCACCATCAAACTTGGAAAGAGGATATGGTGTGGGATGGAAGCAAGTGACTATGGAATAAATAAATTTGACTAAGGATATCATTATCCATAAGGTGATTATGAATTGAATGCACTAGCTAGAGATAGAGCTAGTTGAATCACAAGGAGAGGTATAGGGATTAATAGCTCAGACACACACTAGACAAGTCTCTACAAGCAATGACATATATAGGCTCTTTAAGAATCATGGTGCCTGACCTAACACCACATGCATATTGAAGGAAAACCACTTAGTTAGTTATGTATACTTTTTTTAATTTTTAATGTAGAATACAATGACACACATGTATATATTTTTCATTTTTTATTTACAAGAGATTGTGCTTATGGTTTTTTATTTTTAGCATGTACTATGGTTTTGATATCATGTTATGGGAAAATGTTTTTATGATGTAATGTTTTATTTTTTATTGTGAAAAAATGCATAGTAAAAAACAACAAAAACTAAGAATGAAAAATGACTTCTTAAATAAGTAGATGGAAAGATCAACAAACAAAAGATATATTTAAATATTTGAAAAATTAATGTAAAACATACCCAATGTAAGTAAGATATAAATCTTAAGATAAAACATAAGATATGCAAAACATTATGAGAAATAATTCACAAATCACATCAAAATGTAAGATAAAGTTAATCATAAGATGCTAAAAATAACTATAGAAAGAGATACCCAATGTAAGAAAATATGAAAGATAATCAAACAAGGATATGTGAAAAATGTCATCCAATGTAATAAAAGTAATAAAAACTTTAATCCAACATAGGGGAAAATAAGAATGTGAAATTAAATCTAATGTAAGAGAAGTAAAAACTCAAATCAAACAAGGACATGTAACAAAATAAACAAAGACATCAATGAGTGGAAAGTTGAAATCAGTGCTTGTGCTAGAGTAATGTATAGGAAAAAACAACCATCTAAAGACATAACTATGATGACAAAGATGGTGTGAAAATAGACGGTGCTATGAATTTTTGAGGAAGACATGGTTGTATTCCTCGATGTCTCACAATGCAAATATGAAGCTAAAAATATAAGAGGTGCTATAAATGAATGTTATGATTTAATATGAAGAAAAGAGATAGAAGAAGGGAAATTAAAGAAGAGGGATGTGATAAAATAAAATAAATACCTAAAAAGGGTATAATTGGAAAGAGAGAATGAAGATATAAGGATGTGAGGCACCATAAAGATAATGTATAAATCCTTAATGGAGATGACACACTATTTTAAAGTGGGAAAGACTAAGAACTGCTAACATTAAGGACCTAGATAACCCCACCTAGAAAGTGTAAGATTGAGATAACAAGTGAATCATAAATATTCATAGGAAGGTTAGATGCATGAAAAATAAAATAATCCTACCTTCTCACAACATGTTCCCCACTTCTCAGAACACCTTATAGATTTGCTAGTCTATTGTGAAGATTGGGTATTTGTGTGAGAAAGTAGTGACACTAGAATGTAAGATAAATGTAAGTAATGATGTAGTGAAATATCCTACCCTAGTCTACTTTCCTACTGAATCCCAATGGACCTATGATCTATTATGAGGATAACTATGGAATTTTAGCTTCATTTAAAATGATGTGCCAAACAGATCATGTCTTTTGGTGTGGTTTAACTTTAAAGATATAATCTAAATTTTAACATTGATTTTCATTATGATTTGTATTTAAAATATTTTGGATTTTTTTATTTTCCTCCTCCATATGGATTTGTAAAAATAAAAAATGGGTACTAAAAATTACCAACACAAGAGAGCCTGTATTTAGTTGCTTGAGAAGATAAACTAAATACCATGATGCCTAAAGAGTCATAAACTTGAACCATAAGAAATGTTGTAATATTGAAACTGACCCAAGTGTTCCTCAAGTGAAAGGAGAGGAAAATATATGGATCTTGGAAGATCCATCCATGTGAAAAGGTTGATACAATAAAGATAGTTGATCAAAATAAGGGAGAGTTTTTACTTCAGAGGCGACTAAGAAAAAAGAAGAGATATGAAATTACATGGAAATGCAAGTCAATTTGTGAAAATAATAACTAAAGAATATAAATGCAATTAAATATAGTGATAATGTCACTAGAGAATCCATACTAACCTATATAAGTTCTATCACAAACACTGATAATAGAAATCATACCAAAAGAGGGTGAAGAAAAGAAGATACCAAAGAATCATAAAGAAACTAAGGCCAAATGTAAAAATGTTATAAGATGCAAAAAATAAACCTAAAGATGCTACTTAAGATACACAAGGGAAATAAAAGGTGACTGTAAATCATCCCAAAAGAGGGGTAAAATAAGATGCTAAAATGATACTAGAAAGAGTCTAAAAAATAATAATGGTTGTTTGAAAAGTGTGATAAAAAATATATATGAAGTATTAAAAATAAATATCATGATAATATATATATATATATATATATATATATATATATATATATATATATATATAGATATATATATACACATATATATACATGCACACACACACACACACACACACACACACACACACACACACACACACACACACACACACATATATAATGAGCATCATGTATGTTAAATATAAAATTATGAGATCATATCATGTAAAATGAAATATATTCTCATAAACGATGTGAACTATCTATACTGACACACACACACACACACACACACACACACACACACACACACACACACACACACACACACATATAATGAGCATCATGTATGTTAAATATAAAATTATGAGATCATATCATGTAAAATGAAATATATTCTCATAAACGATGTGAACTATCTATACTGACATAATCAATAACATTTTTCAAGCCTTATTGTAATTGATATACAACTCAAACCATAGTCTCTTCTTCCTTTCCTAAGAGTCATGCAAGGATTACCTTGTGGATGAGCTCCAAATAAAAATTAGGCACACTAAAAGGAGGAATATGTGAATCCTCCTAGTGAGAATAAAATATGTGAGGAAGATGATATGCCATTAAATAAGTAGCGTGACACATCCTATGATCTAAGATGTAGTTTTGGCCCTAACAGAAGCTATTCCTTGATCTTATATGGACCATGTGAATGCAACTGGGAATATCAAGGTGAGGGCCTCGTAAAATATATAAAATACCTTTGAATGGTTATGCACTAATCCATATAATGTGTATAACACTCATGAAAAATATAATACACCTCCCCATTTTTATGGATATAAGTAGGTGTAATCTTTAGAGGTGACATGTTCAATTGAAGGGAAAAGTTCATTGCCTTTTGACAAATTACATCCAAATAATATCAAAGACCTTGATATTTAGTTTATTAATGTGTACTAGTATCATGGAATAAACAATAATTCCTAGGAGAATAATATTGGGGTGAATGAATTTTATGGGAGGAATTTGGACTTTCAGCTTTTGCTATGCTAAATATTACTAGTAGGCTCTAAACTTTTGAGTTGAATGATTGGATATTTTTTGAAACTCATGATATGGATATTTATATGGGGTGGTTGGGCATGGTGGAATATCAAATTATGTGGAGGAATGTAATGAGGTCTTTCTATAGTCCCATCTAGATACCCCATATCATCACTATTGGGTCATGTATTGGTTTACTCAGGAATTTGATTCTATCACTCTAAATATCCATAATACACTTGACATTAATGTTGTGAGTGACCAACAACTCTATCAAATGAATAATATGGTTCCACTATTTCCTTAGGATGCATCCTCTATGTTGACCATATAATTATATCCCATATCTATAGAGGAAGTAAATTCAATAGATCATAATATCTAGTGAAATGATAAAGTCTGGTTATAGATTTATCATCAATCATACTCTAAAGATGTTAAAAAATAATAGGTGCCATACTTGTAGTAAAGTATAAATTAACTCCATCTCAGATCTAGAAACAATTATTGAAGAAGAGTTGGTGTTAGGTAAACCTAAAGAGGTAGGAGTACTAGGTCAAACAATGTCAAATAAATTAATACTATAATAATATAAGGATTATTCATAGGAGCACTGAAGAAATGAATAATAAAAATATATTTATGAACCCTTGGATTGGACATAGCCAAAAAATTATGGGTCATCTACGTTGTAACCATTTTCATGATTATGAGTGGTGATATCTATGTTAAGGGATTCAATCATTATGCCACTAAAAGAACATGGTCACAACATAGGTGGTGACTGGGTGATGATACTAGAAGGAAGCTCTAATGTTTTGATTTTTAAACTAATCTCATAAGGATCATCATTATTAGAGTCAAGGATGTTTTGTTTAATATTTCCCACAAGCTCAGGATGACCACTACAACCTGGATTACAGTTGATAAAATAGTTAAAATTCATATACTCAAGAAATTGTTTGCTAGGTAAAGGTTAAACAATTGAGCTTTTATAGACACCGTGTTCTTAGAATTGTAAAAAAATACAAGGGTTGGTATAACCTTGTACCCTATTAATGGAATCCATGTAATGAAATATTATCATTGACACATGGAAGAGGCCACAACCCTCATAAAATGAGTCCAAGGATGATTGAGATAAATGTTATAAGATAGAAGGAAAATGAATATCATCACCTTCACTCTAATCATAACATGTGGTACTATAATATGGATCTAAACACATCTTAAAGGATGAATTTGTCTTTGGTCAAACCCTTGGCACATGGTTTGGCCAAACTTAAGGTTGCATTCATAATAACTTAAATTTTTAACTTTTTTCAAAGAGGAAATATAAATGTCAGAGCCTTCATCTATCAAGGCTCACTTGAATCAGATGTCACCAACTTAGGTTATAATCAATAAGTGTCATCAACATAGAGTAAAATTTCATCGAGGATCATATATGTGATAATAATATGCATCTATAGTGTGATCCACATGGATGGGCATCTCTTCCTTGTTGTAAGATAATTTCCTTACACCCAAGAAAGGTAGCTTATTTCCCTATAGGTGTTGTTAAATGACTATTCATGTCAAACAAAAGCTACATAATATATCTTATAATTTTTGGAAAAGTCTTCATAATCTCAAGAAATGAGATTTGAGATGGGAGTCTAAAACTTTCTTCTATGGGATCCCATTCAACAAAGATAATGTGAGCTAGATAAGACTAAAAAAGAGGAATCAAATTCTAAAGTGGATTAGATGTAGATGAAAAAAATTAAAGAGAAGAGGAGAAAAGGGTTATGTTTTAATTGTGATATCAAGTATAGTTAAGGACATAAATGTGTAGAAAATAAATTATTCTACATTAACGGTGAAAATGAAGGAGAGGAGGATGAAGAAGTGGCATGGGAGGATAATGATGAGCTAAGGGAGGAATCAAAAGAAATGCCAATAGCTATATATTTCCATGCACCTTCTAACATTATCACTCTATAAACCTTCAAGGGAGTGGATTTATTGAAAAAATAAAAGGTAACAAAATTGATTAAATCAAGTAGTACTCAAAACTTCATCAAACAATAAACCGGTTATGTGTTTGAATGGTTTTGTTTATCCAACTCCAAAGTTTAAATTCATGATTTTATATGGGTACTTAGTCCATTTTTTTAGTAAATTTCATAGTATTAAACTGTGTGTGGGAGAATATCTACTAGATATCCCTATTTTTTCATTCCTATGGGTAGAGTAGGTATTGAGTTGGGAGTACAATAGATAACTATCTTGGGAACAATTAAGATGAACTTCCAATAGTTATTCATGTGTTTTCATTCTGAGGGTATTAAATTTTAACTATGTGGGTTACATACAAACTCCCCATAGTTCGTGAGTTCTCATCAGATGTAAAAGATACTAAAAATGAGAGCAGATGGGTTTATGGCTCAATTATTTTCAATTGAGGCACAACCACCAAAAGGATTTACACTTCTATATCTATAGTCTATTGTGTGTGAGTATTCAATAAGTTTTGGTGATATTCTAAAATAACTTCATCCCAAAATGGATCATGACCATGCCATTCAACTAGTGTAAGTGTATCCACCACCTAGCATCAGGGCTTATTGGTACCCATATGTCCAAAAGAGTGAGACTGATAAGATGGCATAGTATATGATGGAAGAAAGTAATATCTATCATAGTCAAAATGCTTATTCCTCACCAATGGTGATGGTGCATAATAAGGATGACACTTGGCATGTGTCCCAACTATAGGGAACTCAACAAGCACACCATCAAAGATAAGTTCCATATTCTTATAATTGATGATTTTCTAAATGGATTACATGGTTTTGTTTATTTTTAAAAACTTTAGATTCATTATGGGTATCATTGACTCATATTTAGAGATAAGGATATTCATAAAATAGATTTCAGAACCCATGAGGATCACTATGAATTTTTGGTGATGCCTTTTGGCCTTAGTAATGCACCATATAGATTTTAATGTTTGATGAACTCTATTTTTAGCCATTTTAAAGAAAATTTGTCTTGGTTTTCTTTGATGATATTTTAACATACAAATAAACATGGGTAGAACACTTGCATCATGTGAATTAGATTTTGGATATTCTTAAACACGAAATTTATGACAAGCCTTCTAAATCCACTTTTGGAATTAAGGAAGTTTATGTTTTGGGTCATATTTTTTCCCATGAGGGAATCAAGGTGGATCAACATAAGGCTATAATATAATGTAAATTTCCTTAAATACTCAAAAACATATAAGGATTCTTGGGGCTCATAGGTTACTACTATCATTTTGTAAAAACTTATGGTAGCATAATAACACCACTCACATCCTATAAGACATTAATGGATGATGTATAAATATGATCCAAAAGTTTTTTAAGTATAAAATTCAACTTATTTTCATAAAAAATTATGGGTAAATTACATGGTGATTTTGAGAATCTTTCATATGGGGTGAACATGATCATTCATGGTTGTATAAAAATGTTTTATTGATCATGAGTTGATTCAAAGCATTTCCATGGGTCTCTTTATTATGAATTTACTTCATTGAAATATTACAAGAAGTTAGGATGTTTTATTTTTTAAATTGACATTGAATGCATATGTAGTGGGAATGAAGGATTGATCAAGTAGAAATATTGAACAAAAATTTATTTGACCCTCCTACCTTAACTTCTTCACACATGCTAGTCCATTTTATGCACCAAAAATGAGTGATTCAATGCTTATCCATGCAATATATGTATATAAAATTATGAGAACATGTAGTTAACCTACTCCATCACTCATTATGTGAACCGACAATTAGTAACACCATACACATAATTTTGAGTTGGTCCTAATGTGTGCCATTGACTAATCATATTTCAGACAATTAATAAGAATTCCTTCATACTTTATTTATCACTTTTTTTGGTTCTACACCTAATACTAAAATTCTCAATATGTACCTTTAGCCTCTACTTGGTCCCATAATAGTTCAACATACTTATGACTTGGATCTTGATCATCTACTACCAACATCAAAATGATAAATTACTAAAACTACTACTATGTGCACCAACCACAACACACATCAATTATAAAGGTTTATTATTACGTATATTATACTAAGTGCTACAACCTTTGGTAATTTCAAACTTTCCATAAATAATAAAAATATGAAGGGGAAGTTATTTTTCAAGAAGTAAAAAGTATAATTTTAATCCAATTCAATTACACACTATCTGAAAAAGTTCAGGTTGTGCAATGACCTAAAACTAGTGCCCCAAATACTCACTAGATATCATCACACACTAATAAAAACACTATATGCTAGAGACATTATGATGATGAAGACACTAGAACATGTATGGAAGTTGATTTGTCACCTACATGTAAATCTCCATCACATTCCAAGGAAAATGAATAGTTAATCATTGTTTGTTATAGTCTCAGACCATTTTGCTATCAATATTGATTGTAACTATTATTTTTATCACCTATGTAATTTCATTCAAACTTAATAAAGGGAACACTCACAGTTATTATATTTCATTCTTTGGTTCACCGGCTTAAAAAACTAACTTTGATTCTCATCCTTACTCTTTAATCATGGCTATTCTCATTGTTATTTCTCTACTTCTTTATATACATATGTAATATACATGTTTATGGGAATACAAGAACATTATTCTTGTAACTCTTTTTATTTCATGAATATATTATAATTTTTAATACTTTTATATATTGTACGTTCATTATAACATAGTAAGTTACTATCTAAATTATTGTGTTGTCCTCCACTCCACCATACTAGACCTTCTAGTGATAACCAAATCTATAAGGAAATTTATTGAGGATAAATATATTGTTCCATCTAATTGATATGTGGGGATGTTTAACATTATCTTAATCAATAATATATTCAAATATCATGATTTGAAATAATAAATAAACGAGAGAATCTTTTTAAACTCAACATTGTTCAATGAAAAATCATTAATATCTTACCACATTTGGCATAAAAAATTGTAGCATTTGTTGTTGGATCTAGTGATTTCTTAATGCTTAACATCTCTCTTTTGAACCCAAATTTCCTTCAATTTTATTCTCAATCATGTGAATTTTAACTTTTTATAGTCATTGTTGTTAATTAACCATATTGAAATATATGAAATATCTTACTATGTAAATCATATACACCAAGCCTTTTGGAATTTCAATAATTCATTAAAAATTGATGTTAAATTTTATTGTAGTATTACCGTATATTCAATAATGTTTTTTAATATAAAATATTAAACTATAAATTTATATTGTTTTTAATTTTTCCTCCTACTATGAACCACACTAGCATTTGAAGGTAAGGTTGAGTAAATATTTCCAAAAAAGATTCTAACTTAAAAAATATGGCCAATGATATTTCTTTATTATTAAATGAAATAATAGAAACCTATAAAATTAATAGTAATATTTCAAACAATAATAATGAATAGAGTAAAATGATAGAGAAAATATTTTAAATAAAAAAATATTTATTATGAAACATAATAAAATATCCAAAACAAAGCAATCTCTAGAACTAATGTCTTCTGAATAACTAACTATGATAAAAAAGAATCCCCACTCCTTATTTATACATTACATTAATTTATTGTAACATGTAAGCCCTTAATTAGGTATATATCTATTAAATGATTACTTAAGAGTATTGTGTCATGTTTAAGCTATTTATAAACTTAATAAATATTTAAGCTATTTTAAAAATTCATATTTATTCTCCCAAAGTAACAAATGTTTAGAGCAAATTCTATACATTGTTTGTCCCCTTAGGTTTATAAGGCAACAATACATGATAAAAAGTTTTTCAAATTAGAAAAGAGAGTTTAATGGTGAAAATAATTAAATAGTGGATTTTATATAAATCATCTTTTTTCATTTGTAATAACAAAATATTAGATGTTGTTGTGTAATTTGTGGGTCTTTTTAAGTTTATAATGTAAAATGTGATCAAAATAATTGTTAATTTGGAAAGAATATATATGGTGAAAAGTTCAAAATGATAGATTTTCTAAAATCTATTTTCCTCTCTCATATTAAAAAAGTTGTAAAGAGGTTTGTGTGATTTATAGGTCTTTTTATTCCCAACATGGAGATTACCTCTAAATTTTATGATACTCCTCAGATTCAAAAGGAGGGTGTTTCATAAAGAGCAATTAATATGTTTAAAACTCCATCATTTATCAACTTTTAACATTCCTGATAAACAAGTTGAAACCTTTTGTGGGAAACACATCTTCTTAGATCACAATTCAATTGTTTTTTATTTTTTATTAAGGACAAAAGGGTGGAAGTTAATGAATCATTGGCTATCTTTGATGTGGTATCATTGTTCACCAAGGTATTTATAAATGATGTTATTGACATGGTTAAATATTATATAGATAAGGAAACTAATAGGTTAGTATCCATTCATCTAAAATCAATTTATTCTCTTTCAAATATGTCATTTTTTAGAAAATAGAAGGTATGGAAATCGGTTTACCACTTTTGCTATTGATTTTTAACCTCTTTATGAAGAATTTTTATGAGAGTAAGCTAACTAATTTAAAATAAAAAAAGTGATGGAAATGATATGTTTATGACACTAATAAATATTGGTAGCATGACAAAAAATAGTTTTAGGAGTTCCATTTAGACATCAACAACATGGTTGACAACAAGAAACTCACTAATGAGATTGAGGTAGATAATAGTTTACCCTTCTTTGATGTAATCAAAATTTGCCTCACATATTAATTCCCAAAAAAATTCTAAGTGTTCTCAAGACCTTTGCCATAGAGTATATTTGGATCTATGAATAGAATCAGTTAGAGTAAGAGATCAGATATAGATTTTTTTAAAAATAATTAGATACAAAGGAAAACAAATTTCTAGGATTTCAATGAAGTGAAAGAGTTCTAATACAATAGAAATGAGGTGGAGACCTCAAATAGTATTCTTATAGAATTACTTCCTTACATAAATGGAATATCCAACAAGATCTATAGTATCTTACGATTACATAATATTAATTATACTTTTATACTAAATAAAAAAAATTAAGAAAGATGTTGATATTTTCAAAGGATCATTTGAAACCATGTTTTAAAAGTGGGGTTAATAGAATAGAATTTTCTTGTGGGGTCCCTTACATTGGTAAAATAGGGAGTTCCATTTAGACTAGAGTCAAATATCTTACTTTAGATATAAACCTTCAAAATAAATAGAAATGAACTTTAGCATAATAATCCTTGGAAACTGATCACTCCATTGGCATTGATGATGCTAAGGTCACAATAATGAAGAATTATAATTTTAAATTTCACTTCAGGGATTATATGAATATTTTAGATTATTAAAATAATTTGAATAGAAATGTGGGATAGGGTTTGAGCCAGTCTTGGAAGAAAAATATTAATAAATTTAAGAAGGTCCCCACACTTTAATTGGTTACAATGTTTTGAAAATGGTGGTTATAGTTTAATACTTAGATAATTAATGTTTTCCAAAAAAAAATTATTATTTATCTTAATCAATGTTTTAGACCACATTTTATGGTCCATCATGATTATTGATAATATTGCAAGCACGATCTCCTTCTATAGATAATTTAAAAAAAAGACGTGATCACAATGTATAGTAATTAATGTAGGGATGACATTATTAAATAAATGTCAAATAAAAATTATTTATTTACACAACCCAATTAAATATTTTTATTTTTCACCTTAATTTATGGATTATGGGTTTTAATGATTCATTTAGCTCCATCCCCTCATCCCTATTGAGGTTATTTGGATGTTTACAAATCTCTATAACCTTCCTCAATTTTATTTTTATAAAGTGCTCAACCTTAACCAATTTTTTTCCCTTTTCTAAGCATATGTCATGGGATGTTAGATGATCACATTATACTAGGGTTGATATTTTAATGCAATCATAGTTGATGTTGAATCCATGCTCCTTGATTTTTTATAAAATGTTGTCTTATCTCTCTGATATATGGTTAACCACATACACAATAGATCTAATAAACACCATATACAAATTTAGGTTCAAGGGGGTATTTATATGTGGATTTTATCATGATCCTATTTCTATTTTATGAGATAAAAAAGGACTTAATTTTATTCTTCCTCAGAGTTTTTGAAATTTTAAAGATGCACATTCACTAAAAGGAATAAAGGATGTATAAATTTATTATTATGTCCTCCTACTAGAATCATGATGCCATCTTATTTTCCATATTGTTGAGGACCCTAAATTTTCTTCATATTAAAACCATTTATTTTTAAGACCATTTTTAAATGATGTTTTCTTCCTCAATGTGGTATTTATCTCAAATTCTAAAATCTATGTTAATAATAGTGCACTCTTATCTTTTGTGAGGGGTGATGATAAGATGAAGCATCAAGGTAAAGTTCAATGTGGGTGTGATTCCTATAAACTTATTAACATAAGGGCACATCTCCTTTTATTATAATAAACACATAAAGGAAATAAAAATGAACTCTTTATTCTAGCTCCTTGGTAAATTGTATACTTGGACAAATGTTGTTGAGATGTGAATTGAAAAATGCTAGACTCTCTTAACCATGTGGCCAATCTACATTACTGTTGTATACAAATATTTTATACCATTTATATTTTAATCAAAAATTTGTTAAAATATATATTATTGACATTAATCCCATTAATTATATTTATTATGCACATTAAACATATGAATTATGGGACTCCATGACTCATTTAATCATATTTTATGGGTTGAATAGAAAAAAGGTGTGGTAACGGGATCACCCTATTTCCCATAGTTACTAATATATCTAGGAAATTTATATTGGGAAATAGGGGGATCCCATTACCACACCTTTTTTCTATTCAACCCATAAAATATGATTAAATGAGTCATGGAGTCCCATAATTCATATGTTTAATGTACATGATAAATATAATTCATGGGATTAATGTCAATTTTAACTTTATTTAATCACATCATCCATACAATAACTATTATACATTATGATCATCTCTAAGTAAATTGTCAAATTAACTACATATGGAGCTTATGTTTGTAATATTATGTATCATCCTCATAAAGAATGACAAAGTGTGGTCTTACATGTTGATTATCAAAAACTTACAATATTATGGATTGTAGAAGCTTGAAGTCTAGTTTTAATTATAACAATTAATTTTTTATTTACTATTTATAATAGAGTGAGTCTAGTTGGCATCATGTACTATTGAAATGATTATTATACACACATTCAGATTTTATTACAAGGTTACCTCTAAAATTTTAGGATTAGTGAACAAAATAACTCTAAGGCATGAGTTGAAGGGTATTCGGTTTTATAACAACTTACTGGTGGAATAGTGGTTGAGCAACACATATTATTTACCATGAGTGAAATGGCTATGGGTGAACCTAGATATAATTGGAGTGGAAGGATGATGATTTATAACTAAGGTGGGTAGGATTGTAAAATAAAATGTAAAAAAGAGAGGGGAAACTAAGGCATAAAAGGAAGGTCTATGGAATTTCAAGGATAAAGCCTTTCAAGACTAGTAATTGAGCTCAAGTAGGACAAGGTATCTAGACCAATACTTGGTAAAAACTGATGTAGTACAAAAACAATCAAATACAATTAAAGTGTCAAAGGGAAAAAAAACATAGTATACTCAAACATGCAAAAATTAAATGTTGCTTAATTGCCAGAATGTTGTTACACATCTACAAAGGGTTTATGATAAGAATGCAAAATATTTTTAAATCAGCTATAGCTAAAAATGAAAGATTGTATTTAAAATAGATGTCTCATACTTAATTTTAAGCACTAATATACTAGAATGATGGAATGTCTAAGTAATATAAGGAATTGGAGAAGAATAAAGATTTGCACATCAAGATCAAGTCAAGCAAAAATTATTTGAATTTAATATTAATAGCCAAAATTTACTCACTTTGTGATAAGGAGGTTACATGTGTGATCTATGAATTTGAGTCAAGAGAGGATGGTTAGTATTGTGTTAGTTCCAAAATGAAAACAAAGTGAGATAAACATACTAATAACATAACATCTTTGGGCCTAGACACTAGGGAGAGCTTAGTTAACAATCATGAATGAAACATACAACTAAAATGAAAAAGAAAACTCTTTTACCTTCCTTGGATGCTCCAAAATTCTTGTTGTGGTGGCTTGTTCAGCTTGTGCTCTTGAAGTCCTTGGCAATGGAATCTTGACAACCTCCATCTCTCCTTGGCACCTTTGGCTTGTGGCTTGGCTTGGCTTGGAATCAATTTGGCATTATAACACTAGTTTATTAAAGATTTTTAGAACCAATATTGTATTATAACTTTTCACTAATTAAGATTAGAAATGATGTTGTGAGGCCTCCTATTTATAGATTTTTGGATTTGATTAGAATCAACCTCAACCATCCATATCAAGATTGAGATGTATGGTTGAGGATTAATTCAATTTTTGGAATTAAGTTTTTAATTATCCTCATCATGGAATTGGAAGAAGGATAAATTAAGAGGTATGGAGGGCATCATGGAAGGCATTGATGAGGCATGGAGGGCTTGAATCTTGATATATGTGGCATTTATGGCCTAGGGATGTCTTACAAAGAAATGAGGTCACTTGATGATGCAAATATTAAATATTCATTTCCAAAACAAATTATTCAACAAGTTTCTATAGAATTTTTGATTAGGCCTTGATTTGGGTTAATTAGCTCTTAAGCATGATTAAGCACATTATGCATAAATTACTCAAATTGATCAAAATGCCTTGTTATTAGTCCTAAATTTGACTAGATTAGAATTGGAAGGCTACGTTAGATGCATTAGATGTGTATTCTCATTTAGAATTTTTACAAAAAAATAACAAAGGCACAAGTCTTGTGCAAAATATTTGATAGGAATGAGCGGTCTAGAGCATGTAGGTGCAAATTTGGCATTTTGACTCAAAATAAATTGATCAAAGTTAGTTGGCCAATAAATTGCATTACCCAATTTAGGGATACTCTAGCCAAAATTAGCACTTGAATATGTCTATTTCACATCATTTTACGTGTTTTAGTGTTTTAGGCCAAATTATGCATTGTAGGTGAAAACTAGCCAAAATCCTAGTTGGAGGTTATCAATGGCCAGTTTTAGGTGTCTACAATTTTCCCCTATTTGGAAAGTGTTACAAGCTATAAGCATAGTAACATATTCTCAAAGAATGAAAAGGTCATGTATGCCTACAATTGTAATGATGATAAACTAAATATATGATGCCCCCTAAAGGGAAAGATTAGCACAAGGAGGTCATCAAATGATCCCTTGAAAAGAAAGAAATGAAATGAGGGGACCAAAGAAAGGAAAGATGATGGGATGAAAAAAATATGATATTGAAAAAATAGTCAAAATCATTGAGAATGCAAGTGGGATGGTGCACAATAGTTTTCCAAAGGTGGTTATAAGCATTGTACCCCGATAGTGGCAACATGATATGATAACACAATGATTTTCCCAAAGGTGGATATAATCATTGAGAAGATGGAGCTACTACAGTTAGGATAGACAAATAATATAATAACATGCCCCTATATAGATAGGAAAAGCAAAGTGGTGACAATATAATGATTTTACCAAAGGTGGTTACAATCATTAAGACATATAGGTGGGATGGTGTGCAATGATTTGCCCATAGGCAGTTATAAGCATTGGCCCCTGATTATGACAAATATGATAAACTTGGCCAAGGATGATGATAACTTAACATAGAGGGTAATTATGAATTATAACAACCTACTAGTAGGGAGATGCTCGTTTGAACTAATAAAAGTTAAAATTATTTCATGGTTAATTACTCTGTTTGGGATATGATTGGGAGTGAATCAAGATGTCAGTGCCAAGAGATGCCACCATTGTTGAATAGAATTCTTGAAGCTAAGGTTTGTTTTAGCATGTGATGGTAGGCTTTATGATATAAAACCATAAATAATTGGCCAAAATATGCATAAGGATTGACTCTCATAATCCAATACTCAATAGAAAACAATGCACCAATGATAAAAACTATGATGACAATGTAAACATATGAATAGGGATGGATTCAAGTGTAAGTGTTTAAATGAATCACCTAATAAACACACATAAACTGAATCAAAACAATAGTGTTAAAAGAAAACAAACAAAAAAAATAAGAAGAAATAAACAAACAAACAAACAATACAATAAAAAATCCTATGAACATTACCCCTAAAAAATAGGTGACAACTTAAAAAATGAACTAAATATGAGAATAGAAAAAAAATAATGGGGTGGCTAAGCTATCTCCATATGATCTAGGCAAGTGGACATTGCCTACATAGTTTCATGGATGTAATATCCAATAAAAAACTTTAGGCCAAATATAGTTCTCTCAGGGAATGGTAAGAATGTGATAACCGAGGAAAATAAATAAAATGGATGTGATAGAAGAATAGAAATGGTCTTAAAAAAAATAAGTGCATGAGAGAAAAAGTCCAAGAAGGATGGGGAAACTAAATGAAAAGTTATTTCTTGTAACTTAGTAAGGGTTCCCAGAATCCTTAAGACAAAGAAGTGGTCAATGTTTTTATTCTTTTCTAACAATTTTTTGAAATGTTTTTGAAAGTGTTTTGGAGTGTCACAACTCAATCGATAATGATGAGACACTAAATGGTTTAATCTCACAAAATGGTGAGAGAGTGGCTTAGGTTACTCAAAAAATAGTGAGAGTGTTCAAACTTAGGTTATTCATAAAATGGTGAGAGCATAGCTTAAGTTGCTTGCAAAATGATGAGAGCGTAGGTAAAAGGGGTAACTGAGCTAACCTCAACAAATATTAAGCACTACCTACATATTCCTAGAGTAGGACTTCAAGTCACTATAGTTTTACCCTTATAGTGGAGGAATTCGACTAATGCGGTAGCCAATTCAAACAAGCCAGGCACAGTTGGTAAAAAGACACAGTATGGCATAGGAAGTGGCAAGTTAGTACATCAAGGCTTAGTATTTACCCTAGTTTTCCCATAGGTGGTTATAACTAGGACATAATGGCATAGATTAATGGTACTAATTTACCCAAAGTTAGTTATAATTAGCAATAGGATTAGTGGTAAGAAAGGACTAACAAATGAAGGATGTAACTATTAAAACTTCTGTCACATTGTCCCAAAATATGATCTCTATCTAAAGTTCTAGAACCAACTAATAAACTAATCAGATACCTTAATGTTGAAACTAAGCAACGAATGATAAAAACCAAGATAAAAAAAGCTAGGTTTTAGTTCATTCTGCGTCGATAGGTCAAAAGTGGAAAGTAGATATGGCAAAGATGATGAATAAAAATGATATGTGTATAAAGAAGAATAGTGATAAAATGGTATAACTGAAATGGTCCTTATAGAAAATACACCTTTGCATTCAAGAATAATATCATTTGAGATGAATAATATTCATTGGCTCTAAAAGTTTCTCTCCATTTGGTGTGACAAGCTTGTATGTTTTTGATCCATAATCTGTAATGATGATGAAAGGCCCTATCTAGTTTGGTTTGAATTTCCTTTTATGTTTCTTCTCAACTATGGTATTCTTTTGGTTTTCTTTGAGAACAAGATCACCAACTTTAAATTTTGTATACTTCACATGCCTATTATAGTGGCCTTTGAGTCAATTTTGATATAATTGAAGATTATTTAACATGGCCATGCATTTCTCATCTAGGAGGTCCAACTCTTACAAAAAAGCTACTCAATAGTCATGATAATATAAGACATGCTTGAAAGAGATGCATAGTGAAGAGAATTCAACCTCAATGGAAAGGATGGATTCATTACCATAAACAAGTGAGTATGGATTGGTTCTTATTGGGGTATGATGATTGGTACGGTATGCCCAAAGGGCAAGAAATATCTGGAGGTGCCAATCATGATCGACATCATTGACAATGTTTTTGAGAATGTTGACAATGGTTTTATTGGATGCCTTAGCTTGGCCATTACCTTGAGGGTAATATGCTATAGAAAAGTGTTGTGTGATGTTATATTCAGTACATAACTAGTTCACATATTTGTTCTTGAATGATCCTCAATTATCAGATATAATGTTAGAGGGAATATCGTAGCGGTAGATGAGGTGGTTGAAGATGAATTTAGAAATTTGCTTTCCAGTCATGTAAATGAAGGGTATAGCTTCAACCCAGTTAGTGAAATATTTAGTGGTGATAAGGATATGTTTATGGCCATCAGATGAAGTGAGGTTAATCTTCTCAATGAGGTCAAGTCCCCATGTAGAAAATGTCCATGGTGTCAACATCAATTTCAAAGGTTTTATTGGGGCATGAATCAAATTAGCATGTCATTGACATTTGTCACATTTTTTTATATATACAATGGTATCTACATCCATTATGGACCAAGAATAACTAGTACATGAGAGATTTTTGAATAGTACTACCTTGTTATAATGGGCTCCACATACTCTTTCATGAACTTCTCTTAACACTAATGTAGACTCTATTGAAATTAAATAATGAAGCAGAGTTTCATCAAAACTATGATGGTAAAGAGTGGATCCAAGTAAAGTATAAAAATTGGAATGATGAATGAAGGCTTTGGTTTGTTTTCAAGATAGGTTAGCTGGCAAAACTTGGTTAGGAAGGTAGTTTTAAAGGTCTAAGTACTAGATATAATTAGGACCAATAATATCACAAATCATGGCAATGATAAAAAGTTCATGAGTTGGTGCTGACAAATTCTTGATGAGGAACTAACACTCTTTAGCTTTATCTATTTTTCAAATCAGTGAGCCAATAGTAGCCATGTCATCTGTAGTTCTATTACTAGCTTTTGGTATATGCTCAAATTGAATGTTGAAAATTTGCTTTTTAAGAGTGTCAACCATGGCTTTATATGGAACTAGCTTGTCATCTTTGGTCTGAAAATGATCTATGCCCTGATTGATGATTAACTAAGAATCACCATAAACTTGAAGATGAGATATATTCCAATGTACTACTTATTGAAATCTTACAATAGTGCTTCATACTCGGCTATGTTGTTTGTATAAGGAAAGCTGATTCTGAATGATTTAGGGATTAGATCCCCTTGTGGTGTAATAAAAAATAAGGTTTCCCCTTATCCATGTGTAGTGAATGAACCATCAAAGTATAGCTTCCAAGGTTGCTCCTCAAGGGGTGTGTCCATGATGGTCATGATGAATTTATCAGGAATTTGAAATGTGAGTGGCTGGGTGTTTATGAGAGGTGCTTCAATAAGTTGATCTGCAAGAACTTGTTCTCTGATTACTTTCCTGATTGACATACTCTATGTCAAACTCATTGAGAAGCATAATCTATTTAGCCATTCTACCTTGAAAAGTTGTTTTAGATAGTAGATACTTGAGTGGATCTAATTTTGAAATGACCATGGTTTTATTATTCAACATGTAATGACATAGTTTCTAAGCTATAAAAACCATGGATAGACAAGCTTTTTCAATAGGTGCATACTTATGTTCATATGTCACCAAGGTATGGCTTAGGTAGTAAACAACATTATCCTTTCTTTTATCATCATGTTGAGCCAAGAGTGCCCTTAGGGCATGATTGGTAGCTAATAGATATAAAAAAATAGCTTTCTTGGCATACGAGGTAATAAAATAGGTAGATTGACAAGATAATCTTTGAGATATTGAAAAGCTATTTGGCAGTGATCATTCCAGTGAAATGCAACTCCTTTCTTAAAAATGTGTGTAAATGGATGGCACTTGTTTGCTAACTGAGAGAAGCATTGGATAGACTAGATCTTACCCTATAAACTATGGAGTTGTTTCAAATTGGTTAGTGGTGGCATCTCGACTAGAACATAGACTTTAGTTGGATCAAATTCAATACATCTATGAGACATGATGAAGCCCAGTAGTTTACTTGAAGTTACACCAAACACACATTTCCTTAGGTTGAGTCTGACTTTGTACTCTCATAGTCTTTTAAATATCTGATGCAACACTGCTAGGTGGTTAGCTTTGGTCTTGGATTTTTCTAATAGCTCATCAACATAGTCTTCAATAATATCATGCATCATATCATGAAATATGATAGTCATGGATCTTTTATATGTAGTTCTCACATTCTTAAGGCCAAATGGCATCATGTGATAGCAAAATATTCCCCATGGAGTGGTGAACATTATTTTATGTTGATCTTCTAGCGATACTCTGATCTGATTGTATCTTGAAAAGCCATCCATGAGTGAAAGCATTTCATAACCTATCATGGAGTCAAAAATCATGTCGATATTAGGCAAAGAAAAATCATATTTAGGATAAGATTTATTGATGTCTCAAAAATTAGTACAAATTCTAATTCTTTCAAGTTTTTTGTTAACAGGTACAACATTAGAGATCCATTTAGAATAATCAATGGATCAGATACATCCTACTTCTAAGAGTTTTTCCAACTCTTTCTTTACTAATATAACAATGTGAGGATGCATCTTATGGATCTTTTATTTTACTGGTTTAGCATTAGGATTAACCACAAGGTGGTGTATAACCAAGGTGAGGTCTAATCCTAGCATGTCAAAATAGGCCCATGCAAATATATCGACAAACTCTTTCAACAAAGCTACAAATATGTCACATT
Source organism: Torreya grandis (assembly GCA_037957365.1). Classification (NCBI taxonomy): domain Eukaryota; kingdom Viridiplantae; phylum Streptophyta; class Pinopsida; order Cupressales; family Taxaceae; genus Torreya; species Torreya grandis. Next base: position 1,684,588 of record JARHVA010000091.1, on the reverse strand, counting down.
CATCTTCAGTGAGAGACTCTCCTAATTTTATCCATTTTAATTTTGATGGAGTCTCAATATTTACCTCCATTGTATCTTCAACTAGAAGGGTCAAAATGTTTTCTAGGATAGTAGGTAGTGACTTGAACTATTGGACTATGTTAGGGTCCTCTATTAGGACTTGCTCTTCAACTTCTCCTAGGCATGATGAATTTGAGTCTCCTAATAGGAGATTTGGCCATGTAAAAAAATGGTTAGAAATTCTTAGAGAATCTGATCAAATAATTTTTGCTCAAAATTGAACTTAGATCTATAGGCAAGCTCATCGTTAGTCGTTTCTTGGTCTAAAATCAAAGAAAAATGAACACCCCCATCTAATGATGCCTAAAACAAGTTTTCACCACTAGATTTGACTTTATCTTTACTTTTTCCCTAGTTAAAAAGTGACTCAAAGAGGTTTTCACTTTGGGACCTCAATGTTTTACTTATTTGTTTTTGGTTAAGGGTATTCACTTGCTCTCCAAAATAAGATGCAGGATCCAATGTGATTGAGAATCTTGATTTGTGATCTCCCAATGGAATATTGGCTCTAAGGCCTAAGAAATCATAGAATGCCTCATCATTTTGGAACTCATCAATCAGTAGACTAGATTCTCATTGGTCCTAATCTATCATTTGGGGAAAATATAATTGTAATGGATTGTGATGAACAACTTGGATAAGGGTATAAATGGCATTATTATCAAATAGGTTGGTTTTAGCTAGGTTATCAAAGTTAAAGTTATGATAAGACTCTGCTTCACTGTAGGCATCATCATCAATGGTCATTGGTTATGGAGTTTGAATAAAATATGTGGGGTCACCCCCAGGTAGTTTAAATCCAAGTATATAAGGTCTTTCATACTTAGTCATGGAAATTGGCTTAATGATTCCTTATTGATTCAATTCGAGGCCTCTTCCTTCATAATTGTGATGCTCCATGATCCTATTGGGAATAATATACTTTGTATTTTTATAACAATTAGATTGGTCATTGTATAACCATGATTCATTCCCTTTAAGAGGGTTAGGTCCTAAGCCAGATGCTGGTACAAATGTGATGGGTCCCTTATCTTTGTTTTTTTGTTGCCAATACACATGTGGGATGACCTTAGGTCATCCAAAGGTTTTTAAATTTTGAGGAAGATTGACAATGTGAAATGTGTCATGGGTCACATATTCTCTCAGTTTATTATCTGAAATGGTGAAATGATTAGAAGATCTAGGAGGCAACATGTGGGATAGGGAATCTAAGGTATTAGGATCTATGCAATTATTTGATGTAGGATCAATAAGTATATCCTTTCCTTTATCCTATTTTAAAATTAGATTCATATCATACTGATGATTATATCTTTAAAACTTAGTGTTAAGATGTTTGTAGAGTTCATACAGGTGTCAATCTCATGAAATATTTATTTCCATCCCTAAGTGGAAAAACTTGATACATTGATGTAGTGTTGATAGGACTACACAAATTCCATGTAACCAAGGCTTGCCTAGAAGCATGTTGTATGATAACTCAAGATCCAACACATGACAAAGTGTATCATGGGTCAAAGGCCCAATGATAACTAGCAAATTAATGGTGCCCTATGATTCTTTTTTCTGATTATCATAAGCTTTGATAGTTATTGTTTTTAGCTAGAGATCTATCATTGTGTACCCAAGAAGCTTGATGAGATTGAGAGACACTATGTTGAGGCTAGATCCATTGTCTATAAGGACACATTTCACTTTATGCCATTTGATACAAACTTCTATGTATAATGGGTTATTATGGAGCGAGCCAAGGGAAGACATATCACTTTAGCAGAATGTGACTTGTTGGGCTAGAACTAGGTATCCAACAAAAGCTTGAAAGTTATCAGGGGATATGTCACTAGCAATAATAGATTGGGTCAAAAAATCATTCAGGATGTTTTTGTGAATTATTGACATCCACAACAACTCTAAAATAGGAATTTATGCTAGTGTCGTATGTAATTGTTCCATAATATCAAACTCCTTATCTTGGTCAATAGTGAATGGTTTATTCTGAGGCTGAATTGTTGGTTAGATGACTAGCAAAGTGGCTAATGGTTGTGGGCCTGAGATAGTAATTTTTGACCTCTAAGTTATGATTGCATAATTGAGATTTAATTCTAGACCATTATTTCTAATTGATGTTAGAAATGGTTTGGGACTAGATAGGATAAGTCTTAGTTACTAGTGTACTTGCATGTGGTCATGTGGCAAGAACAAGTTATCGCTATAAGGTCCAAAATTGGAAGTCCTAGGTTGTTGTTTTGCCTGTATGTACTCTTAGGTTAGAAAAGGATTATCCATGTGATTTAGCTAAATATTGTTGTTTATCAATGGTCTAGGTTGATTAGTACTTGGTCTAGGATTAATAGAGATGGTATTTGTTGACATAGTGGATTACACCCTCTGAAGGGAGGCTCATCTATCTTCTTCTATGCAACATTATGGAGACATTCCTCTTGCTATGGGTTGCAAACTTGAGGGATAAATCTCTAAATTAGGGGCTAGCTCCCCTTAATGCACCTTGAGGCCCTAGATTTCCTAATGCTAACAATGGGGGGGATGAAAAGAGAAAAAAATTACTGAAATCAAAACCTAAACTAATGCGGTGATGCATCAAAATGGTTGGTCTATGTTGGGTGAATATTTTTTTGTCAAGCAATCGATGGAAAAATGGGTATATCAACCACAGTACAAAGAGATTTATACTAAAAAAAGTGTGGGTTTACCACATCATAGTGAGATAAATCTCTCCTCTCATCAAGGGGAGGTTCCCTATAAACTATTTATCTATTAATATGAACTGAAAATAGAATCAGGGGTGAGATTACACCATCCATCTCTCTTTTTTTAGAGGTGATGTTTACAAGGCAAAAGATAAATCTTGGTTGATGACTGAAAGCATTTCTCTTCTTTTAGAAATGATGTTTAGTAAATGGCAGAAAATCTTCTCAGATAGTAATTAGATCCATGAGAAACCCATGAAAGCACAAAGTCTTTCATTGCTCCCATTTACTAATTTTGAATGCATGTAATAGTAGAGTGAAGTACAACTCAAAGTCTCCACCATAAACTACAACAAAATATAAGATCCCGAAGGTTAAAATCAGTTCAAAGCCTTTCTAATATCCTTCTCAATAAAACAAGAGAAACATAAACTAAAGGCAATTATAGAAGCACAAAGTCTTCATAATTAACTTCAAAGCATATTTAGATAATTTTCACACGCTTTTCTTATTTAATCGAATAGATGAGAGATTATTAGGAAAAAGAACATAAGAATGATCTCCTAAATAACATAAATTATTTCAACACAAAGTCTAAGAGTAACCTGCTTTCTCATTCATTCAATAAAATATGATTTACAATCCAAGCTCAAAGTCTCAAGAAGAATCTCAATTTAGGCAAAGTTTTTGTTCTCAATTATCAAAAAGATCCTACATTACAAAAGAGGCTTTCTTTATTTATAAGGAGAAGCCTTGAGAATTGAGAAAAAACTTAAATATTATAACCTAGTCAAAGGTGAGAATCCTTATTGACTTTAGACTTTCCATATTTTTACATGTATTTACACATGACAAAAGTACATGTGGAAATGTCCAAAGTGATTACAAAAGTGAACTTTGAATAAAGCATGGAAGAACAACTTCAATCTTTATTGCCAGTCTTCTTCATTTCATGGCTGGGATTGCTTGATTTGGTTCTTTCTACGAACTCAGCCATATCTACACACTCGATCTCTGTATCCTTAATGTTGTCAACATTAGAAGCAACTGATGTGATTGAAAAAACACATTGACACTTGTACTTCATTGTTTTTGACTTCTTCAGAGAAACTTCAGTGATTTGGAAGAACTTTTGTTGAAAGGACGTTGATGAAGAGGGATCCTTTAGAGAAACTACAATAAGAATCATGATCATGCAATCAGGGAAAAAATTATCAATCTAGGAAAACTACACATTTGATGATCATGATTATGGGAATGTGCTTGGAAGGGCTAAGGTACAAATAGGCTAAAAAAAACCAAAGGAAAGTGGGCTCAGAAAAGCAAACTTGAAAATACCCCAAAGTTAGGAAATTCGAGAGGATGCTTACATGGGTGGAAAAAATTGCCACCCTCACATATGGGGGATATTTGTATTGGCAGAAAAAATCACCATCAATGCATGTTGAAGTGAAAAGAGAAAAATGCAAGAGTGGAAAAAAATGCTGCCTTTGCATGAAAAAGCTAAAAAACATGCAATGGCGATAAAAAATGATGCCTTTGAATAAATGCTGAAAAACATGCAATGGCAGAAAAAAATGCCACCTTTGCATAAACGCTGGAAAACATGCAAAGGTGGCAAAAAATGCTACCTTTTCATGTAAATCAAAAATAGAAATAACTCCTTAAAATTTATTAAAAATTTGACATTTTGATCACATCAAAATCACAACAATTTTCACTTTTTTGAGAAATCGTAACGAGGGAACGTCACAAAATTTTCAATGGTCCCAGTTGACCAAATATGAGATCAAGAGAAAATTGCCTCGAAAGATGAAATTATAGTGAAAAATATGAAAGAGACAAGTTTTGTAGGGTTTCTTCCAAAAATGAGTGTAGCTAATTTTAGGAACAACAGTCTACTCACCTTTGACATACACTTTACATCAGAGAGAAGCAAACATACACTTCATTCCAATGAGAACCTTTCCTACATCAAATTTTCAACATGGGATCCTATGGAGATATAGGGAGGAAGAACTAACAGAGGTATTTTAAGACACACTATGGACATCCTGTTCACATGCACCTATACTCTGAGTTGGACACTTCTTGTTGACCTGCAAGAGAAGAACTTACAATACACTAGATATGTTGGCATAAACTTCTGAAAGTATGAAAAGGAAATTAATTAACATAAGATAAAACCATAGACATATGCAAAAGTGCAAGCTCAAATGGAGGTAAAAATGCTTCTTTTGATTTAAGATAAATTCCTTCAGGGCTTCACCATATAATGTTAAGATCCCTGTCTCTAATGAGAAGTTACAAATATATAGATAACTTAGAAATAAGATGCAAATAAATCAAGGGATGAAAACCCATGCTTTATTAAACACTTCTATAGAGACCACAAGCTCATGCTACTACCATATTCTTCCAATTGTACATGGGAGAGCCATGTTGTAGATGTCCAAGTCACTACCCTTGCTGTCCTGAGCCTACAAAAGCATGGCATACTCCTAGAAACTGACAAAGCCATATCTAAGTTGTGTTGAATAGATCATGCTCTCTTCAATGTTGGGCACAATTAGCTATGCATTAATGGTGAAGCATGAAAACATGGGTTGCTTTCCTCTATAGTTTAAAAACCAATTCTTTTATTGGTTTTGGTAGAAACTATTTTACCTACGTGTATTTACTCTTCTTACTGGTGACACTTGTGCCATTTGCCTTGGTCTAGCTCATCCTTGGGTCTATGCTTTGACTTGTCATGCCACTTAGAACATTTTGAGATTTTATTTTATTGTGCTGCATGGCCAAGTTCTGGGTTACCCACCTTATTTTCTTTTACTTTGATATTTCCCTTTACCTTGACATTTTCCCCTTTGCCTTTAGCCATTTGGGCTCTCAGGTGCTTGTTATTTCTTAGGCCTTTGATCTTGGCTTTTATTTTCTCCCAGGTTCCTTTTCTTTCTTGCTCGTTCATTAATTCTTCAAGATTTTAGGCTTTTGTTTCTGAATTCCTTCAAATAAAATGTCTAAAGGAATTCATCATCGATCTCTCTCTTATTTTGGCCCCTTTTTCCCAAGCTTTTCTTTGGACAAAATGTCTGAAGGAATTCTTTCTTTTAGCGCTGGCATTTTTTGAAGGGCAAGTACCCTTCAGGCTTTTGTCTTCATCCCTTTCTTTCTTAGAGTGCCCTCCATAAGGGCCATTTGAGCTTAGAAGTACCCTTCAAAAAAATGGAAATGGTTCACTTTCTTGACCAAGTGCCCTCTACAAAGACACTTACCCTTTAAAAAATTTTGTGATCATTGAATTTCTTTAGACAAAATGTTTAAAGGAATTCCTTCAGACATTTTATCTGAAGGAATTTGACCTTGGCTTGCCTTCTTCAGTTTTCCTTTAGGCAAAATGTTCGAAAAAAATATCCTTCCACTTGTCACTTTTCCTGAAGGGTAAGTTCCCTACAGGCTTCTTGTCTTTTCCCCTTTGATTCAATCAGTTGCCCTCTACAAGGGCATTTTGAGCCAAAAGCGCCCTTTATAAAATTTATATTTGTCCTCACACCAATGAAAAACCTTCATCAAGTTCCATTCTACCTTCAAACATACCCTTTAGAAGTTTTATAAAGGTTTGTTTCATCTTTGAAGTGCCTCCTGCAAGGGCATATACCCTTTAGCTAAATTGCAAATGGCCCTATAGAATACCCAAGTGCCCTCCATAGAAAAACACTTGCCTTAAGAAGTTTTAAAGACTAATTCAGGATCTTTCGAAGGACTTACTCAAAAATCTTTGAATTAAAGACATCTCAAAACTTGATTATTTATTCCTTACCCTTTTGGGTTTGTGAATGACTCCAACTCATGAAAATTGGCAAGTAAAGTAATCCCACAAACCCAAATTGAACTGTGTTAACCCTTTCAGGTTTTTAAATTACTTTTACTCATGAACATTGGTAAGTAAATTAATTTACAAATCCTGACCTGCATTGGAACTAGCCATAGACCCTTTCGGGTTTGTCAAGTGCTCCTACTTATTTCTTGTAAAGCTTATAAGTAATGTTGTTTTGAGAACCCAATTTACTCTGTGAGTAATAGAAAAGACCAATGCTTGATGAGACAACACCTAGACCTACACAAAAGCAACTTTTCCATGATTTTTAAAGGGTTAAGACCTAGTTTCAGGGCAAAAGGTCATGAAGAACAAGGTTTTAAGTGGAAAAAAGAGGGTGGTGCCCATTTTGGCATTCAATATTCATATAATGGTCAACAAATTGGTGAATCATAGGTGGAGCATGCCTACTATGCTTGAGAAGATTGGTAGCTAAAATTCCATTAGGCATGGAGTTAGGATGCATCTTGAAAAGTTGGCAATAGCCTTGTAAGGACCTAAGAGCCAACAAAGATTTTACGCTAAATAACAAGAAAAAACACACACAAAGGTTAAAACACTACATACATGCATAACAACACATAGGGAAAATGAGGAAAAACAAAGAAACTATGTACATGACAAAAGAAGCATAGTAACAATACTTAAGATATATCCCATTGATTGGGATATGTAACTCTTCACCATCCAACTTAGAGATTTGGAAAGCATTGTGTTGCTTTCATTGGGTGATGACATATGGGCCACTCCACAAGGTGTCAAAATTTGTGTGCCTTCTAGGCTTAGCTCAATCCTCATCCCCCTTCAAGACAATGTCACCTTTTGAGAAACTCCTTAGTATAGAACTTCTGTCAAAATGCTTCTTTATTTGATATTAGTAGCTGGTCATGGCATCTATGGCTTGGTCTCTTGCTTCTTAAAGCTCCATTAGCTCATAATACCTAATTTTTAGGCTATCACTCTCCACCAATTATAACTGATGGGAAAGATTCAAGGTTGGTAACTCAAGTGAGATAAGAAGTCTAGCTTCCATTCTCTACACAAGTGTGTATGGTGAATTCTCGATCACCCTCTTTGGAGTGATCCTATCTACCCAAAGAGTTTCTTTCAACTTGGCATGCCAATTTCTTTGATTTTCCTCCATTATCCTTTATATGATCCTAATCAAATTCTTGTTTGTGGACTCAACTAGTCCATTCCCTTGTGGATAGTAGTTGGAAGAAGTGCTAAGATAGATGCCATACTTTAATTCCCACTCACTTATCTTCATTCCCAAGAAAGCTAATGCATTATCTAAAATGATTGTGGCTAAGACCCCAAATCTTGTCATTATGCCTTCATAGAAGTCTAGGACTGAACTCTCATTAGCCTCTTTCAAATTTATGGCCTCTACCCACCTTGTGAAATAATCCATGGTAGTCAAAACCCACTTGTGGCCAGCATTATAAGGAGGATGAATTGACCCTATGAAGTCCAACCCCCATTACATGAATGGCTATTCCACCTGAATAGGATGAAGAGGCATGACTTCCAACCATTGCTTCCCATCAAAGAAGACACATTTTTGACATTTCATCATCCAAGCATGAGTGCCTCTTAATAAACTAGGCCAAAAGTAACCAACCCTCATAATCCTTGTAGTTATGGCCTTGGGAGCAAAGTGGCCACTAGTTGGTCCATCATAGAACTCAAATAGTACCTTGTCAACTTAGTCTAAATAAATTCATCTCAAGAGCACCCCTAAAAAAACTTTCCAGAACAACACTCCATTAACTAGGACATAATGAACATATTGGAGTCTAAAATACGTCTTCTGCCCTGTCAAGACCTTGTGGACACTCACTAGTTTGAAGGAAATGAACCATGTATTGTGCCTAGCTCTTCATGACTATAGGTACAATTGCTATAGGTTCATCATGGAGTACCAAAACATCCTTTGGCTCTTTCAATTCTATAGTGAGATGTTCACACAGCCCTCTTCCTCTTACTATCTTAGTGGTCTTAATCTCTACATCATACTCCATTACTTTGGTGATCCAACCTACCCTTTTCTCATTCAAATCTCAGTTCAACAAGAAGTCTTTTATAGTAGGATGTGGTACCATGATGTGAATTTTATTGTTAGACAACATATGTCTAAACTTCTTTAGACTTTGTATGACTACAAGCACCTGCTTCTCAACATACATGTATCTAACCTCATAGCCTTCTAAACCTTGGCTAAAAAAAGCAAGAGGCTATTATAAATTCTCAACATTTGTTTGAGTGAGCATAGCATAGGTTACCTCTTCATTCACAAAGGTTTATAGATTTAATTCCTTGGAGAAGTTTTGACTAGCTAGGGTAGGAGCTTGGGTGATAGCCTGCTTGATGCCTTCAAAGATTTCTCTTCTTCTTTCTATCTATGTGAATGTCTCATCCTTCCTTAGCATGGAAGTTAGTGGCTTGACAAGCTCAATAAAGTTAGGAATGAATCTCTTATTGAAGTTTATTTTACCAAAGAAACTTTGTAGGACCTTCTTATTCTTAGGCAAGGACAATGATAAAATGGTGTGCACCCTCTCTAGATCAATGGGTAGGCCTTTCTTTGAAATGACATGGCCCAAGATCTTGCCTTTGTGGATGGCAAACACACATTTATTTTGATTGAGAGAGATGCTATACTCTCTACACCTTTCAAATATTTGCCTCAAGTGATTCAAATGTTCACTTTCTTCCTTGGAGAAGACTATCACATCATCAAGATAAACCATCTGTTTCCACTCAAAATTCGCTTTTCAGATCTAAAAGAAAGAAGAAACTAAAAAAGTAATGGACAAGGCTTGGGAAGTACCTAGACTAAAGATTGCGCACCGTAAATCCAGACGTTTGTGAGCACTCCTCTTTGGCTGTGGAGGAATGACACCTGCAAAAGAAGAAAACTTGGACAAGAGGATGTTAGATAGATAGGCGGTGGGTTGCCAAGCAAAAGCCTGTTCCCAGAAGTATGAGAACTTCCTTGAGGGAGGTCAACCCGCTATTTTGATAAAAGATAAATGACTGATAAAAAGACAGAATGCTAAAATAGACTGAAATGATAGCAAACTAAAAGAGAAAAGGAAGCAAAGACTTACCTGGAAGACACTGTCGGCCTGGTTGCAGTCGCCGGCGTCGGTGGTCCTACCGGCGTCGGTTGTTTGGTCTGCCGACGTCGGTTATCCTACCGACGTCGGTGGGGGTAATGACCGGCGTCGGTCGGGGCAATAGGCAGGGTCTGGTCTGTGGATGGTTCGGGTCTTGATTTGTGCTCTGTTTAAAGATGGTCAGTGGACGGGTTTGTGGACGAAGGTCTAAGTCTGCTCTGGGCCTGGTTTGAGGATGGTTTTAGTTAGAAGGACAGAGAGGGACAGGGAGATAGAGGAAGCCAATCTGGGAGATAGGAATCCGGGTCTGGGTGACAGTCAGGTCTGAGGGGGTAGAAGAGCTGAATATAGCTTAAAACATGATAACTAGAAAGCATAAAGAATACAAATAGAGAACATACCTGTGCCCTGCTGGAGAAGGTGTTGTTGTTGCCGCTTGTTGAAGCCCTGTTGCTGATGAAGAATCCCTGTTGTTCACCTGCAGAAGATTGTTGTGTACCTGAGGGAGAGAGAGTCAGATTGATTGGTAGAGAGATTGATGATACAAGGGTTTGATGCCAAAGATTCAAGAGTCAGGATGCGAGAGCTAGAGAAGCAGAGAAGTGAAGAAAAGCCAAGCAGAACCCGAAGACAGAGAAAACGGTGAAGAAACCGTTATGAAGGGTGCCGATGCCGGCAATATCACCGACGTCGGCCGAAGGCTGACTGACGTCGACAGCTGAAAGGCCAGAGAAAGGCTAAAAATAGCCTTTCATCCGTTTCCCAACGGCCGGGTCAAATGAATGCCAGGATGAAACGGTCGACGGGGGGGTTAAATGGGCGAGAGGAGAGGTTGGAATGGGAGTCTAAGGCATTAAATGGCCATGTGGGGAATGAAGGGGATCCAAGGAGGGTATCCTAGGGTGGCGAGGTGGCAAGGAGAGGGAAAAAGGGGTCTTATTTAATTAAAAATAGGTGTTTATTTCCAATTAATAAGACTTAGGTGGGTTAGGGACCAAGGAGGACTAGGAGGGAGAAAAGACCAAGGGTTAGACACTTTTTAGGTGTCTACATTTGCCCCTTTTTGTCTTGTTGGTTGTTCTGAATGAACTGCAAGACAAAAACAGGGAGTGGTTGCCTCAGGTGAAGGATGATGTGGATTGCCCTGAAGTATGGATGAGGTATTCCCCCTCAAAGCAGGAGTCGAAGGAAGGAACCTGATGTCGGGTGCTGATTTGACAAAAGGTGGATGAGAAAGAGAGAGGTGAGTGAGAGCGCTGCAAAAGTCATGATTGCGCGCATACCACTGCACAAGATGGTTAGGTCAAATTGTCGCATGTCGAGGGTCAAGGAGTGCCAAAATTGAAGTAACCGGGCCCCAGCATTTAGTCGTCTGCTGATCGGGTCACTCAATCTAAGCTGAAGCTCCAAATGGTCATCGTGTCCCAGGTATCCAGGGCTCAGGAAGTGCTCCCAGAAACACGAAAAAGCCACAAGTAGTAGGGATCAACTGGCTCACGATCCTATACTTGTGAAGGGTCAAAAAAAGGTCTGCGGACAATTCTGCTAACCAGCCGTGGAATAGCATACACGCAAAAACAACCAAGGCAACATTGGCTTGGAAGTGGTCGAGGTCGAAGGAGATAGGCATGATCGCCAATGGTCATTAGTCAAGAGGATGGATAGACAAAAGGATGCGGCTGAGCTAACCCCAGAAGACCCCATGTCAACTGAGTGCTGCCTACATAGCCCTGGTGACAGGGCCTCAGGCTGATGTAGTTCTCCCTAAAAGGGAGGGAGGGTCGGAGGGATTGATTGGTCTTGGTCAAAGTCGATGATTGGTCTTGGTCAAAGTCGATGATTGGTCTTGGTCAAAGTTGACGAAGTTGGGTGTGATAAGAGTCAAAGAAGAGAAGGTTTGTCCATCATAGAGACGAACAAACGGGGGTGGTCGAGCTAACCTCAGAGGATGTGTTATCTGAGTGCTGCCTACATAGCCCTGGTCGTAGGGCCTTAGACCAATGTAGTTCGGACTGCGAGGGTCAAAATGGTCGATGATTGGATGTGGTCAAGCATCGAAATGATGAGGATAAAAAGATGAGGATAAAAGGATGCTACAGATGGTGTCTTCTGTAGAAGTGGTCGAGAGTCTTTCATCCCTAGCAAGTTTCCATAGTCGTGATGGATGTATGCTAGAAATGAATAGAAGGTCTATTTATGCTTCAGCAAGTATTGGTTTATGCTTAACATAAATTGGGTCTGGTCGGTAGTTTCCATGTGTATTGGTGTCCATAGAAACTATGCGAAAAGGACAAGGATGATGCCTGATGTCATGTTGAAAATGTCAAGGCTGGTTTGAAAAATGTTGAAGTTGGCTGGGTTTAAGGATGAGTCGACAATTGACGTGGCCAAAGCGTGACCAAAGTGTAGAGAAAAGGTGAAAGGCAAATTGCTCTTTCATTGACAAGGACCAGAAAGGAAGCATAGATAGGGGTTATTAGAACAAAAGCCCCGTTCATGCATTGCGTCGTTGACCAGTGTTGAGTTAGAACGGTAATCGAATCACTTTGACATTAAAGTGAGCTCGAAGTCCCTTGAGCCGGTGATAGGAGGAGGATAGGGTAACCCAGTTTAAGAGCAGGAATAACCTTGCCCCTTTTATAGGAGACCCTGAGACAACTACAAGCCAATGTCCGTGACTCATTTTTTTTTTTTTTTTTTTTGTTTTGCGCAGACTGATCGATGCGGGAAGCCTGCATAGAGATGTCTTTTGATGTAATGGTCATGTTGCGAAGCTGATCGATGCGGGAAGCTTCTAAGAAAAGTGCTATTTATTGCCAGAGTAGTCATAGCCATCCTTCGAGGGAGTGGTCTATATTTTTGCTTAATAATGTTTGAAAAGTTGGCCTAGCTGTCCTTCGAGGGATCAGTCTAGTAATACAGCAATGATAGTACAGCTGTCCTTCGAGGGAGCAGTCTGTCTTTTTGATTTGACTTGATTTAGTGACCATGGATATGTTTTGACATCTTGATTTGGATTTATTGATAGGAATGAGAGTCACGGACAAGACTGTAGAAGCTCAAGGACGCCCCTTTTTATTAGGACAAAGCATCACTGCATCCTAAAAGGATTGTAGAGGACTTGTTTAAAGGGGAATAGGGTTGAAAGGGATGAGGATTAAGAGGACGAGGATTGCTCAAGGGACGAGCTCAAGTTACGTGTCAAGTAGACGAGTACTCGACTAGCAGAAGAAAGGTCGAAGACGCAAGACACAAAAAGGGGTTTAAGGTCTAATAAGACCCTGGGCCATGCTCGTGTGTTAAGGTCTGAGTCAATTAGGAGCGGACCTGCCCCATTTGCCTCTTTCCAGATTGGTCAGATGTTGTTTGATGAATGTGAAGTGAAATTGGTTGACATTGTCGTTGGTTGGTTGAGAAAGGTTGAATGTTTGGTCGAGAGGTCAGGGTGATTGATATTTGATTGAAGTTTGGTTGAGACTGGTCGAATAATTGGTCGGGAGTTGGGTCGATGGATACTTGGTCGGGTTTTAAGATAAAATGAGTGATTGATATGTGGTAGAGACTGGGTTGAACAGTTGGTCGAGATTTGACTAAAGGATGAATTCCCCCAGCGGGTAGGGAGAATGTTTGAAAGGTTGGTTAAGGTCGGTTGAGGTTTAGTGGTCAGATGGACGGTGTTAATGTCGAATAAGGGGGTCAAAGGTGGCAAAGGGACCACAGTCTGGCGTGGAGATCCCGATTTAGGTGATGAGGTTGGAGAGGCATGAGTCGAGGTTGATGTTTTGTCGAAAAGGTGGTCAAGAGGACCCTTGATGAGAAGGGAAGAATTTCTCCGTTGCTGACGAATGACAGCTTTAAGAGCACAACAACGCTCAGTGTCATGTCCCAGAGTGTGATGATAATGGCAGAATGTGGAGTTGTCGAATGAAGATGGTCTTAATCTGAGAGTTGATGAGTGGGGTGGCGTTGAAGGTTTGTTGATGACGTGGTCGAGAAGAAGGGTGTCATTCCCAAGACATTGGCGAATGGCGACCTTGAGGGCATGACAATGCTCCGTGTCGTGCCCAGGCGTGCGATGATATGGACAAATGCGAGTGTCATCAAACCATGGTGGTTTAGGTCTGAGAGATTGATATTGTCTAAGAGGTGGGAGGTCGATACGAGACGACTGCAACAAGTGCCGTAAGAGCAAGGCATATGAACCTGCTAACAGGTCTAGATGCTTTATTGCAGTGAGGGTTGGTGACGTTGGTTTGGGAGATGAAAGAGGTATAGGTCGAGAGTTCGGATGAGATGTATGTCTGATGGGATGAGGAAGTAATGGAGGCGATGTGCCTCTGTGAAGGATGGGAGTGGGAAACACTCCTATTAAAGTGGACGGATGCGGGCCCAAGATTGAAGGTAACGACGAAGGTGGGGGAGGAGTTCTCCGGTGTGGTCTAGTAGCTTTTGTGTGTTTGGGTCAAGGGCCCCCGTTGTGCGAGGCGAGGTTAGATGTGGGTTTGGGTTTGGATGTGGACGAAGGTGAGTGAGATGTAGAAATCTCACGCAAAGGACAAGAGGAAACCGCGACTGGGTCTTCCTCGATTGAAATGGGGGGAGAGACTGGTTCTTCTTTTGGTGGAGAAGAAATAGGAGAGTGCGGCTCCTCAAGTGGGCAGAGGGCGTGGATGATTATGCCTTCCGCTTGCGCTCGAGGAGTAGGCAAGGTATGGTCTTCGGATGAAGGTGGGCTTAATGGCATTGATGGGGTCAAAGCGTCCTCTGATACAAGAGAGGTAGATGGAGGACTAGTAGGAGAAGGAGGTTCCTCATCCTTTAATGGAAGAGGTTGGTCAAGGACAAGAGGCAAGATAGTGCTAATCGTGTGAATGTCATGGTCTTGAGGGTCATTGGTCGAAGTCTGGACGTTGTTTTGAGTAGGCGGATGATTCAGAAATGGTTGTTTGAAGATGTCAATATGTTGATTAGGTGGGGTGTTCGGGTTATCTAAAATGAGATCCCCCTTGTCGATCATGTCTTGGACGATGTTTTTGAAAGTTTGGCAGTTGTCGATGTCATGGCCTTGGACGCGATGAAAGGGATAGAAGTCGGCCTCCCTATACCATGTAGGGATGGCCTTTGAAGGGTCAAATTGAGGTGGTCGGATTGGAGGGAGATTGAGGACCCCCTGCTTGAGAAGTTTTTCCAAAACGAAAGCATATGGTTCTCCAAGTGGAGTGTAAGAACGCTGAATGTACCATTGTTGGAATTGTTTGGTGATGCTGGAAGATGTCGAAGGTTGAGAGTAATTCGTTGTTGTTGAAAATGGTGATCTAATGACCATAGTGTTGGCCACTCCTATGGACTTGGAGTTGGCAGAAGAAGAAGGTCTGGAAGAAGAATGGTCAGTAGATTTTGCGTTGGTATTACGCAATTTGACCTTATCTTCTTCAAGGGCACGGAGTTCAAGCTTTCGAGCCATGATGAAAGCTTCGTCAAAAGTGCGAAATGTCTGAATCCACAAGGTAGAAGAGATGTGTCTGGCACATGCTCGAGAGAAGAGCTCGATGAGCTCGGGTTAAGGCAAAGAGAAGGAGAGCTGGTTAATCAGACCTCTCCAACGAGCGACAAATTTGACTACAGATTCGTCATCAAATTGCCTGATGGAATAAAGGTCTGTGATTGAGACTTGTTTAGTGATGTTGATTGAGAAATGGTCAAGAAATAGTTGGGTGAGTTGGATGAATGAAAAGATAGAGTGTCTGGCAAGAGAACTATACCAGTCAAGGGCAGGGCCAGAAAGGGACATAGGAAACGTGCGTAAAAGTAACGCATCGTCATGGGCGATAAGATAACAGGCATGTCTAAATGCCCGTAGATGTTGTTGTGGGTCTTCCTTACTCTAAAAGTGAGTGAATTTAGGAAGCTCCCAATGGCTAGGATATGGTCGAATAGGGACGGAAGGATGGATGGGCTCATTGCAAATTTGTTCATATGACAAAGTATTGCTTGAACTGGAAATGGAGGCCTTGAGACGAGACATTTTATCCATCAGCATCTTGATAAGATCTACTGACGGATTGGCGGGTTGAGTGCCCCCTAAGTTGTAAGGTGCTTGGAAGAGGTTAGAGGAGGCATGCGACATAGTCAGTTGTACAATGTACGGATGACTAGTCGCAGGGGCGGAATTGAAGGCTAGAGGTGGCTGCGTTACAAAGGTCGAAGGTATAAGTTGATTGGGCACCGCCAAAGGTGGTTGAATGGCGGCACTGGTAGCAAGACAGGTTGGCACTCCTACATTTGTGGGCGCAAGAGTGTGAGGGGTCGAGGTAATCAAGTTCTGATACGATGTAGAACTTAGTTGAATTGCAGGTGGTTGAGGGGGTAACGGAACCCCGATGGAGGTCGGTCTAAAAACAGACGGGGAGGCCAAACTTTGCGTATTGGCCATGGTTGGGTTAATAGTTGAGACGAAAGGCTGAGTCATAAAGGGTTGGGTGGCGAATGTCGTCGCCACGTCACCCAAAAGGTCTCGCGTTGGGTTTCTTGCGAGATAGTTTTGGAGGGCTGCGATATTGATGTCCAAGAATCTCTCGAAATCTTGGTCCCCTTCAGGGATGATGGGAATTTGAGTCGGGGTCAGGGTCGGGGTCGGTCCTGTAGGAGTTCTTTCAGTCTCTGAGTGGAACTCCATGATAGGACAAGTTAGAGACAGGATATATGGAAGCAGCTGTTGGTTAAAGTGGTTAAGAAGAGAGTCCTGGTTCCAGAAACTGTGTTTTTGCAGTCTCAGAAAACTAGAATGGAGTTTTTGGCAGAGGAAGGACAGGTTTCAGGCTGCTGGTTTTGAAGAAAAAGGACAGTGACAGAGACCGAAGTCGGTTAAAAAACCGATGTCGGTTATAAAGATGGCCGACGTTGGTCAGATAACCGATGCCGGTAAGAGATGAAGCCGATGTCGGTAGAAGAACCGATGCCGGTGATAGGGAAAGGCCGACGTCGGTGGAGGAACCGATGTCGGTGACTGTATCTTCCAGAGAACCAGAAGGTTTGAAGATTCTTGGAAAAACAAAGAAGAAAATGTCCTCACACACTCAAACAATCAGATGAGAAGAGGAAAATAGAAAGAGATAGACAAGCCTAAGCGATGAATCCTAGGAATTAACCTTAGAAATTGTGGCTTATGCCTTAGATGAATGTTTGGGGAGATTGGCTGAAAAATGGGTCCTAGAAGAAGGCGGTCTAAAGATGGTTTCAGGTGTTGTTTTAGGTGCTCAAAGATCTGTGTTAGGGTCTGGTACGTGGCCTGGTGCTAAGGAGCAAGCTCCCCTCACTTCACGATTCCAGTGGTTAGCTGGTCTCGCTTAGCCAAGATATACCTCGCCTAGAGTTTATCCTCTGCCAGAGAACGGAGTGGGCTTCCCCCTTGGTGATGAAATCCAAGTAGGGTCACCGGGACGGGTAAGGTATCCGCTGGGGGATGAAATCCCAGTCGGGCCTTGTCTCAGGTATGTCTTATGTGTGTTTTAGTGCATGTGATTCGGTAGTGTAACATCAAGTGTCTACGGTTTATTCAATATGCGCCTAAGTTACTAGATGTGGACTAATGCAAGCACAAGCAGAAATGAAAGTGCAATATGTTTTAATGCCCAAGTCGAAATGTGATGTTGTTATGAAGACAAGATGGAGAAAGGGACGAGAGTATGATATTTAGACTAGTCTAGAATGCAAGGAAGAAAGGTTCGTTTTAGTCCCGCTTATAGTGTCATTGAGAAGAAGAGAAAGAGGAGAAAAGGTAAGAACCTAATGCTCCTAAATGAATGAAGAAAAAGGAACCCAGGAGGAACCTAGGGTCCCACCGGGCGTGCCAGAATGTTTCCACTCAAAATTCGCTTTTCAGATCTAAAAGAAAGAAGAAACTAAAAAAGTAATGGACAAGGCTTGGGAAGTACCTGGACTAAAGATTGCGCACCGTAAATCCAGACGTTTGTGAGCACTCCTCTTTGGCTGTGGAGGAATGACACCTGCAAAAGAAGAAAACTTGGACAAGAGGATGTTAGATAGATAGGTGGTGGGTTGCCAAGCAAAAGCCTGTTCCCAAAAGTATGAGAACTTCTTTGAGGGAGGTCAACCCGCTATTTTGATAAAAGATAAATGACTGATAAAAAGATAGAATGCTAAAATAGACTGAAATGATAGCAAACTGAAAGAGAAAAGGAAGTAAAGACTTACCTGGAAGACGCTGTCGGCCTGGTTGCAGTCGCTGGCGTCGGTGGTCCTACCGGCGTCGGTTGTCTGGTCTGCCGACGTCGGTGGGGGTAATGACCAGCGTCGGTCAGGGCAATAGGCAGGGTCTGGTCTGTGGATGGTCCGGGTCTTGATTTGTGCTCTGTTTAAAGATGGTCAGTGGACGGGTTTGTGGACGAAGGTCTAAGTCTGCTCTGGGCCTAGTTTGAGGATGGTTTTAGTCAGAAGGACAGAGAGGGACAGGGAGATAGAGGAAGCCAATCTAGGAGATAGGAATCCGGGTCTGGGTGACAGTCAAGTTTGAGGGGGTAGAAGAGCTGAATATAGCTTAAAACATGATAACTAGAAAGCATAAAGAATACAAATAGAGAACATACCTGTGCCCTGCTGGAGAAGGTGTTGTTGTTGCCGCTTGTTGAAGCCCTGTTGCTGATGAAGAATCCCTGTTGTTCACCTGCAGAAGATTGCTGTGTACCTGAGGGAGAGAGAGTCAGATTGATTGGTAGAGAGATTGATGATACAAGGGTTTGATGCCAAAGATTCAAGAGTCAGGATGCGAGAGCTAGAGAAGCAGAGAAGTGAAGAAAAGCCAAGCGGAACCTGAAGACAGAGAAAACGGTGAAGAAACCGTTATGAAGGGTGCCGACGCCAGCAATATTGCTGACGTCGACCGAAGGCTGACCGACGTCGGCGGCTGAAAGGCCGGAGAAAGGCTAAAAATAGCCTTTCATCCGTTTCCCAACGGCCGGGTCAAATGAATGCCAGGATGAAACGGTCGACGGGGGGGTTAAATGGGCGAGAGGAGAGGTTGGAATGGGAGTCTAAGGCATTAAATGGCCATGTGGGGAATGAAGGGGATCCAAGGAGGGTATCCTAGGGTGGTGAGGTGGCAAGGAGAGGGAAAAAGGGGTCTTATTTAATTAAAAATAGGTGTTTATTTCCAATTAATAAGACTTAGGTGGGTTAGGGACCAAGGAGGACTAGGAGGGAGAAAAGACCAAGGGTTAGACACTTTTTAGGTGTCTACACCATCATAATGTCATTGATCAAACCTTGGAAAGCCATATCCATAGCACATTGGAAGGGGGCTCCAGCATTTAAAAATCTGAATGGCATCTTCCTATAGGCGTATGTTCCCCATTTGGTGGTGAAGTCTATCTTGTATTGGTCACATTCTTGTACCAAGATTTTAATGTACCTAAAGTAGCCATTTAGGAGATAGAATCTTTCATTATGTGTCACTATATGAAGAATTTGCTCCATACTTGGAAGGGGATAGTGATCTCTTAGTGAGACTCTATTCAGGTCTCTAAAATCTACACACAATCTAACCTCTCCATTCTTATTCCTAATAGGGACCAAATTGGTCAGCCAAAAAGAGTGTTTGATAGGGAAGATGATCCTAGACTCAATCAGTTTGGTGAGTTCCTTCCTCATGGGAGGCTCGATCTTTGGATTGATTGGCCTTTACTTTTGCTTGATGGGTTTGGCACCTTCCTCCATCTTAATGGTGTGTTGGGCCAAGCTTGGGTCAAAGCCCTTTAAATTGCCATACTCCTAAGTGAAGACATTAGAAAACTCTTGACATAACATAATGAAATCATGCTTTTCCTCATTGGTACACACCTTCCTAAGTGCAAACAACTTATCCTTATAGATCTCTACCCTTTTATAGTTTTCCTTCTTGGTTGACATGCTTGCTTTATCTCTCTTGAGTTGGTAATCTTCATTGAAAATGCTCTCAAGAGTTACCAAACCTTTGGGAAGACTATTGGTCTTTGGTTGAACAATCTACCCATTATATTGTTACTGTAGCTTAGACAAATTTTTGAAAGCAAACTCAGCTTCTTCTTGCAAAAAAAGTGCTATTTTCTAGTCACTTTCAAACACCTACCAATTGGTGACATTATCTAAAATGGAGGCCCTCACAATCATCTTTAAATGATGTTGATTCTTGCTTTGTCTTACCCCCTTTAGGATATCAAACTAAGCACCAACTACTGCTAGTCTATCTACATGCTTGTTATCCTCTCTTGGAATGGAAGTGATGTTGAAAGTAGTGAAGTTATCCACAAGGTCCCACACTCTATGCTTGTAATACTTGAGTAAGGAGCTCTTGGTCAAATTTTGACCTCTCACTTGGTTCAAAATCAACTCACTATCTATAAACACCTACAATTCTTTGATTCCTCTCTTCCTTGCCCATTCTGGGCCTTGAACAAGGGCCTCATACTCTGTTACATTATAGGTGTAGGAGAAATGAAACCTAAAAGTTGAGAAGTATTTATCCTTTAAAGATGAAACCAACATTTCCCCACCACCAACTCCCAACTTGCTTCTAGATCCATTAAAGAATATCTGCCATAAACCATAATCCTTTTAGTCCATCTTCATCAATTTTGGAATGAAAGCATCTTTTTCATGCATGCAGTAGACTCCAAGACTAGCTTATTCAATGAACTTGTAATGATCATGCTCAAATTTGTCATTTCCCCATTCATCTAGGAGCAAGTTAGCAACTCCTACAAGGGGAGATGATGGAGATTGGTCCACCTGGAGCTCTTCTTCATCAATGATTACATAGTTCAAATTCACCACTTTGGGTGAGTATGGCTCTAGGTGATCCTTGTGGATGGGCTCAGACTCAATCTTTACTTTAGTTCCATACTTTGTCTTGAAAACCATGTAAGAACAATTGGATGCTAAATATCCACCTATCTTGGATGTGAAATCCCTTGATAAGCAAAGAGCGAAGTAAGGAAGAACATCTTCCACTACCACATCATGGGGAATTGAGAAGGTTAGACAGACATGGAGAGTCAGATTCAAGCCCCTTACCACTCCCAATGTCATATCTAGTGATCCATCCAACTATATAATTCCTTTTGTCATTTGCTCATGCTTGAGGCCTAACTTATTAGCTATGAATTTGGGCATAACTGAGGTGCTTGAACCACTATCAATGATGTAATTGTGGACCAAGAAATCACCAATAATTAGGGAAAAATAGAAGGGAGGAACCTTCTCATCTTTCTTTGATTGACCTCCGATGGGAGGAGCCCCATTTACTATTAACACATTATCATTTCTTGTTAAGATATTTTGCTCACCTAGCCCATACAATTCCTTTTAGAGTATATCATAATGTCCTAATAGTTCCAAAGAATCCCACAATGATATTTTCATGTGTAGGTTCTTCATTTGGTCCACTAAATTGATTGAAGGATTTCCCCCTTTAGAGCTCTCCTTGGGAACATTCATAACCTATGGTGCAACCTAAGGAGCTAAAGCTACAACTGATGGCCTATAATTGAGAAACTTTTGACTTGCTTGTGGTGAAGGAGACATTATAGGTGCTTGAGTGGCTTCTTGAGCTTCATTAATGGCTCTCCTTTTAGACCTGGTGTTGGCTACAACACCAACATTTTGATTACTTGTGCTCCCCACATAGTTGACTATGTAGAACTCTCCTTTCAAGTGATTGAAAAAAGTGGAATCAGATTGATCCTACCTATTATCCATCCCAAGTTGGGTTGATATCTTAAAATTTAAGAATTGGGCTACTTGATCACCTTATGTGGTCATGACTTGATTTGGTGGCTCACTAGCATAAGCAACCTGTTCTTGACCATAATCCAAGGGTGGATAATTAGGTTGCTCCTACACCAAATTATTTTTAGTGGGGATAAGAGCCTTAGAAGATGAAGGGCATTTGGATTATAGCTTTGATAAGGATTGACATGTGTAATTTGACCTTGCCCTCAATTATAAACTTATTCACATGTGCCTATACTCTGAGTTGGACACTTTTTGTTGACTTGCAAGAGAAGAACTCATAATAAACTAGATATGTTGGCATAAAATTATGAAAGCATGAAAAGGAAATGACTTAACATAAGATAAAACTATAGACACACAAAAATACAAGCTCAAATGGAGGTAAAAATGATTCTTTTGATTCAAGGTAAATTCCTTTAGGGCTTCACCATAGAATGCTGAGATCTCCTTCTCTAATGAAAAGTTACAAATATATAGATAACTTATAAACAAGATGATAAATCAAGGGATGGAAACCCATGATGTATTAAACACTTTTTTAGAGACCACAATCCCATGCTACAATCGTATTCTTCTAATTGCATATGGGAAAGCCATGTTGTAGATGTCCAAGTCATTGCCTTTGATGTCTGATGCCTACAAAAGCATGGGATACTGATTTTAGAAATTGACAAAGCCATCACCAAGTTGTGTTAACTAGACCATGCTCTCTTTAATGCTGGGTGTAACTAGTTGTGCATTAATGGTGAAGCATGAAAACATGGGTTGTTTTCCTCTATAGCTTGAAAAATAATCTTTTTATTGGTTTTCAGTAGAGACTATTTCACATAAGTGCATTTACTCTTCTTGATGATGACACTTATGCCACTTACCTTGGTTTGGTTCATCCTTAGGTCTATGATTTGACTTGTCACACCACTTGGAACATTTTTAACTTTTATTTTATTATGCCACATGGCCACATTCTAGGTTACCCAGATTATTTTCTTTTACTTTGATATTTCCCTTTACCTTGGCCTTTTCCTTTTTGTCTTTAGCCATTCAGGCTCTCAGGTGCTTACTATTTCTTGGGCCTTTGAGCTTGGATTTTCTTTTCTCTCAAGTTCCTTTTCTTGCTTGCTAGTTCATTCATTCTTTGGGATTTTAGGATTTTATTTTTGAATTCCTTCAAACAAAATGTCTGAAGGAATTCTTTCAGACATTTTATTTAAAGGAATTCACCATCGATGTCTCTTTTGTTTCGACCCCTTTTTCCCAAGATTTCCTTAAAACAAAATGTCTGAAGGAATTCTTTCTTTTATCACTGGCTTTTCCCAAAGGGCAAGTGCCCTTTAGGATTTTAGCTTCATCCCTTGATTTATTAAAGTGCCCTCCACAAGGGCCATTTGAGATTGAAAGTACCCTTCAAAAAAATAGAAATGGTCCACTTTCTTGACCAAGTTGCCTCCTTAAAGACACTTACCCTTTAGAACTTTCTATGATCATCAAATTTCTTCAGACAAAATGTCTAAAGGAATTCAACCTTGGCTTGCCTTCTTTAGTAATCCTTCGAATAAAATGTCTGAAGGAAATCTCCTTCTGCTTGTCACTTTTCTCAAAGGGCAAGTTCCCTTCAGCTTCTTGTCTTTGCCCCTTTGCTTCAACTGACTACCTTTTATAAGGGCATTTTGAGCTAAAAGTGCCCTTTAGAACTTTTGTATTAGTCCTCACGCTAACAAAAAGCCTTCTGTAAGGTCCATTCTACCTTTAAACATACCCTTTGAAAGTTTTGTAAAGGTTTGTTTCATCTATGAAGTGCCTTATACAAGGGCACATACCCTTCAAGGAAATTGTAAATGACCTTACAAAATTCCTAGGTGCCCTCCATAAAAAAACACTTACCTTAAGAAGCATCTAAGACCAATTTGGGGTTTTCTAAAGGACTTACTCAAAAAGATTTGAAGTAAATATGTCTAAAAACCTGATTGCTTCTTCCTTACCCTTTCAGGTTTGTGAATGACTCTAACTCATGAAAATTGGTAGTAAAGTAATTCTACAAACTTGAATTGAATTGCTCTGACCCTTCTGGGTTTTTAAACTGCTTTTACTCATAACAATTGGAAAGTAAAGTACTTTTCAAAACCTAACCTACATTGGAACTGGCCATTGACCCTTTTGGGTTTGTCAAGTGCTCCTACTTATTTCTTGTAAAGCTTACAAGTAATGTTGTTCTGAGAACCTGATTTACTCTGTGAGTGCTAGAAAATACCAATGCTTGATGAGACAACCCTTACACCTACACAAAACCAAATTTTCCTTGATTTTTAAAGGGTTAAGACTTGGTTTCAGGGCAAAAGGTCATGAAGAACAAGGTTTTAAGGAAAAAAAGAGCGGGGTGCCCATTTTGGCTTGCAAAATTCATAAAATGGTTAACAATATTAATGCTACCCCTATAATATGATCTACAACCCTATTGTAGTCATGTGTAACTACATGGTAGATTTGTTGGTTATTACCATTTTGACCTTGGTTTTGTCCATTATTTTATCATTGTATATTTTACTACTAGTATTTTTTATTATGTTGGTTTAGCCTTTTATTCTAATACTATTGATTTTTCTACTGCACTGGCCATTATTGTTGTTGCTAATTACTCTGTTGTTGTCGATTGTTATGTTGGGGAAAGGGGTTTTGATAAATCCCAAGATTTTGATTGGAAGTGGAAGCACCATTATCTAATTTTATCTCCCCATTCTCCAACATATTCTTGATTAAATTCTTGATTTGGATACATCTTTGTAGATTATGCCTGTTGACCCAATGATAGTAAAAAAATTCATTTTTACAGTACCAATCAAGGTAAGGAATGCCTTGCAAATAATGATTTGGTATAGGCCAACTAATCAAATTAGCAGTAGTAAACTTGTGAAATACAGACTCAGTAGGTTCTCCTAGGTCACTAAAGACATGACGTGTATGCATGATTCTCTTGGGAGGGGTTTGCAATGGTAAAGACTATTGTATTTGTTGTACAGGTCTTGGTTGTTATACTTACAGTATTGGTTGGAGAGGTTTCTAGGTAGGATTAAGTTGAAAAGGTGGTGTAGATGATGTCTGCATAGTTTAGACATGATGATATTTACTTACTCCATTTCCCACAACATTCCTATTTTGGTTTAATTTCTTAGATCTTTCATGATTATTGGCTTTTGTTGGTTATGATGCTTGCACTTGGATGGGATGTTGGTCATTTCTATGATTGATACCTTGATTTTGATTAGTTGAATTAAGCTTGATGACCCCTATATTGATGAGTGCTCACTCGATCAACAAACCTTTATCAATGATCTCCTTGAACGTATATGCACATTATAGTTCCAGATGATAGGCTATCTCACTATGCAATTTTTTATTAAACACAATGGCTAATTGTTTATCTAGTAAACTATGGATGAAACAACTTGCAAGGGCTTTCCATAGTTATAAATAACTCACAAAACTCTCCATAGCTTTTTTCTTTGCTCTTGTCAGGTCCAGTAATCAAATCTCATGCTCAAGATTATAAGAAAAATGTTGTAAAAATTTATCAGAAAGATCATCAAAGTTTGTTACTAAATTCTTAGGCGACTTTAAAAACCACTCCAAGGCTTGTCGAACTAGGCTCCTTGGAAACAATAGTAAAAGGTATATGTCATTATATGCCAGTGGTTGACATGCAACAAAAAATTTGGTCAAATGAGCCTTAGGATCACCCTTCCCTTTGTACTAATCAAATTTGGGTCATTCATATCTTAGAGGAAATGGTATCTATAAATACTCCATGTTGAATGGATAGTAACACATGTCATCCAATTTGAACTTCTTAGTCTACTTCCTTGCCTAAATGGTAGCAATTGCATCCTTCATCTATTAAAATTCTTAGGATATAAAAATGGATGGAATATTGGTTTGGATAAATGGTTGGGAGGTCACAAGTGGAACACTTTGACCAGGGTACGATAGAGACACCTATTAGGGTATATTGGCTTGGTTGGGGAATGGACCAGGAATACACATACGTGGATCAGGATGTAGTTGAAATTACACATTTGGCTACATGATATTTTGGTTAGGGTTGGTGATAAATGTTTGACTTGGAGGATTTTGTGTTTGGGATGAAGGGATATAACTATATTGTGCCTACTGTGGTTGAAAAAGGATAGGCTACCAACTAATCAAATCTTGCTATTGAGTAGGAGCTTGTGGACCAAGACCCTATCTTTGAATTTTTGGCATATTTTGAACCAATATTTATCTAGTAGGTCTTCAAGAAACATGAAGACCTCCTTATTGCATGAATCCCTATGAAGAAGTAAAGTCATGTTACAGATTCAACATCTATCACTGACCATTATTTTCATGTTGTTGACTAATCATTGCTTGGTTTTGGACTGGAATAATATTATGTGGCTAAAGAGGTATGTTTGTCATTACTTGGCAAGGTGTAATATTAGTTTCCCTTGGTTGAGGTAGCAATGTATTCATCCTCTATTGCATTGATACAATAGACTGTGTCTGTTGTTGTAAATACCACTTACTACTTGTTGAGGAGTAGGATTCATCACATATTATCATTGAAGCATAACATTAGCCATTGTTTGATTATCTAATCCTATAGGTTGTACACTTGAGGAAGTGGCTAATTGAGGCTGAGGTGTAGAAAATCCTATTCCTTGGTATGATGATCTACTCATAGGATTAACTATAAACACATGTTGTTGGATAGATGTTTATGCATTAGTACTACTTTGATCAAGATTGGACATTGTTTGTATATTATCTACTACATTTGGCTCACTATTTAGTGTAGAAGTTTAAGATACTTCTTTAATAACTAGCATATGTATCAAGTTATCTATCAAAGTAGTTTGTATAAATGGGTCAGAACTTGAATTCTCTTGTCCAGCTAATTCCATCAACACTCCTATTGAAGGAACTAGGTCAATGAGAGGCTTAATTACCATGTTCATCTAATTGAAATCACATGCTAAATTTAAGTAGGTTTGGTATGCTATTTGCATTTGGTTAAAGTGATCTTCCATGATGTTTTTGCCTCAATTAGATATAATAGGGTCTTGGTACATTGTTTAGAAAGAGCCATAGGATGTCTAGAAGTATCCTATTGATCATAAATGACATTGTGGGGCACTCTTACTAGACTTGGTCAATTTTCATGAGGGAAGTCTACTGAAAACTTATCCCCTACCTCTATGGCCCTAACCAAAATATCATATTTGTTTTCTAGCAAATGTCATTCAAATAAAAATGGATCATATGTAGAAGCCGTATTGGTAGAGTATGACTATTGGATTACTATCTCATCCACTATTGGTATTGTGGATAAGTATTGTTCCATTTATTCTTGGTCCTGCTCTGTGTAAGGTGGTGTGTTAACCAAATAGTTAGCTAATGGATCTTGTCTTTGTGCCCATAATTGAGTATTATAAGAGGGACAAGAATCCATCTCATAAGCAATGTTATCTACATAGGGGTCTTACACCATTTTTCCCTATGCAAATACATTACTAATCCTTGGATTGTACATGAGTCCACTATGAGTGTAGGAATACATGTTTAGATCCATAGTCAATGCTTGGTGATAAAAGGTCAAAGAGTTCTACAAACTCTAAAAAAGGACAAAACTAAAACAAATGATGCCTTCAATTGGGTATAGATTTGTCAAAAGGATCAAAAGGTTTATGAAAAGATTTGTGAGGAAACAACATAGCATGGAGTATCTAACATTTCACTATTCACACAAAGGTGAGTAAGTAAATGGACCAAAAAATTGAAATGCCAAACTCTAAGGTCGAAGTGTTTCAAATCAGTCTAATCTAAGAAATTAAAATTTGCTAGGTATTTTGGCCAAATGTGATGTCAACATCTAAGCTCAAACAAGGCATGTGATAGGACTCTTGGCGAAATGGCATCAACAACTAGACTTTGAAAATAGATAATTTTTTTAATCTAACAGATTTGAAACATTTCTAACAAACACTAGGCATTCGATTCTTGGACATGAAATTGGTCAACTAGTTAGAAGGTATGAAACAAAAGGCACTTTAGAAATAATTTATTTTCTCATAAATAATGGTGTAAAACTTAGTTCTTTTTGACAAACAAGCTAGACAAAGGTGAACAATATAACTATGCTTTAATTAAAGGATCAAAAATACACTTGGATTAGTTTGAATATATAGGAACAAATTTGGAACTCTATATAAGAGGGTTTATGAAAAAATGTTTGAAATGATTTGGGTAGCATAATGATGCTATATTACCCAAAAGATGTGATAAAAAAGTTTGTTTCAAAGACTCTCTAAGGCAAAGACATTTTCCCACAATTTTGACAACATAACACTACTTTTATCGAATTAAAATGTTGTGATGTATAGACTTAAAGTGAAAGTGTTTAGCATAAAATGGATTAAGTCTATCAAGTGATGATAATAATTATGAGTCTAAATTGGTCTTCAACCTAAATTGGAAATTAAACCTAGGTTCTCTCAAGTTTAGTGCAAATGGCGAACCCACTTAACACATAAACTCTATGAACTTGTAAAGGTGTAATTTTAAATTTAAATTATAAGTGGACTTAAACAAATTTGGTAAAGTTCTAAACTCAATTAGGCAGCATAATTACACCAAAGTGGATTATACGACTCTTAAGCTTTTGATGAACTTTGAACAAGGCAAATTGATGATCTGGTGTGGGCAGCATAATGCCTCTTTACTCAAAGTAAAATTTGGACTATGTTTTGGGTTTGGATTATTTGTTTAAACCAAGTTTTGAATCTAAATAAGACTTTAAACTAGGACAAGATCAATTAATTAATCACCCTTAGATCCTAAACTGACAAGGTTGATTGGTACTATTGGAATCCATCAATATACGTCATTTGAGAGGATTTTAAGTGTTCATCCAAAAGTAAATGTGCATATTATAGTAGGTTTTTTACAGCCCCCTTCTCTCAAATGATAGTACTACAACATGGACCTTGAGGTGAACCTTGCACCAACAATACTTCCATGGAAAGTAAGGATTTGTCTAAATTTTAACAAGTTTTTGAATGATCTATGGGAATCAATTGCACAATGACCTTCACACCAAATAATGCAAAAAAAAGCACAGATTTTGGGTCTGTATGATTCAGATTATTATAGAAAAGTCTAGTCCTTTTTGCAACCACTACATCCTATTGTTTGATCAGTGTAATACAATGTCCAAAGTGCCACTATGTCTCGTGTGCAGCTCTAAAAAAGTCAAATGAAGTCAATGTTGGGAGATGAAATCCCAAGTCAAATCTTCCCTAAAGAACTTGTGGGAGGTGATGAAGTCCCCCTCATAATCCAAGATGCATAAATAAATAAAGCATGTAAATAGAAAGACTTTAGGGTCATTTTCAAGGTCACCCAAACTTTGATGAGTTTTTGGGGAGCATTTTATATGACTTTATTTCTAAGCTTTGGAATAGGCTACTTGTAATATGAATGTCACTTTTGATTCCAAGGGTTCCCTATAGGGGACAAATGGAAGAGCATACATGCAACATACATCTTTTTTCCAAAAAAGATTAATCTAAACAACTATTGTAAGTAAAAATTGACAAGTGTGTTCAATTTTAAACCCAAGTGAAATGTTTGGTGATGTTCTTTTTGACCCCTTGGTCTTAGTTGCAAACTTTGAAAAACATTCACCAAAAATATCTAAAAATTCCTTATTAAACACCAAAACAAAGTTCCTAATCCAACTTTAAGCATGCAAAAGTGATTTAAACATGTTTTGAGAAAATATCCTGCTTGGTCCTATAATAAAATTGTTAGCATGTCTTTCAGCTTTGAATCTCTTTTGAGTTTGAAACAAAAAACTTTAGAAAAGTAGGTCTTTGGTATATGTTTTTGGTAAAAACATAGTGACCAATGTTGATTAATACCATTGATGTCAGTTATAGGCAACTGAGATTTGACTGATGTCAGACCTGCTGATCGACGTCGATTAAGCTAAGTAATCAATGTTGGTATTTTTGCTGATGTTAGTTACTGTCTAAAAATTGTGGCAACCAAAAATGGCAAAAAAAGGTAAAAAACAATTTTTAATAGTTTTAAAAGCTTAAATAAGTTTTTTAAGGTTACAAAAGGATCTCCTTTAGGTGTAGGATGTGTCTAGTCCCATTAGACATGCCATTATGTGATCTAGTAATTTGACTCAAGAGAGGATGGTTAGTATGGTGTTAGTTCCAAAGTGAAAACAAAGTGAAATAAATACACTAATAGCATAACATCTCTAGGACTAGACACTAGGGAGAGCTTAGTAAAAAATCATGAATGAAACACACAACTAATATGCAAAAGAAAACTCTTTAACCTTCCTTGGATGCTCCAAAATTCTTATTTTGGTGTCTTTCTTAGCTTGTGCTCATGAAGTCCTTGGAAATGGAAGCTTCACAACCTCCATCTCTCCTTGGCACCTTTGGCTTGTGGTTTGGCTTGGATTGGAATCAATTTGGGATTATAACACTAGTTTCTTGAAGCTTTTTGGAACCAATCTTGAATTATAAATTTACACTAATTAAGCTTAGAATTGATGTTGTGAGGCCTCCTATTTATAAATTTTTGGATTTGATTAGAATCAACCTCAACCATGTTGGGGGATCACAAGAACAATAACTGTTCTGATCCCACTTTGTTAGGATCTTGCTCCTCAGAAAGAGCACAGTATGATTACCAAATATAAGCAATTATAAATGGGGAAATAACTAGAAATACAACTAGAATTCACCAATAGCATAGAATATGAGAGACAATACACTATCTTGTATTAACACTTTGTAGAAAAGAATACAATAAAAAGCTGCCACACTCTTCCACCTTACAGAGGCTTTCCACACCTCAAGTGTATAGCAATTCTTCTACAACACTCTCCTACCAAAAATGATCCCAACAACCAACTCACAAACAGAATTGGTGTTCACCTCTCCAACTAGTCAGTAATAACCCTGCCAGTTCACCAAGCACTCCAAAGTACTTCAAGTTGATCTCCCATGAACCTGCAACCTACAATTCAACAGACCATACTCACACATGTAGATCTCTTATGAGCTTGCAACAACCTACAACTCAATGATCTTACACTTAGAAGGAACTTCCTTGCCTTCCTTATCTTATATCAATTATAATACATGCCAATGGATTTATAAATAGATCCCAGAGTTAAACAATAACTTAGAATCTTAATTTAGACAATTATCCTTGCAACTTAAGACTCTAACTGGCCTTTACATGCAAACACTTCGTTCACTTAACTAACTGTCTGTGCAACGAATAGTTCTGGAACACACAGGCGACCGACGTCGGTCCCTGCTTGTCTGGTTCTGCCGACGTCAGTCGACTCCCTACCGTCACTGGTGGCCTTCTGCACTGGTCACGACTGACGTTGGTCCTACTGCTGACGCCGGTGCTCCTAGATCTCATCAACCTTCTGTTCCTTCAGTTTGTAAAGAGTTGAAGCTTTTAGCTCCACAACTCAACAAACCATCCATTTTAAGATTGAGATGTGTGGTTGAGGATTAATTCAATTTTTGGAATTAAGTTTGTAATTATTCTCATCATGTCATTGGAAGAAGGGGTAATTAAGAGGCATGGAGGGCATCATGGAAGGCATTGATGAGGCATGGAGGGCATGAATCCTGATATTTATGGCATTTATGGCCTAGGGATGTCTTCCTAAGAAATAAGGTCACTTGATGATGTAGATATTTAACATTTATTTCCAAAATAAATCATTCAACAAGTTTCTATGTATTTTTTGATTAGGCCTTGATTTGGGTTAATTAGATCTTAAGCATGATTAAGCACATTGTACGCAAATTACTCAAATTGATTAGAATGCCCTGTTATTCATCCTAAATTTGACTGGATTAGAATTAGAAGTCCACGTCAGATGCATTGGATGTATATTCCCATTTAGAATGTTGCCAAAAACAAATAACAAAGGCACAAGTCTTGTGTAAAATATTTGATAGGAATGAATGGTTTAGAGCATGTAGGTACAAATTTGGCATTTTGACTCAAAATGAATTGATCAAAGTTAGCTGGCCCATAAATTACATTACCTAATTTAGGGATATTCTAGCTAAAATCAACACTTTAATATGTCAATTTCACATCATTTTGCATGTTTTAGTGTTTTTAGGCCAAGTCTTGTGCAAAATATTTGATAGGAAAGAGTAGTCTAGAGCATACAAGTGCAAATTTGGCATTTTGACTTGAAATGAACTGATCAAAGTTAGCTGGCCCATAAATTACATTACCCCATTAAGGGATACCTAGGCCAAAATCAACACTTGAATATGTCAGTTTGACATCATTTTATGTGTTTTTAGGCCAAATTGTGTATTTTATATGGAAACTAGCCAAAATCCTAGTTGGAGGTTATTGGTGGCTAGTTTTAGGTGTCTATAGTTTGCCCCTATTTGGGACGGCATTATAAGCTATAAGCATAGTATCATCTTCTCAAAGAATGAAAAGGTCCTGTATGCCTATAACTACAATGATGATAAACTAACTTTATGAAAGATATTTATAATTTTGGGATGGGGAAGGCCTCATCTCTTGAAGCTTCACCTAATTTTACAAGTCCAAAAAAAGAACTCTTAGTTCAAAATTCATGCAAAGATGCATGTTACAATGATAACAGTCAAAATAGACTTTTCATCCAAAAATAAATTATGCATGCATAATAATAGATGGGGAAAGAAATTCCCACTTTGATGAAAATCATGAAAACACATAACTATTCCAAAATTAAAATATAATCATATTCATTCTACTAAAATTAGTTGATGAGGACACTATAACTGTAACTATGGTGTAGACGAGGGCTCTATGAAATTTGGGACAATAACTACTAGTATGCATTTTAGATCCAAAAGTTGCCTCCTTTTCCTTTAGTACTTCACCTAGTGCATATGTTGTATCAAAGTCTAGTTATGACCTCAAAATATAATAGCGAGGGATTCAAAATCTTGACTACTTTAGTCATTAACCTAACGTATTCTACCTTTGAGCTTTTAAATTCAACTGCTAAGGATTCAACTCTTGTGACCTTATATTTCACAAAGATAACCAATTGTATCACTTCTTCATTGGTTTTTTATACTACACATTCTAATTCTTATTTGAATTTTTATACAACTAAGTGGATAAGGTTATCAAAATTGGGTCAATTCACTACCTCCCATATCTAGGTGATCACCCTAGTTACCCATATATCAACCAAAATTTGTAATTCTTTAGCCTCATGATTAAAAAAAAGACTCAAAAACTTATTTATTGATCTATTCCAATTTAGGGAGGCATTCATTTTGGCAATCAAATAGTTTAGGCACCAATAAAAGTACATGTTAGTCATTAAATTCAACTTATCAAAGTTACTGATTCTAGAACATTGGACTAGGAAGTTCAATCTCCTTTCTTTATCCTTCATGTTGTTATTACATTAGACATTAGATTAGGAAAATTAGTCATGATTTACATGTATATAAGTATTCTTCTTATGATAAATAGTCAACCAAATATATTAATTTCTTTGGTTCCTCCTCTTCTTCTAACTCCTTATCATCCTTTGTATCCTTCTCTTCTTCCTCAACAACTTCTTCAATAATAGGGATACCAATAGATAGCCTCTGTTTGATTTTTATACCTAGGGAAGGAGAAGGGGAATCCTTGGGATTCTTGTGTTATGTGAATATAGGTGGAGTGGAGGGTGTATGAGATGGTGTAGGGGTTGTGAGAACAACTATGATAGGAGGTGGGGAGGGATGTGATGAAGTGGAGGGTATGGAGAGCACAAAAGATCTTGAAGGAGGCCTAAGATATTTAAGAGATATATGGGGAGTTATAATTAAATAAAAATATGATTGTAAGAAGTCTAGAAGACTTACTTATGTAACAAAAGTGATAAGAGACAAACAAGTCATCACAAATATGTTCTTCCTTTAACTAGTTGGGTTAACTGTTGGATTCTCCATGGTGGTTTCCATCCTTAAAACTTGATCATATGAGGCTATGTAAGTGGAATTAATTTTAGGGAAAGGAATCCCTCTCAAAATTTATTTCTTGAGATATGTATTTAACTCTCTTTGACTTCTAAACTGATTTACCTTTTCTTTTATGGCTTATGCTTCCAAGGATGAAGGCTGGTTTGGTTGTTGAGAGGATTTTGGTGGAGATGAAGGCCATTGTTGACTCCATGTATTTTTAAATTATTCCTCTATGGACTATAGATTGTATTACAAAGCCTATTCTAATATCATTTATATCTTCTTATATTTCATCCTTATCCATACTTAAGAGTCATCTAAGGCATTCAAAAAAACCTAATCATGGTAATAAGTTTGGAAAACATAAGAAAGATGAAATTTATTCTTCTCTAAGATAGTATTCAGATAACCCCTTATCCTTTTCTTGGAGTCCCATTCCCTGAATGATGTTAGCTAATATAAAATGTGATCTATTCACATACTAGTGTTGCCTAATGTTATATGGTGTTTTGAAGTAATAGGTCAAGTGTTTATAGCTGATTTCTTCATTAATGTTGTTTAAAAATTGATAATCTATCTCTTATTCCATATTATAATCAAGAACATGATGAGCTATCAACAAAGGGATAATCTTAATACCCTCTACTTAGATGATAGTCACATCT
Organism: Torreya grandis; assembly: GCA_037957365.1. NCBI lineage: Eukaryota > Viridiplantae > Streptophyta > Pinopsida > Cupressales > Taxaceae > Torreya > Torreya grandis. The sequence continues at coordinate 1,650,310 of JARHVA010000091.1, read as the reverse complement.
AGGTAGAACTAGTAATCACCCATTTTGGTGAGTGTCCTTATTATATTCTTAGACAATCTAGGCATTATTGTGCCCTACATATTCTAGTATATGTGAGGGAATACCTCATTAATTATTATTTTATTGTCATTTATGTACCTATGAATAAACATGAATGATAAATCTTCTCTAACCTTGTTCCCCAAATACTCAGTTGATGGTTATCATTCTTGGCCATAGGGCTTTTATACAATAGCCATAACTGCATCTAATAAATAAGACCATGTAAAAATTTGCATCTTTGAGCTTCCTATCAGGGTAGAGGATTTTTGATTTCATTCTTGCACTTATAATCTCTCCCATAGCTACTAATTTTTCAATGGTCATTAATATGTCCAATAGTGGTACCCATTTGACCTAGACACAATAAATACTTGAGAATGCATATAACATATTCAATAGTGCCATTGTGATAATAATTCCAAGTTTTAACTTAATAATGAAATTAGTGGAAATTACCCCTTTGGTATTTAATCTTATACCATTTAATAGCCACTCCTTCAATTTACCATTCATGATATTGTGCTTAAGCCACATATTGGTTGAGACTTGATTGTAGGCAATTTTGGGGAGAGGAAGCCTAAAGTACATTTAAAACTCCCTCCTTGAGATGTAGGTAAAAGTGGTCTAGTCCTTCCTCACATGTAAAATATCACCTATAGTGGTTCCATTTATGAATAGAACCTTTAAGACATCAATTCATGGCATTGCTCTAGTTTGGATGCAGTTTGGTGGATTCCCTATTCCTTGATTAGGAGTAAATCATCAATGTATTATTTGGCCTCAGGGGAGAGTTTTTACTCTATATAGTAGGACCAAATTAAATAAAACTCATCCTAAAGTGTTGAATAGTGAGGGAACTTGAAATTTAAGGCACTCTTTCCAAATACTGCATCCCTATATTATGTTGATCTTGAAAATGAGAATGGGGATGGGACTACGGTCTTATGCTATTTTGATGATGAAACCATTGATATTATGTAGTCACTGTAACTCTTGTGAAGTTCTTAACTAGCTCATTCAAACCTCTATGATTGAAGAAAACTAGAGTTTTCTAGATGCTTAAGAAATTCAAGAACACAATTGTGTAATGATCAGAGCAAATCCAATGTTTAGAGATTTCATATAAATCATTTTTAAGAATGTGTATTGATTGTATTTGTGCAGCTTGAATGATGATAATAAAATCTTGAATTTAATGCCCATTTTGTTTTGAATATTTTAGTCAGATTTGTTAGGTGCCCATTATTTTCCAAATTGTGGTATTTCATTAATATTTGTGTATATTCATCACTTTAAGACAACTATAAGCCATTTGTTAACTTGCTTCTTTTCCATGTTGTCGAATATTATTTCTTATATTTTGGCCTTAATTTCGATAGATAGTGCCACATGTCATGCTCTCATTAACCCAATGCTTTAAATTTATTTTTTGTGTTTTGGAGGTCCCACATCTATGAGTTAACATGATTAAGCCATGTGGCATGGTCTTGAAGAAATGAAAACACAATAGCTTAGGGTATTATATGGGTATTAATTTTAGTAAAAAAATCCATGGTCATGGGTCAATGTGACCAAGACACATGAAGTGATCTCAGAAGCCATGAGACTCAGGAGATTGGAGTATTATATTGGAAATCAAAATATTGTTAAACTTCCTGACTAAGTGGATTAATGCAAGTATGCCATGGATATTATAATGTAGAACAAAGAACCATTTAACCTTCTTGCAGTGGTGAGTTAACATGATCAAGACATGTGGAGTGATCTCAAAATCCTAGAGACTCAAAAACTTGAAAGCATGGAGGCTTATGGGAACCCAAGACTGTTAAATTTACCAATAAACAAGTGAAATTCTTGTAGTTATAATTTAGCATGAAGTTGTATTTTCAAAGCTCAAGAGACTTAGATGGATCGCAAGACTTAATATTTTTTAAACATTTAAAATTCTGAATGACACAAGAGAGACACATGTCATAACTATGTGGTATCTTTGTTATGGTCCCACTTGAAGGAAATTAATGGTCTTTAGCTATTAATCTGGTGATCAACATATACATACTAGGATAAGAAAAGTGAGATCCATTAGTCTACAAATCATATTAAAGTAAAAATGATGGACAATATAAGGTTTGAGATGACTTAAAATACCCATTTAAGCTTAGATTGTTATGAATTTTACTTGGGTAATGCTATATTTTGTAAAAATAACTTTATGACAAATGTGTGATATCATAATCATAGATCTTTATGCTCATAGTCCCCTAGGTATGGGTTTTTCAACAATGGGTCCCTGTTTTGAAATTTTTGAAAATGGGGTGTGTGTGTTAGGGTGCAAAAAATGGAGACTCACAGGTGAAAATACTCCTAATTATTTTTAGAATCTATAATTTAAAAAACATAATATGATAGAACTTAAATTTTAATAAAGACAAAATAAGGAAATCCAAATTATAGAACAAAACTCTTACTTTGCAATGCAACATACTAACCTTCCTAGTCTTAAATGAGTGTGTGATTTTGTAAAATTAATTTCAATTGGACATGAATATTTTGAGAAAGGCCTTAATAAATACAATAGGTTTCATCTTGATTTTGAATTTACAACCAATGAAAAAATAAAGCCTGGGCATTACTCTGCTACTAGCCAGGCATCCATAGCCCCAAAAGAGATACTTATGGTTCCACTCGAACCCTTGTTCTAATTTCATCTAAGCATCCATAAACCTAGTAGAGTTTTCTTGAATCACCAATCCTCTATCAATTTTATATATTTTTTGTATCATAGACAAAGGAAGACTAGGAACCACTTTTGGCTGGATGTATCAAAGACTATCTGTTACTATGCCCCTATAAGTGTATATCCATCCCTAGTTTTATCATCTTCTATCCAAATTTTAACATATGAGAGTGGAATGTATCTTTTGAAATAGGAAACTATTTTTTATATTGCATGAGTATATCAGAGCAAGTGATAAAAGATGAGTAGGCCTATTCAGTCTAAATAAAACTAAAATTAGTCATAATACATACCTCAACTCCAAAAGGTCTATTGCTTGTTAGAATAAATTTTTGTGAGTACCCATTGTGCTCCATTTTAGTATCATCCCCTTTCCATTTGGGATTTTATTTTGGATCCAATCCAAGAATTTTTTTGAGATAGTTCTACAACTTAAGAAAATAAACTAGAAAGCATGAAACTAAGCTATCAAAAGCAACAAAACTACTTTAAAGGAAAAGTGCAAAAATAAAGAAATCTAATTTAAAAATAAAGTAATCTATTATAAAAAATAAGGAATCTAATTTACTCCTACTCTAAATCTCCATTCATAGTTCACTTAGATGCATTCCCAATTGGAGCAACCATGAAGTAATGCTTCAAAACTGTTTATTGATTGAAAAGGCTAGGTCCTTACCTTGGAGATATTTTAACCATAAGGCATTATTTCCTAGGATTTTAGATACTTGATATGGTCAATTAAATAGTGGAGTAAACTTGTCATGCTATACTTTATTTTCATGTGCTTCATCCTAAAGAAGAACTAGGTCTAAAAGCCTAAAATCCTTGATCTTGGATATTTTATCAAACCAACATTTGACAATATCCTAATGTTTTTTGAAGCCATGTCATGCTTTAATTATTAAATCTTCTAATCAGACTATTTTAAGTAGTTTGGAATTTAGCCTCTCATCTTCACCCATATATTCTTGCATGAATTGTTAAGTCAATATCTTTAGAGTAATGGGGAAGACTTTATGTTGTCCATACACCATCAAAAAAGTGAAGCCTTGACAACTTGTTTGTTCCTAGTTTGGTTTTCCCATAATGCATATTTAAATAAGGGATACCATTCTCTTGGTTTATTCTATGTATATTTATTTTGGAATCCATCAAGTTATTATTATTTGATTATTATACACCATTTCATTATAGGTAAAGGTTTGAAGAGAACTTGAGGGTGATCTAATTATGGTAGGCCCATTTTGTGAATTTAGTTGATTGGAATGTTGGACCATTATCATAGACCAATAAAATGGGTATGCCTAATTGGGTGACTATATTTCCCTCTAAGTAATTAATGACATATATGGATAGTGAGTTTTTTGTAGAAATAGCCTCTATCCTCCAAGTATTATAATAAATATCTATGAGAATGAACTTGTGTCTTGTTGAAGAATTTGGATTTATTACCCCAACAAAATCTAGCCCCCATTGAGAGAAATGGCATCCTTTAATGACTGGATGTAAATTAATGATAACATTTACTTATGTCTTTGCAAACACCTAAAACTCATGGAATATTTTGATATGGTTATGGGTGTCCTTGAATATTGTAGGCCAATAGTAACCCATCCTTAGAATCTTATGGGATATAATATGACTAGAGGGCTGCTCACTACCAAATTTTTGATGTAGGTTGTCTAGGATTTCCTTAGCTTTCTATTTCAAAATGAACCTTAGTTAAATGATTTCATAATTATTTATATAAAGGACCCCTTTATTAATCATGAAGTGAGTCAATTTGAGCTCGAGGGCTCACTTTTGCTCTTTGTTTAAATCTAAATGACATGTCCCTGTAAGCAAGTAATGAATGATATGTGAATACCATTCTCTTCCTATCACATGAGCTTCATTGATTTATTTGATGTGGATGCATAGGTCATTTTAATTCATCAACTCAATGAAGCCCTAGCCTCTTACCTTTTTAGCTAGCCTAATTTCAAGGTTGAACTCTTGAATTTTAGCCATCTATTTACCTCTCCTTTCTCCCAACTCATTCTAGCTGAGCATGAGTTTGATAGATAGGTTAGGGATGATGGAATATGTATTATTTTATATAATATAATGTCTAATTTTTTTTTTAATATCCTTGATGAAGGCATATCTCTTCTTTCAATTTGGTACTCATGAAGGCAATGGGGTGCTCATTGTCTTCTACCTTTTATATTAATACTGCAACAATTGTATGTTCTGAAGTGAATGAATAAAGATAGATTTTTTTACCAAAATTAAGGCTTATTAGGACTAGGGCTTAATCAATTTCATTTTAATATACTAGAAATATTTCTTATCTTATGTCATCCACTCAATCTTGGCATCTTCTTTTAGCTTGGCATTCAATGGTTTGATGATTTCTATGAAATTAGAAATAAAATTTCTCATGAAGTTAATCTTGACAAAGAAAAACTTCATCTCTTTCTTACTGTTAGGTGGGCTTAGCTTGAAGATGGACTAGAAATGGTGTAGGTCGATGGAGATCCCTCCTTTGTTGATAATATAGCCTAATAGTTTTCCTTTAGTCAGCCTAAAAATGCATTTCTTAGGGTTCAAATAAACTCCATACCTCTTACACCTATCTAGGACTTTCTATAGGTGGCTTACATAGTCATCCTTGCTCTTAGAAAATATTGGAAGATCATCCATGTAGATGATGATACACTTCCCCTTGGTACCTAAAATTCAAAATCCATTACTCTTTAGAAAGTGGTCCCTACATTTATTAGGTCAAATGACATCCTTTTATATGCAAAGGTCCCGCATTTAGTCATGATAAAAGTATTCATCCTATCTTCTACCTTAACCAACACCTAGTTGTAGCTTGAGAACCCATCTACAAAATACATCATCTTTGAGACATTTACCATCTATATGAATTCATCTAGGAAAGGTAGAGGATAATTATCCTTTTTTGAGGCTCTATTTAAATTTCTAAAATTTGCACATAACCTAATTTATCCATTCTTTTTTTGACTAGTACTAGATTAGCTACCTAAATTGAGTGCCTAATTGGGAAAAAATCTTGGCATCCAAGAGCTTCTTTACCTCAATCTCTATGAGAGGTTCCAAAACTAGATTTATTAGACTTTATTTATGCCTCATTGACTTATGTTCTGTCCTTAAAGGGATGGTGTGGGTAATGAATTTGGAATCACGTATATTTAGATCATCATATATCCAAGTAATGACATCTTTGTAATGTGTAACTAATCCCTTCATCTTGTGTTTTTCACTTTCATTACATCTTATACCTATATTCACTAGTTGGAGAGCTTGGTTAGTCCCCAAGTTTTCCTTAGTGAAGTTAGATTTGGTTGCTTTTAGTTGTTTATACTTTTGGACCTGAGGGTTGATGTCAAAAGTTCATTCCCAAGAAATCATGCCCAAGGGAATTCAATTTTATTTTTATCTTTAGAACACCTTCCTCACCCATATCTTTTGTCTACATAGGTTAGATAGTTCAAAAATTATTCAAAAATTATATGATTTGTTGATCATCATCAAACACTTCAAAGTTGTCCACATTTTCAAGGATATAAGGGCATGGAAATAATTTCACTATTTTTTTTGCATTTTTGAGTCCTAAAGCGGTGCTAGATTAGCAATAGAGGCTACTAATGAATTAAATGTCTAATTCTTTTCTCTTGAGATGGCCTTGATGTTGAATACTTTCAAAGATTCAATCAAGTCCCAAGCTTGTTGGTTATACTTATTTAGGAATGCAAGCTTGCACTAGTACTTAAATATGATCTGGTTTATAACCAACTCTAAATCATCAAACACTAATAATTATTTGGCATTTTAATTTAACATGAATTATAGGCCTAAGATCAGGACCTCATATTTAGTTTGGTTATTGGTGCAAGGGAACTACAACCTATAAACATCTAAGTACTGCTTACCTTTGGGTCTATTAGGGCCATGCTTATGCCATAACCTTACTTTGAATGACCTCCATTAAAGTGTAGAGTCCACAATTGAGAAGGACCTTAAAATTCTTATTCATGCAATTATTGTTTGGTGGTGAACATGTGCACACCTATGTGTGTTAGTACAAAGTTGGCTTGTTCATTTTTAGTGTTTTACTTAGTGATCAAGTACTTAATTTTAGGCTCTTTATCTACCTTGATTAGGTTTGGTACCCATTTTTAAGGAAACAATATGTGAGAAAAATCCATGGGCATGTACCCATTTAACATCTTTGAACAATCTTGACTTACTAATAAGTTGTATTCGTATAGGATATCAATGACTAGGATGCCAATAGTTTGATACACATGTGGATATAATGCTAGATATATGCACAAATTTATCAATTCTTAGACACATGGGATTGAGGATTTATCCAACTATAATACCACTCTTTTTGACTTGTCAAGAGTCAAACCCAACTTTTGGAAAACAACCATAGACATCACATTAACTAATACCCTAGAATCAACGAGACAATTGTGTATATTTTCACTGAACATTCAAATTATCAGTAGGAATGGTGGTATCTTAGTTTTATCCTTATACATAATTACATTTTCATGGTAAATATTGGACTTTTTATAAGTCCTTCATGTGAGAGCCTTGAGGAGTAGCTCCATCTATTCAGTGATCTAATCTAGTTCAGGAAGACTGATGTTGGATTTAATCTTTTTCATATATTCAATAATATTGTATCCTCCCTTGACTTGATGCTTGAAGATCTATGACTAATCCTTTTGATTATAAGGAGGATGATTATCCCTTTTGGGTGAAACATGATTATCTCTCCATGGAAGTGGTAGATTGTTATTGGCATTTAGACTAGGAAGAGTGGTGGCTCTATTATTGGGAGGTGTCAAAGATGTCATAGGCTAATTGATTCTCAAGTTGTAGTTATTTTTGAACTATTAGTACTGGTGGAAAGCATAAAAATCATCTATTTTGTCATCTTCCCCTATGAAGTTGAAGTTATAAGTGTCAAAGACCATAACCGTAATAGGGTTTCTTGAAGAATTCAATGAAGATGGTTGTTGTGAACTAGCATAATTTTCTTACCTTTTGGCTCCTTACTGGAAGATTTTGAAAGTAATGAATAACTTGATACAATCTAGTCCCCCATGTTGCATGGTTTTATATACTCAACACTACTTTAGAAGAGCTACATCCATGATATTGATCTTTGGCATCTTATTAGAAGGAATTTTATGTTCTTCATTATTCCTAAACCTATTAAGAGTCTTGTTGTACCTTTGAAACCCATAACCTTGATTGTTTTGATTGGACTTATGTTCACCTATAGTATCTACATGTTGAGTATTTCATTACTCAATTTTTGGATAATCCTTTGGATGGATTCCATCTCAATCTTGTTTGAGTTAGGAGCATTTTCCTATATGGAAGTATTATTAACTAGTACAAAAAGTTTACTTTGGCCCTAATGGTTAGAAACATAATTGTTCAAGAAACTGATATGTTGATTCTAGTTAACTTGGGTTAATGGTAATTTATTGTGAATTGAGGTCTAGTTTTGTGCTACAATATTCTAGGTCATATTAGGGATTGGGTTAAAAGCTAAGTAAAGAAGTCCAAGACTAATTGGAGGTAATGATTTTAATTAAGGATAAAACTATTTGTCTACATTAATTACCTTTATATAAGCTAAGGGTAAGGTAAAAATACTAACATCCCTACATAAAAACACAATATTCATGTAATCTAGGACATTTTTATACATTTCTAGGGCCAATGGCTCATTAGGATGATAGGAAAACTCCTAAAATACATCTTTTGAAATCAAGCATTGGAAGCGCAAATTGGCTCATTAGGCTCTATTCTCATGCTAGTAAAGTCTTGATAGATAAATTTTTCACTTCTAACTTGTCCAAACTAGGCTAAGAAGGTATCTTGACATTCCATCTAGGTTGTTATTGACCCTTCCAAAAAAAATTATAAATTAGTCATAGCCTACTTCTTTCAAAGTGAAAGGAAATAGTCTATAAACCATGTCCTCATGAGTTACATTAAGTGTCTCTAAGATGGATTTGAATGCCTTTATATGTTATTCCACCATCTTTCCTCTTGAGGGAGAGAAAGAGGGCAGATATTTCTATAGGTTTCTAGGCAAATCATGTACCACTCCTACTACATTGATAGTTGATCTAGTCAACCAAGCTAGGGCTTGAGGTGGGGGCTTATGCTAAAGTGGAGGATTAAGAGGTGGATTCTTGGGATGGGGAATCATAACTATTGTGGAAGGTGAGTTTATCTTCTTGGAGATGATGATTTTGACCTAAGTCTCCTAAAAATACCTCTATTAGACCTAACCTTTTTAAGAATCTCTAAATGTGTTTGTAATAGATTACTATATGAGGTTGACCTTGTTAGTCATCTGGGTGTATCCAATGTAGCTCAAGTGATTTTACTCCTTAGGATAGAGGCAGACATTGATTATCCCTCCTTGTAGCACCAATTTCAAAACTTTTATTTATGTGGGTTATATACACATCCACATAATAACTTATAAGGTTTACTCTAACATTTTAGGATCAGTGAATAAGATCACTCCAAAGCACAACTTGCAGGGTATTTGATTTTATAACAACCTATTGGTGGAATAGTGGTTGAGAGACACATATTGTTTACCATGAGTGAAATAGCTATGTGTGAACCTAAATCTACTTGGAGTGAATAGAATGATGATTATTTATAAATAAGGCAGGTAGGATTATAAAATAAACTAAAAAAGAAAGAGGGAAAAGTAAGGCAGAAAGGGAGGGCTATAAAAGTTGAAGGATAAAGCCTTTTAAGACTAGTATTTGAGCTCAAGTAGGAGAGGGTATCTAGAATAATACTTATTTTAAGCTGATAAGTCACACAAATAATCAATTACAATTAAATATTCAAAGGAAAAAAACACAATATATTCAAACATGTAGAAATCAAAGGTTGCCTAATTGCTAGATTATTGTTGCACATCTACATGAGGATTATGATAAGCATGCATAAGATTTCCAAATTAGCTATATCTAAAAAAGAAAGACTGTATTTAAAATAGATACCTCATACATAATTTTAATCACTACTATACCATAATGATGGAACATCCAATCAATCCATATAATTAGAGAAGAATAAAGATTTGCACATCAAAATCAAGTCAAACCAAACTTCTTTGAATTTATTTTTAATCTTAAGAGACAAAATTATCCTCCCTTTGTGATCAGGAGGTTACATGTATTTATAATATTGGGACAGGGAAGGCCTCATCTCTTCAATCTTTTCCTAATTTTACAAGTCCAAAAATAGAACTCTTAGTTCAAAATTCATGCAAGGATGCATGTTACAATGATAACAATCAAAACAAACTTTTTAGCCAAAAATAAATTATGCATATACAATAATAGATGGGAAACCAAAATCCCAATTTGATGAAAATCATGGAAATGCATAATTATTCCAAAATAATAATACTGATGCCATGCCACTACTTGAATTAGCTAATGAAGACACTAGATATGCAACCATGGTGTACATTGAGGGATCTATGAAGTTGGGGGCACTAACGACCAATTGTATGTGTTGTAGACCCATTAGCTACATATTTTACCTTCAAGACTTCACCCAATGCATATTTTGTATCAAACTCTTTATCTATGACCTCAAAAATCAATAGTGAGGGCTTCAAAATATTAACTTCTTTAATCATTAACCTATTTTTTTTACCTCCAAGATTCTAAATTCAACTGCTAAGGCTTCAGCTATTATGATCCTCTCTTTTGAATAACTCACCAAATGTATCACATTTTTTTTGGTTTTATATACTACACCTTCTACTTCTTATTTGAATTCTTTTGTAGTTAAGTGGATAAGGTTTTCAAAATTGGGTTAATTCACCAGTTCCCTTATCTAGGTGATCACCCTAGTTACCTACATTCAACTAAAATTTGTAATGCTTTATCCTCATGATCTACAAAAAGACTCATCAACTTCTTTATTGATCTATGTTAATTTAAGGAGGCATCCCTTTTGTAAATCACATTTTTTAGGCATCAAAAAGCATCCATGTTGGTCAAATTTAGCTGATCAAAAGGAATGATTCTAAAACATTTAACTAAGAAGTTCAACCTCCTTTATTTATCCTTCATCATGTTCCATAATGTAACCACATCTACTCTATGGACCTGACTATCTACCTTGGATATTTTAATGTTGAGGAAAATGTTATACATCTTTACAACTACACTCTATACTTTAGTTATTACCTCTTGAGGAGCCTGTATGAAATTCCTCTATTTTCATCGCTTTAAGGCCTCCTTAGTGTTTTTATATATTTATTTTAGTTTTGGCCCAATATAATCAACAAGAGTATCAAAATCCTTAATGTAATTCATAGGGTCATTAAGGTTCCTCTTGGGTATTTTGGCCTGTGGAAATATATTCTCTGTCTCTATGTAAGTTATATCTATGCCTTTGTCTGTATATTTATTATTTTACTCTTCTTCACTCTTTGTATAGTCCCACTCTCTTTTTAAAACCTTGTAGAAACTATGGGAAGCTCTATCATAACTAGATTCTACATTGCATCATCCACATTCAGCATCTCCCTTATTCCATTGAGGAATTATCAATTCTTCTATATCTTATCCTTGGGTAAGTTATAAAGATGTAGAGGGTTGAGAGTGTTGACAATGGAAAATGTACCACCAATGAATCAATTTTTTTTCCTATCATGAAGGTCAAGGTAGAATTGTATCAGTTTAATTGTGGGGTTCTAAAGGTTCTACTATGATCCTAAAGACACGAGGAGTATTTTTTATAAGTTCTAAGAAATAATCAATAGGTTATCAAACATAACATATTCCATTATAAAAATTAGAAATCCACTTATCAATTTATGAATCAGTTAAGATAAGAGTCTGTAATATATTCTGTCCGATAGAGAAAACCCATGAGTTAGATAATCTTTTGAAGAATAGAAATTTGATTCAATAAATATTCAAATATCTTACTTCTAGTTGAATATTCTCCAAGTTAACTTCAAAAGACAATAATAAATATAAGAAACATTTATCAGAAAAAGAAAAGAAAAGATATTTAAGCACATAACCAACAAAAGAGAGACACACTAACAAATGAACAAACTAAAGACAAGAAAACAACTAAAGACAATCAAACAACTAAGAAAAAGGATAATAAACTATTTTAAAGCAACCAAATATAATCTAGAGAAACCTAGTCTAATCAAAAGATGAACCTAAAATAAGGAAAAATCTAAGGACTAAAAGATCAAATAAATAATTTGAAGCTAAAAAAATAGAAATTAATCTAATAAACTATAAACAACTACCAAATAACAAGTCTAAATTAAATAGAAAAGACTATTTATTGGAAACTTAAATAGATTTAGAAACTAATTAAGATTAAGATTAAACACTAAAGATATTAAACTCTAAAACAAAAACAAAATAAAGATTTATTACTATCTAACCTAAAGAAAGAACCATAATTAAACTAAGGAACTAATAAACTCTAAAATAGAAATGAAACTAAAACAATCTAGGAAACAAACTAACAAAGAGGAATAAAACTAGATTAAAGAAAACTTAAAGATAAAATAATATCAAAGTTATAGTCAAAATAGATTAAAATAAAGCATGCGAGTCTCAAAGGAGACTAATCTTAGCATAAAAGAGATAAATTTATTGAGAAAACCAACATTCTTCCTTTATAATAATTTGAGTGACAACTTTACAATCAAAATAAATCAATGAAATATTATAAAATAGCGAAGTGTTCATCATTTTTTAGGTTGAATACTTAGAATGTGCCCATAGGAATATGAATAAAAATCATTAAAATATGTTAATATTAACAAACTTTAGATAATCAGTATTAAATGATAATAAATATTTGATATAACTGTGTTAGCAATTACTCAACCATCAGATAAAGTACCATTGGGTCTATCTGTTGTTATTCTATCTTCAAATGAGTCCTTGATCTCCTTTAATACCTTCAAATTTAGTTGAAAATAAGTTATAACTAACTTTAGTTAGTTATTAGTTTATGCTAACTAATTGACTTTTTTTTAAAAGTCAATTATTTATAGCAATTATTGGTTAAGGATAGGTTTAATCTAGACCTAAAAGTCTTAATTGATCAAGTTATTTAAATATAGACCAAGGGTACTAATATTAATGGGTGAGAACACTCATCAATTAATAATAAAATAAAATACATATTTTAACTATAAAATAGATAAATCAAAGATCAATAAAATTCCATTTATATTAATCCATAATGCATGTCAAAATAACTTAAGCATATATATATATATATATATATATATATATATATATATATATATATACACCAAAATTCAAATCTATTGCATTTCCCAAAATCTATTAAAATATATCAAGTCTTAAAATTAAAGTATCAATTGAAAGTGTATAGTTCAGTGATGAAAAAGTTTAGCATAAAATAAAGTTTATCCCCTAGATAGACAATAATCCTCTAAATTAGAAATTACTTCAATTATACGTTTATCTTGTACATTAATGCAAACATTATACTCCATTTTTATTATAGGGAACTGCACCAATCTTGTTCCAGATTCAGTTGTACTATCATCAACCTCTAATTTGATTCTATTCAACATTCTAATCTACATAGGAGTATCTAGATCTAACTAAATTTCATCTCTAATTTCTGTAGTTCTTTTCTCTATAGTGGTATAGGAAGTATCCATTACCTTTCTTCTACCAGCATAGCCTCATATTCTTAAATTCAATCTATTAGATCCCAAGATAGGCTCACTATGGGAGTTAGTCATACCTAACCTTTTACCTTTCATATAAATCTCTTGGTTATAAGGTGAAGGGTCATTTGAAGGAATAGCTAAATTTTTATAGTTTTTAGCATGGATTATCTCAATTTCCAATTGTGTGGTCTGATTTACAGGAAGAGGATCAATTCTTTCAATAGTAGGAGGCAGAAGTGACAAGTGCTAAGGGTTACTATCCAAACGATGAGATGAAATAATTTAAGAGGAAGTTAGAGCTCTAAACATATGGCCAAAGAAACCTTTGGTACCCATATGACCTCTATTTATTGGGTTGGTAGGCAACTTACTTAAGATATCCCAAAATTCAAGATTTGATGTGTCAAAATGTATAGAAATTTTGTTCCCTTATGGAATCTAGGACCAAAGTTGCTTATACAAAAACCACTTCTAAAAAATATCCTATTAGGATTGGGTTGATCAACATCACTTCCAAAACTCTATCCCCATCCCCTATTATCATTACTTTTAGTTGAACCAGGTTGGTCCCACTTGGACATTGAAACAGTATGAAATATATCAAATTTAAAAACTAAAAATCAACATATATTTAAAAGGAACAAAACTAAGTATCTGATATGCCATCACTTCTCACAAACTGAACTGAATTGATTTCACATACTACAAATAACCTAACTATATCAAAATAATATCATTTCATATCACAAATTCTTGATAACTTCATGAATTTATTATTTTCAGTGAATCAATCTATACTAAACCATTCCAAGAATGAAGTTACAAAATTTTCAGCATATTACTTTCAAATGAACTCATCCAATAATATTTGAAGCCAAAACATCCTTAGACTCTTATGAGATAATCTTAATATTCAAGAATCACAATAAATAATTAAATTGAAACCAATTCTTGCAACTTCAAAAACTCTGATATTTTTAATCTACAAAATACATATGCATCATAATTTTTAAAACAAAATATCAACTTTTCAATGCACATGCAAACTACTACTTTATTTTTTGTCAAAGAATACTAATAGTGGTTACCTTATACATCCAAATTCCCTTCTGAAACTCAAATTTTTAGTATAAACATCATATGAATAAAATCTATTCATATTATTAAAAACATGATTCTCACGATCTTTCCAGAATACCCTTTTTAAAAATCTTAGAAAAGTCCTTATATCAAACTAATAGAAAAGTAAGATTCAAATTCAAGAGAATATAATCATAACCTTCCAGAATTTGATCAATTTAAAAGAAAATAACATAAACCCTTACAAGTTAACAAAAACTATTCATGCCAAAAACAACACCGTCAACCCATAAAATGAGTACCAATAGAATATATCAAGTCTAAAAATTCACACAGAGCTTAGGAAAACCTGCTTTGTTTCCAGTTTCACAAAATTATATGTGTAGTTTGTTTTGTCAAAATAATAATAAAATGTCTAAAACATAACTATTTTATCCAAAAATATGTGAAATGAAACATACCCAAGAGCTATTTATGCCATAGATTCCAACATATTCATTCAAATACCCAAAAAAAATCAAGACAAAAAAATTATTTTGCATATTAAGCACCTATTATTTTCAAAAATATTAACACACAAGAACAACCATTGGATCCTATATCAGAAGAAACAACATGCAGAACCTTTCACCAAAATTTTAAGTATCACAAAAGTCTCAACTAAAATGACCTATAGTATCACATATGTAAATTTAATCTTTCAACAAAAATAGTTTGAAGACAATACTATTATCAACAAATACTATTAAACAAATACGAGCCTTTTGTATTCATGCTAACAATGACTAGAAAACCTTGAATTTCAACCTTTCCATAATTATTTTCAAACTTATGCATAACTGATAACATTTTCAACCATTCAGATAACATATTTCTTAAAAATACTTAAGAAAATCATCAATAACTCTCAAAACATCTTCATGCAGTTAGATTTATAAGATTTTCTCAATCCACATCCTATATTTCTTCATAAAACCATTCAAAAGAATAACTCAGAGTTTTATGAATGCCCATGTAGACTAAAAATACTCCATTCATGTAACTAAGGAAATAATTTCTTTCACATTATTGAAAATTTATTCAAAATCACCACAAAATTTTCCAAATTTATTTGAAACTACTTGTAACATACATGTATCTGCACCTTAAGAATTTTTGCCAAATATCATTCACCAAATATTTCCTTTGCAACTCAAAACTCAATGGGCTAGAGCTTCACTTCCATGACTGAGCTTGAAAAAATGAATATTTTTTGAGAAACTAAAAACTTGTATCCACCACCTCCTTGCCATAGCTAATTGAGTGAGGTGTTCAAATCTCATTGGTTCACATTAAACCGAGTGTACTCTAGTAACCTTGCTAATCTATTTATCAACAAAAGTAAACTTAGTTATTGTTAATTCCTCCACTATACCATCTACCAAATTCCATTATTCGAGGTGAGATCACTTTGCATTAACTTCACTATACTACCAAATCTTTGGCATATCTTGAAGCTTTGATATCATGCCTTTGAATTAAATATTTGTGCCAATTTTACCTTTCTATGATGGATCATATTGCCAACCAAACACCAACTTATTAGGATAATGAAATCAATAAATATGCTTCATATTCAATCCAAAGCCTTTTGAAACCACAACTTATACTTAGGCAAAATAAACATATTTCACGATGGCCCTCTATACCTTAGAAAATACACTTAGGAATTAACAACATGACTAAGGGTCTTAAACCATGTGATAAGCCTTTCAAAATATTTATAATATATTAAGCCTTTGAAAATATATGTGAAAATTATCCTAACCTAAAAATAACACCTTATGTCATCATATTTCATGAAAGAATTCTAAGGTTAACAACTAACCCCTTCATTATATAAATCTGTATGCCTAATGAGACACAAAATAATGTTATCCATGCCTTGAGACCTATGTTCTATTTTTGAACATAGACTTTGAATAAATTGTTAGGATCTTGGAATTGATAATGGCTTAAACTTATAATATCAAATAGGACCTAACAACAATGATCTTAAGTTATGTATTTTGACAAATCAGTCACAAGATCATTAGACAAAAGATAAATACCTTTGACTATATAAAATTGAACCTAAAATTTTGACATCACCAAATTAACCTAAGTACATCAATATTTTGAATGTGTAATATTTCAAAGGTAATAAAAAAAATATGAGCTTTGAATCTGATCTATATCTTGAGAATAGCTTTTTAGATGCATTGATTTTCAAATATAGTTTATTCAAATGCAATAATCATATATATAACACTATTATATATTATGAATCAATAATTATATCATATCATATATGAAAATAAAAGAATCATCATAATCCACTCAAACTAAAAATCCACTACTAACTGAAATACTATCTCAATAACTACCTTGACTAAAAATCAAAATAACTAATCACATTCTAAAAACATATATGCATATTTTATTCATTTATCCATCATGATTTTAGAAACCAATTTATAAATATAAACATGAAATATTCAACAAATTATTATCATTTCATAATAAAAAACATGCATTTAAAAAATACTAATAATCAATTGAGTCCCCAAAACAGTTTTAGATTTCATGACAAGGTCATCTCTATGGCAACAAGTATTGATTTTTAAAAAATTTAGGGGTGTAGAAAATAGGCATAATAGAGAGGTCATAAGAAGGGATCTATTTATTGAAAGAGATATGGTTGTTATTGAGGTACTTATTTATATGGGCACTTGGGGAAGCTTTTGGCCTACTCTATGCCAAGGAGAGGTTTCTTTTATTAGTGTCACTTCCACCAAGAATTTGGTCAACCCTGGGGTTATTTTCATAGTCATGTTTACTTTTGGGAAAACCTATGGCTAGGGTATGGGAAGATCTATCTGGGTTTCCTTCCTTCTTAGTGTTGGTGGCTTATTAAAAAGGGACACTTTAATCAAATTATCAAAATAAATCATTTTAGGAGTCCTTATTAATTTTAATGTGTCAGAATCTATACTAGTAATAATGGAAGTGGAAGATGTAATATAAGGTATTATTTTAGATAGACTTACATTTAGACCTTGTAAAATAGGTACTAAATAAATAATGGAAGAAACTACCTCAGAATTTTTTTGAGTTTGCTCTGAGGTAAGCGTAACCAAAGTGTCTCCTTCCCATGCTTCCAGACTCCAAGCTTTTACTTTCTCTAGATCAACTTCTTCATCATCTGGATATGATTTCCCTCTATCTAGGTATTATTCTTTTGATGTATAGTCAACTAGAGATATTATTTTCTCTAGTTCCTCCTCTTCTTCTAGATCTATAGCATCCTCTATATCCTTCTCTTCTTCTTTATCAGCTTCTTCAATAATAGGGAGACCAAGAGATGGAATCTTTTCTAGTTTTTAACCTAGATAAGGATTAAGGGAGTCTTTGGGATTCCTATGGTATGTGAATATAAGTGGAGTGGAGGGTGGATGATATGGTGAATTGGTTATGAGAACAACTATGGTAAGAGGTGGAGAGGTATGTGATGAAGTAGAAGGTGTGGAGAGGAGACGGGTTCCCTAAGAAGACCTAGGATATTTAAGAGGGTAAAGGGGATTTGGAATTGAAGAAAAATATGATTAAAAGCAATCTATAATACTTATGTAATGAAGGTGAGAGGAGGCAAATGATTCATCATAAAAATGCTCTTCTTTTGGCTAGCTAAGGTAACTATTGGCTTCCCCATGGTGGTGGTTGTACCCAAGACTTACTTATATGAGCTTTTAGAAGTGGAATTAATTTAGGGCTATGAAGCCCTCTCAAAATTTCCTTCCTGAGCTGAGGATTTGAATCCCTTTGACTATAGACTAATCTACCTCTTCTTCCAAGGCTTGTGCTTCTAGGGATGAAGGTTGGTCTAGTTGCTAAGAGCCTTTCAGTGGAGATGGAGGCCATTATTGAATCTATGCATTATGAGCATCCTCATTTGTGGCCTTTAGATTGTATTAAAAATATTATTCTAATATAATTGACATCTTCTTATCTTTCATCCTTATCCATACCTAGGAGTCATCTGAGGCATTCAAGAAAACCTGATTATGGTCATAAGTTTGGTGACCATAATAAACATGAACATTTTTCTTATCTAGGATTGTCTTCAGATAACCCCTTATCATTTTTCTTGGGGTCCCATTCCTTGAAAGGTGCCAGATATAAATTGTAAGGTATCCTAGGTTTTCTAGATGATATAAAATGTGACTTGGTCACATACTGGTGTTGCCCAATGTTGTAGGATGTTTTCAAGTAATAGGCCAAGTGTTTATGGCCAAGTTATTCATTGATGCTATTGAAAAATTGATAAGCTATTTATTATTATGAAATGTGATCAGGAACATGATTATGTATTAATAAAGGGGCAGTCCTAATAACCTCTACGTAGATGTCAATCACATCTTGGTACAACTAATAATCACCTATTTTGGTGAGTGTCCTTGTTATGTTCTTAGAAAATTTAAGAATTATTGTGCCCTTCATATTTTGGTATATCTAAGGGTATACCTCATTACTTATTATTTTAATGTCATTTTTGTACCTATGAATAAACATGAAGTATAAATATTCTCTGACCCTATTCTCTAAATACTTAGTTGATGGCTTCCATTCTTGGACATATGACTTCTATATAGTAGGCATAAACATGATCTAATTTTGACCCCCATGTCAAAATAGGACCCATATAGGCAAAAAATTCAACCTTAGGTAATTTAGGAGGTCCTAGTTGAGTCCAAAATAACCTTCTTAGCATTTTTTAAGGTAAATTTGGAAAGATTAAGATAAGTCTCTTTTATGTGTTTTGGTCTATTTAAGTCTCCTAAGTTAAAAAAGGTCATTTTTGGTGCATTTAAAAATGTTTCAAAGGTAAAATTAGGTAAATAGTGGTCTTAAAATATGTCATGGTATGGACCAAATAGTTTTAAGTCATAAAAAGTCAATTATGGGCAAGAAAAGTTAGTTTTAAGGGCTTCCCAATCAAGTACAACATGGGAGGAGAGATAATATATAGATAAATCAAGATGTTATAATGATAAGGTGATTTTAGGTCCATATTAATGGTTCTCTAGTAGTTAAAATTTTATAGGTATCCAAAAACATCATATCTCTCCTATCGACTCCATCACAAGCTCACATAGGTAAAATTAAAGTGGATGGTACGGAATGAGAGAGAAGGTGGGAGCATAAAACTTTGGTCATTGATTTTAGTATTGTTTAGATTAAAAATTAGGTTATTTTTTCTCATATTAATCTTCTTATATTTATGAACAATAACTAAGAAGTTAAGGGTCTAAAATCAGCTTGTCAACCATGATAGGGGTATTTATTAAGCTTTCCAGGCATAATGGTGGAATCATTTGTGAAGGAGAAAGTTTTTATAGGTATTAAAAATTCATATAAATTATCCTAAAGTCCTTTAAAATATTTCCATTAAATTAAAAGTCAATGAATGAATGGCAATCTCCATGCAAAAGAGGTTTGCAAGTTGGAATTGCTGGTCTGCATTCAACCTAGGAAGGTTTGTGTTTAGAACATGTTAGAATGATTTATAATGGTCTTATAATCATCTTAAAAATACATTAATATAATATTACTAGATATATATTTTGTATAAGTCTCAAAATTGGTCATGTCTTCATTCACATAATGGATTGTATTATGTGTTTACATAGCAATTGACTGAGTTTAAAGTATTTGAATATGTTTTTAGAGAGTTTTAAATTTTGAATTTATGTTTTATATGATTATTAAAATGGTGAAAATGGTTATATATTCTTTACAGTCTTTTTTTCACCTTCAAAGTTCCAAAATAGTGATCGTGGTCCTCATCACTAACCACCTGTAGGTCTATAGCTCCATAAAACTTAATGATGCCAATGTGTTTTAAAGGATATCTCAAGTATGAAATCACATTGTGGATATTGATGAATAATCCATGATCTAATGGATTTTCCAAGGCATTTTAAGCCAAAAGGAGTTAATGGCTAGCAAAGATTACATGTAGAGATACTTAGAGAACTATATGTGTAGACAGTGGATGCAAAAGGTGATAAAATACCTAAAAAGGCCAATTAGACTTGAAATCAAGTGAGAAATACCTATTATGATGGAGGTCAAGACATTGTATGTGTAATGATAGACTTGAAGATCAAGACTATTTTCAAATTGCATACAGTCAAATCTCTTCAACATCCACCTACAGGCAACCTAGTTGAGACTCTACCTCTAATGCAAAGTGACAAATAGAGAAAATGATAATGCTATATTGAAATTGAAGATAATAAGAAATGAATTCTGAAAAGGACTAACGACTACTAAGATTTCCTAAATGTAACTAAAGGAGGTTAATCTAAGACCATTGCATATAGTCAAACACCTTCAAACATCCACCTATAGCCAATTAGAGTTTTGGCCTTAAAACATAGATGTTTGTGATGTTTTGGAGTCTTCAAGACTTGGATAAGAGTCTTGAGATATAAACTTAACATAAAGTGTCATTGAAAATATTTAAGAATTGTTTTGGAGGCATAAAAGGCTATGAGCCTCAAACACAGTCAATTATCCTAACAATCACCTATAGATTGCATAAGTGACTCAAAATATCCAAAGTATTGAGATAATGGTGTGAAATATTTTAAGGATATTTAATATATCAAGACATTAAGGTCATAAATGATACCAACTAGGGGTCTCAAAGGCTTAATGCACCATATACAGTCAAATTTGTCCAAACTAACACCTACAGTCAGTAGGCAACTATTGAGGAAGTTGGGCTTGAGAAACAATGAGTTGATGGTTTAGAAGGTAATGATATTTTTAAGTCTTTAAATAGGTTTATAAACTATCAAAAAGGTAATGAGTGTTTTAATGTTTAATATAGGGCTCCAAGCACTAAGACTACATGATCTAAATGAATGTAGAGTCACCTATAGGTCTTTTAGGTAAGTAAAGACTCCTTTAAAATCCTGAGAATAGTAATGTAGGTGTGATTTAAAGGTCATAGTAACTTAGGGAATAAACTCATTGGAATAAATAAACAAGGAATTAAAATACAAGGAGATTAAATAGGGGTTTCATAGTCTAGAAAGCACATAGTTTGCATACTTTCTCATTAGGAGATTTGCTTGTAGGTGTAGACACTAGAAAATTGTGCACTTGTAGTTTTTAATGACTAAATGCCTCCAAACCCCCATAAAGACCCCTTAAACCTTCTTAAACCTTTAGAAACCCCTCTTAACTAACTAAATCACTATTTTCCTAGTCACATAATACTATTCAAAAATACAATTTGAAATTACTATTCAAAAGTACTATTCACTATCACTATTCACTATGGGACCCACTATCACTATTCATGATGACATGACAAGTGGCATGGCATGTGGCATGTAAAGTGACATGGCGTGTGATATGTCAAATGACATGGTAGGTGATTTGGGAGGTGATATGTAAAGTGGCATGGCTTAGAAGTGATGTGGCTTGATGTGGGACATCATACCCCACTTGGGACCCTCCCCAAAATTCTTGATGATCTCATTTAATCATAACAAATCCAACCCTTGAGATATGATGAATTTACCCTCAAGATACCATTATTCAACATGTATTTTACATGAAATTAACTTCCAAAATAATATACCTACCTCTTTAAGAGAAAGGGCACCCATTTTTGACTTTTTAACCCAAATGGGACACTCACCAACCTAAATGGCAATCCCCGTCCACCTCATTTGTAATAATTCATCCACTACATATATAATAGTTCCATACATCTATTATTCCTCTTTTGGCATGACTCTTCACAACATATGCTACAAATCCCCCCCTTTCCTTCACCCAGGGTTAAGTTAGAAAGTTGAAAGTTAGTCTTTTGGTTGTTAACATTTTATTTCAAGTTTAAAGGCATCATCAAGGAGGTTATCATCTTGAGAATAAAGATCTAAAGCATCAAAGATCTACCTAAGTTCTGACAAAATTGCTTCAATAACATCAACACCAACATCTTCATCAACATTCTTCTTTAAGCTTAGAAGGTAACCTTGGTTTTATTTGTTGCAATTTAATTTATTATCCCTCTTGACCTATTATTTCTTGACTTCTGAACCCACCCTTTGGCCTTCTTCTTCTTTTGGCCTCCATATATTTTTCCTTTAGCCTCTTCATTTTCCTTTCCCCTTTATCCATTTACCTCTTTACCATCTTCACTCTCTTTATCCCCTTACCCTTTTGCCAACTTAATCATTTGTTGCCTTATATTTTTAAACCTTCACCCCTTACAATTTTTCCATATCAACCATTTTAAAACCCTAACCACATCACTCTTTTGACCCTTGCCATTCCATCAAACCAAAACCTTGTTTTTAACTAATTTTCAACAAGTTTAATTATTTAGACTATTTACTTTAGTTTAATCATCTTAGCAAAGAAGTTAGTTTTAATTAATTAAATTTAGGTTATTTATTGTATTTAATTTTAGTTTGATTTTTTAAATATATATTTCTTTCATTTTTATCTATCAAACTTAAGTGTTAAAATTAGGTGGATTGATAGCCCCCTAGGAAGCTTTTGCTTCTAGGGTCTAGCTTACGCTAGGCAATCCACCCATATTCTTGTCTAACAAACAAGTCTCTTTTAGTATTTTCTTATTTTTAGGTCAACCTACCAAGCCAAATAGGATTTATCATAAGGTTTGGATTTAATATGCATGTTTTTAACAAGTATTTTTCTACACACCCCTTTATCATTAGTTTCTTTTTTCCAAAACTAAGAAAAAAATAGAGAGAAAATTTTTGGCATACCTGGTGGGACCCCTTATGAGTTCATAGTTTTTTAGGCATATAGTTGAATGTGGATGTCCCTTTTGCCCTTTCTCTCTCCTAACTAGGCCTCAATTAGGCCTCCCTACCAAGAGAGTTAAAAATGCATCTACAGGATACGCACACATGAAAAACCCCAAATAAGTGTTTTATTTAGTTATTAAACATCCTCCCATACCTCCATGTCAAATTTGAAGTTATGATTTAATGTATGCACCTGTAAAATAGAAAAAATAGTCATTTTAGCCATATTTGACGTGGTTTCATATAATATTGTACAATTAAATTACATGGGATGATTAATAGGGGAGTTTTTATGATTTTATGGGTAATTTTTAAGTCTATATCATCCATATGGAGGCATATAATTTCATTTCTCTCTCATCAGGTTGTTTTAACTCTCTTAGGTAGCTTGAAAGTAGTTTGAACTCTTAATGATCATTCATAAACCTCAATAAAATAAACCACCAACCAATTCCAAAAAATTGAAGTGTATTAGGGTATTTAAATTATTGTAAGATCTTAGGGTCCCATTCATCATGTGTGATCCATACCAAGGAAGAGAAACTAGCCTCTCGGGTTGAAACTAGGCATTATAAAAGGTCTGAGCAAGATTGAAATCTATAATAGATTTTCTTGAGTTTCATTTGATATTATAATGACCTAAATATGTCTATGAAATATCACATAATATCTTTCTATTTATATCCAACTTCCTTCTTTCATCAAACCTCTATTACATCTCAATGTTCTAGGCATAGGGTTTTAAAACTAAACTGACTAGCATACCCTAGTTCACTATATTATTCATTTACTCTCTCTATCAAGAATTTGAAAATTCATGGAATGTTTGTATTTTTTTTTAACATATATTCAAGGTTCTCAAAGGTATATCCCAAATCCAACTCACCTGACTATCATATTTTCAATTAACTATCTCTGCTCTCTTTAAGACTGCTTAATATGCACTTGGCCTATTTGAGACTGAACAAGGTATATTGTGTTGTTGTATTTATAAGTATGATCCTTTCATGTGTAAAAATTTATGTGTCCCTCACCATATTCTCAATGATTCCAAGTCTTAAGTTTACTTCAAGTGATCTTCATCTCTTGACTATCTACCTAACAAGTTTGTGCATGCACTCAAGATTATGCAGGGTCTAAACATGTTTTGATGCATTTTTTTCCTTATTTCTTGAACCTCAAGGTTTGATAAAATAATTTTTACACTATGTAATTATAATTATATCACTTTAATTATCTTAGACCTCTCTGCATTTTCCCTTTCACTCTTCCTACTGTTTCTCTCTATCTTTTTCTTAGTTTTAGAAGAAAGAAACTAGTGATAAAGGGGTGTGTAAAAAAAATCCTATTGAATTCATGAATTTTGAATATAGACCTTGTGATAAATCCTATATGTCTTGGTATGATGACATAAAAATAATAAAAATCTATAAGATACTTGTTTGTTAGACAAGAAGATGGGTGGATTACCTAGCGTAAGCTAGACCCTAAAAGCAAAAGCTTCCAAGGGGCTATCAATCCACCTAATTTTAACACTTAAGTTTGATAGATAAAAATTAAGTAAAAATGTATTTAAAACATAAAACTGAAATCCAATATATAAAATAACCTAAATTTAATTAATTAAAACTAAATTCTTTGCTAAGATGATTAAACTAAAGCAAATAGTCTGAATAATTAAAATTGCTAAAAATTATTTAAAATCAAGGTTCTTGGTTTTTGGTTTGATGGAATGGAAAGGGTAAAAATATTTATGTGTTTTGGTTTGGAAAATATTTTATATGTCAAAGGTTTAATGGGTGAATTTTGAAAAGGATAAGGCAACAAATGATTAAGGTGGCAAAAGGGTAAGGGGATAAAGAGAGTGAAAATGGTAAAGAGAGAAATGAGAAAAGAGGTAAATGGATAAAGAGGAAAGGAAAATGAAGAGGCTAAATGGAAAATATATGGATTCCAAGAGAATAATAAGGCCAAAGGGTGGGTTTGGAAGTCAAGAAATAATAGGCTAAGAGGAATAAGAAATTAAAGTGCAATAAATAAAACTAAGGTCACCTTCCAATCTTGAAGAAGAATGTTGATGAAGATGTTGGTGTTGATGTTGTTGAAAAAAATTTGGTATAAATTTGATGCTTTGGATCTTTATTCTCAAGATGATAACCTTCTTGATGATGCATCCAAACCTAAAACAAAATGTTAATAACCAAAAGACTAACTTTCAACATTCCAACTTAACCCTAGGTGAAGGATAGGGAGGAATTTATAGCATATATTGTGAAGAGTCATGCCAAAATAAGAATAATAGAGGTATGGCACAATTTTATATGTGGTGGATGAATTATTCAAAATCATGTGGGTGGGGATTCCCATTTGGGTTGGTGAGTGTCCCATTTGGGTTAAAAAGTCAAAAATGGGTGCCCTTTATCTTAAAGAGGTAGGTATATTATTTTGGAGGTTAATTTCATGTAAAATACATGTTGACTAATGGTCCCTTGAGGGAAAATTCACCATATTTCAAGGGGGGGATTGTGATTCTTAAATGAGGTCATTAAGCACTTTGAGGAGGGTTCCAAGTGGGGTATGATGTCCCATATCAAGCCACATCACTTATAAGCCATGTCACTTGCCATATCACCTCCCAAATCACCTTCCATGTCACTTGATATGTCACTTGACATGACACATGACATGTCACATGCCATGCCACTTGCCATGTCATCATGAATAGTAATAGTGGGTTCCATAGTGAATAGTGATAGTGAATAGCACTTTTGAATAGTAATTTCAAATAATATCTTTGAATAGTATTATGTGACTAGGAAAATAGTGATTTAGGTGGTTAAGAGGGATTTTTTAAGGGTTAAGAAGGTTTATGGGGTCTTTAGGGGGGTTTTGAGGTATTTAGTCATTGAAAATTGTAAGTGTACATTTTTCTAGTGTCTACATTTTGCCCTTTTTATTATGCAGCTTTGAATTAAAAATATATAAAATAAAAATGAATCACTTGGTCAAAGGTCAGGGTGATTTGGGTATTATAGGAGGTATTTCACCTAAAACCAAGATTCGATGAGGGAAGGCCAAATCAAGTGTAGTTTTGACAAGTAGTTGGTGGGGAGGCACTAGGTGGTTCCACAAGGTAGTTGGCCATGTGAAATACCAAAAGGTTCACACAATGTGTCTAAGAATAATAGTAAATATTGTGTAAAGACTAAAGCTAGCATGTTGTTAAAAATAAGGTCAATCTTAGGACACATGATAAAGATAACTAATCCACAACGTTGGTCATAGCTGATCAAGTTAGGCCTATCAAGTCATCTAGACAGGTTTAGTGTTGTTCAAAAGTATCCAAGGTAGGAAGTGATATTATAAAATAACACAATTTATTAGGTCATGCATGAGGTGGTGAAAATGTTTAAAATTTCAGCATGGCAAGGTTGGTTATTATGATCAAAAGTTATTACAAAACATGCTAATGTTCTGGGTCAAAAGCAACCAATGTCAAGGTGGGTGTGGTGAAAGCATGGGTGGATTGGTTATGGGTTGGGAGGGGATGGATGAGCTGACTCCAGATGCACACAACAAGTAGACACTACCTACATAGTTCCATAGATAAGAATCCAAAAATAATCTCAGGCCAAATGTAATTATTTTTGAGGTGAAGAGTGTTGGTTAACTTGGTTGCCCCAATTTGATATCATGTAGCTAGGTCCAGTTGAAGGATGTTAGAGAAATGGAAGCCCTAAAGGGTGGGAAATATGGGTATCAAATAGTTTTTTGATTGGTTTGGTAGAAATGGTGGATATGATTACCTCAAATACAATTAGATGATTGTGTCAACTATGCAAAAGGAATATGTAGTCATGGATAAGTAGGTTCAAGCATGAAATTTATATCACCCTTTAAAAAAAAGAGAAATATGCTTTACTAGGATTTATAAAATATGACACTACTCAAATTACCATAGTGATCTAATGGGTTATTTTATCACCATCTAAATAAGCTGATATTGTGTACACTTCACAACAATGCCATTAATAGGTTATGGAAGGGTATGATTCAATAACTCAAGGAAGAAAAGTAGTAGAGTGGGTAAATGATAAGTGATGAAGATTTAAAACCTTGACCCTTGAGTCATGGGGGGGGGACAAAATAATTAAGCATTAATTTTTGAGGGAATTCAAAGAAAGACGCTAAGGGGTTTTGGAATATGGAGTGAGGTAAATAATAATAACATTACTTAAATGATGGAGTAGGTTGTGGGTTGAGATTAAAGAGTAGGGCTTTGCAAGGCATAAGAAGATGTAGTCCAAGAAGGGAGAATCAAGGAAAATTATTGGTTGGAAGGTTAGGGCATGTGAGAGGGTGTAGCTATCATCCCTATGTGGGTATCCCAAATATTCCATTTGAAGGTGGTTTTATTTTTTATTCTAACATCTTTGAAGGTCAGACTAAAAGGGGTTTAAAATAGGTAAGACCAAAGGGGGTGGGGAAGGAATCTTCCTCCTGATGGCTTAGTGATGCTCAGTCTTGTTGGTTGGTTGTATGAGCCCACAATCTTGGCTAATTATGTCATAAAGCAACAAGATTGGTATCTATCTCACAATAAACAAACATTTAGTGAAATAATTTTGAAGTTGTAACATGCTTAAAGTGGTCAGAGGGTTTAAAAGGGAGAAAGGAAATAGGTAAGGTGAATGGAGTAGTTAGAGAGGTACAAAAAAGAGGGTCTGAGTATAACACATAAAGGTATTAAAGGAAGTAAGGGATGCACCTAAATTTATAAACCTGACTAGATTCCATGCATTAAGGCAAGGGAAGGGAGGAGATGAGGAAGTAGACAAGGAGATGCACACAAAATCAGTTCAACTAATGATTGCACTCTAATGAGTGAGAAGGTAGAGTACCAATGGGAGAGAATAAAGGAGTTTCAACAAGGGATGAGGTGAAGATAGACCACGAGATGGATGAAGAAATAGGTAGAAAAAATAACAAGCTCACAGATAAAGATGATGGTGGAGAAGGATGGAATGAACCAAGTATGGTCATATAGGAGGAAAAAGAAGGCCAGGAAGAACAAGGAATGTCCTCGAGATGATAAAAATGAAATGAAATGGAGAAAAGGGAGAGGATGGTGGAAAAAAATGAAAGAAATGAGATGAAGATCAAGATGATAAAATGAAAAAAGAAGAATTGAAGTAGGGATATAAAGCAAGGATACTCACATAGATACAAAAGACAAGTGAGTACTAAGATGGAAAGAGGAAAATGGGAACTCAAAAGGTAAAAGGCAAGAATTGAGAATAAGAAAATAGGTAATTATGGAAGGCTTCTCAAAAGATAAATACCCAAGGAGAAACTAGTTGTGGAGAAAAGAAGAAGAGGAATGGAAAATGGGTACAGGGGGAAAAATGGCAAAATGGTAGAGAGTGGTGGTACACATAAAGAAAAAGTAAAATTATAGAAGAAACAAAAATATTTCAAGATGTATAGTATGATGGAGAATTGGTGAGGAAAAGAGAGTGATAAAGAGGGTAAGAGAACTAGTTAAGGGTGAGGGGAGATGATGAGGATGGTGAAATAATTTGAAGGGGATAAAGGACAAGTTTAGTAATAAGTGGAAAGAGAGACCAAAAACATGAGAAGTGTGTGAGGGAGTGAGCTCTGACATATTCATAAATAAAGGTGATGGGGACATTAGCAAGGTAGAGTAGGTGGTGGTTTTATGGGAGATAAGAGGTGCCAATGAATAAGGATGTCAACCCTTGTGTTAAAAGAGATTGACAAGCTGAAGGGAGGGAGGTGGTGAGGGGATAGGTAGAGAAGTGGAGGAAGATATTTTAGGTGAGAAGGGAAAATAAATTAAAGGATGCAACTGAGCTAACCTCAATAATTGAGCACTGCTTACATAGTCTCAAAAGACCTCAAGATGATGTATTTCATCTAGTAATAGGGAAAGAATTGAAGAAGAAGTATTAGATGGTGTTAAAACATAATTATGCTAAAGAAAGAATTCACCTTCTTGTCCCCTCTACCTTACCCTTATATCTTATGGTAATGTGATGGTAATAAGGGGAAGGTAGAGGGGATAAGAAGGTGAATGTATTGATGTGAATTCATGGTGGCCTACCTTTGATAAAAGAGTTTCTATAATGATAAATATTTGGGAGTTACCACCACTAGAAATAGTGTTAGTTTCAAAGGCATGATCATTATAGCATCCCATGGTTAGAAGATAATTTATGTCAACCAAGCCAAAGGTGATAATGATGCAAATTACCACCAAGCCTACAAGGGTCGTGAGATGACAAAGCAAGGAAAGACATCGCATGCAAATTAGTTGATAAGGGCAATAAAAATATATCATGATGGTGCCTAATGGATTTATTGAGATGAGCAATCATATCATGGGTGGTGTGTCTATGTTAAAAGGTAGGTATAGATGACTATTTCTAGTGGAAATACTATTCAAGGGAATCAATGATATCATGTGACCTTTCTGATCAACAAAATGGAGAACTAGGTTAGTAAAGAAGAATGAGCAAATATTCTATTTAAAGAATCATGATAAAGATCAGTACTAGGATCAGATCATGTCCTTCATATGAGCATATATACCTTCACACAATCATCATTCAAATTTCCATTATAAATGATGGTGTATGTCCCTCCATGCACTATGACTACTGTCTTTGACCACATTCACCATTAAAAACAATGACGACAACGAATAGGAGTGTCATCCCCTTATCCCATACTAATGCCACCATCTAGCTCATGAAGTAAACTTTCTTAAATAAATGATGCCTTATTCATAAGGCATGTCGATGTCTCCATGTGATTTAGGCCATATGTAATCTAATGACTATGTATGTGTTGTGTAATTCCTCGTACCTTGAATAAAATATTGCACAATTTGTTATGTATAAAATGTGTTGGATGTCATTGGTTGAATGATATCATGCTTAAGGTTGTGTGGATACTTATAAATTTTATTGTTATGACTGGTATGGTTTTGGTTGGTATAATCTCACTAAATGTAAAAAGAATGATTATTGTTGTTGCAACACTAGATGGTAAAATTCATGAGGAAAACACCAACCAAGCACATTAATAATAGGGAATAATGATTTATTTTTGACAAGGAATAAAAATAGACCTGAAGTGGGATCAACTTAATGAATATAAGCCCCTCAAACACTATGAATGATTAATCATTAGTCAATAAAAAATGTTTGTTGATCATAAGGTGTCAATTAAGCTCTAGATCCCTTGATTTACATATATTCTAAGGGAATATGGGTGATGGGTGGTGTGAAGGGTAATGGGTGATATGTATGATAACCACATGTGAATTATGTTTCCCCTTCTATAGGTGACCTAAGAATGGTAATAGACAAGTCTATGTCATATGCTATATGTAGAATGATCAATGTGGGAAGTCTACATGTAGAAGCCGATTGTGGTTTCCAACTTATTATGTTACTGGAGAGCCGATTGTGGCTTTAGAATTTGTTGTGATAGTGGGTCTTTTGATTTATTTTTGTATATGGTAAGTTGATCGATGTGGGAAGCTTCCAAGAAATTGCTCTACTTTTGACAAAGTAAATTTAGCCATCCTTCAAGGGAGTAGTCTACCTTACATTTGGTAGTTTTTATTTTGTTTTTGGGTAGCTATCCTCTAAGAGAGTAGTTTGTAATGCTTAAGATATTGACCCAAGTAATTATTGCAAGATGAAATGTGTTTAGACATAGACCAATCTAATTAGATTCATAGGTTTACCTTTATGAGGGAAAAACTTTACATAAGAATGTCAATGATATGTGAAAGGGTGTGGTTTTGAGAGACAATGACCATGGGATTCCATATTATTAGAGATGAGGAGGAGCCAGGAGAACCATGCTATGGGTAGAGCCATGGTATCCATATTTAGGATTAGGCCATGATTATGATGGTTAATCACATGGTTCTATGTTGTAATCAATTGTCCTCAAAAGGGGAGGAGGAAGGTGGGTGAAGGTTAAAATCTCATGATCAAGGGATGAGCTTAAGTTAGACAAACATGTGAGCTTGATCCTTCTTTAACAAAAAAATTGATGCAAATATGAAGCATTGAGAGGCTCAAGTTCTAGTTTGTCTTTGAGAGAGGATAAAAAATAAGTTCATGATCCATACTTATGGGTAATGATGTAGGGTCCAAGCTAATTAAAATCAAACTTGCCTTGTTTACTCTTTTCCATGTTGGTCTCATGTTGGTTTTCTTTTAGGACAAGATCTCTAATATTGAATTCCTATTGTTTGAGGTGATTTTTATAAGCATGGGTAATACTCTATTGATAAATTAAAATATGGTTAAGGGAAGCAAGGTAATGTTCATCAAGTAATTCAACATGTGCAAGGCATTCTTGACAATAATCCTTTTCGAAAATGATTTTATGTAAGTAAATATGAAGAGAGGTAATCTAGACTTCAAGAGGTAGAATGGCCTCTGTGCCAAAGACTAGGTAAAATGTGTATCACCTATTGTGATTCATATACTAATATGATAGGACCATAAAACAAATGGGATGTGTACGTGCCAATCTCATCCTAAAGCACTTACAACTTTGGTAAGCATTTTGATGAGGGTTTTGTTGGAGGCTTATGCTTGTGGATAGCAAGGTGAGGAATGGCGGAGTTTAATGCCAAAAACATCATAAAGGGCTTGATTTTTTTTGTTTTTTAATGATTTTACATTATCTATTATGGTTTTATAAGAGACCCCAAAATTACGGATAATGTGATGATTGATAAAATGTATAATTGTTTTTGCTTTAATGGAGATAAGGGGGATGGCCTCCACCCATTTAGTGAAATATTTAGTAGCGGTGATGATATATTGGTGTCATTGAGAAGAGTGAGGTTTGATTTCTCTAATGAGATCCAACCCCCACTATGAGAAGGGCCAATAAACCATGGATACTTAAAGGTCATGACCAGGTGCATGATATAAGTTAGCATGTTTTTGGCATTTAACACACTTATTTACATAGTCACAAAAATCTTGATTAAGGGTAGGCTAATAGTAACATAGGCATATGATTCTTTTGGTAATAGAGAGGCCACTAAAATGTCCCCCACAAACTCCATCATGGGTTTCGTTGATGGCCTAAGGAATATCATGACTACATAAACAATAGAGGAGAAGACTATCAAAGCCACATTTATTAGGATTCCCCCTAGTATGGTATAATGAGAGGTGCCCTACACAAAGGCCTTCTGGGCATTCTTTTAGAGGCCAGGTGGAATGATGCCCAAATTAAGGTAATTAAAGGATTGGTCATACCAAACATTGAAAGGAGATGTATCCACACTACAAATGGTTAGAGGGTCTAAATTGATATATGAGGGCCTAATGAAATGGTGGATGGTGACAAATAATTTGGATTTTATAGGTTGAGAAGGTATTCAAGATGCAAGAGAGGCCATTATGTCTACAAATTTGTTTGTAAATCGAGGAACTAATTAGATTTGATAATGTTCAAAAGATCTTATGAGTTCATCAGTGAGGAGCTTATACTTTTGTAAAATGTCATTTTTACACTGATGTGACCCATTGACCTGGTTAGTCACAAGTTAAGAATCACTGAAGATAGAAATGGTTTTGATTTTTAAGGTGAGATTAGTTTGGAGATCGATGACCAAAGCTTCATATTTTTGTGTGTTGTTAGTAAATTCAAAGTTGAGTTTAAAGGATAGTGGAATGGATTCACCATGAAGGGGTATGATAATTATGCCTACACCCCCACCATGTTATCATTTAGAGCTATAAAAAAACATGGTCATTTGGTAAGAGGGTTCTTCCTAAGAAAGGGTTACAATAGACTCATCAAGAAATGTTAATAGAATAAGATGCTTATCTAGGAGAGGGGCTTCATATAATTTATCAATAATGACCTACCCCTTAATGGATTTTTGGTGAAGAAACTCAAGATCAAACTCAGCTAGAAGCATGAGCCACTTAGCGATACACTAATTTTGGTATGGCTTGGAGTGCATATACTTAAGTGGGTCGGTGTTAGTGATAACATATATTTTGTTTAAGAAGGTAGTGATAAATCTTAGAGGCAAAAAAATGAGAGGCATACAAAGCTTTTTAGGATGGGTATATCATGTTTCATACTCTATAAGCATGTGACTGATATAGAAAATGGATTTGTTTTTGTTTTGTTCATCTTGATGAGATAGCATGGTGTCTAGAGAGTGATCAATGGTGGATATGTAAAGGTAGAAAGGTTGGTCATCCCTAGGTGGGATAAGAATAAGTGGAGAAAACAAATACTCATTGAGTGAATCAAAGGCTTGTTGTTAATCTTTGATCCATCTAAAAGAGGTTTCTTTCTTAAAGAGGTGGTGAAAGTGTTGGCATTTGTCTAATAATTGAGAGATGAAATGACATAGATTGGAGTTTTCCCTATAGACTGTGAAGTTGATAAGGTTTGTTGGAGCAGGTATTTCTAGGATGGCTTTGAATTTAGTAGGGTCAATATCAGTTCCATGGAGGGAGATGATAAAGCCTAGAAGATTTCCAAATAAAACCCCAAAAATGCATTTTTTGGGATTAAGCTAAACATAGAATTGGATTAGTCGATTGAAAATAATGGTAAGAATAGATAAATGGTCTTTATGGTGTTTAGATTTTTTGAGGAGATTGTCCACATAATCCTCTATGATTTTATGAATAAGATCATGGAATACATATGTCATGGCCCATTGATACATTTCTCCTATATTTTTTAAGCCAAAAGGCATGACTTGATAGCAAAAGGTTCCCTAAAGAGTAGTGAAGGTAATTTTGTGTTGGTCTAAGGGGGTGATCAAGATCTGATTGTATCTTTAAAAGCCAAGGATAACATATCATGACATATATTTAAGGTTAACTAGTTGGTTGAGTCATCTTTGGGGCATGCAAGGTTAAGGTCTCAAAAATCCACACAAAGGTGGAGTTCCCCAATGGGTTTAGTAACAGAAACAATATTAGAGACCCATTATGGGTAGTCAATGGGTTGAATAAAGTTGATAGATAAAATACACTGAATTTATTATTTGATGAGAAGAGCTATACAAGGGTGAATTTTTTAAATCTTTTGTCATACTAGCTTAGCCTCTAGATGGGTAACGATGTTATGAAGGGTGATGGAAGGATCCATCCTAGGCATAACCTGATAAGAATAGGTGAATGTGATGCTACGGTCCCGAAGGAAGGTGAGATAATTAGGTTTCTCATTGGAGTCCAAGGATTGGAATAATTTAATGATATGAGGATTCTTTTAGGTTCCTAAGTTAACATCAATAGTTGATTCATTGAGCATGGTCTAGTTTTCTAGAGGGAAATATTTATGGATGGGAGAGTATCCTGTACCAAGGTAGGTGAGGATAGAATTATCATCTTGTCACTAAATGGTATAGATGGTGAGTGAATCAAGGTTGATCATTTTAGGTTGGATGAGAGGAAAGGTTTTAATTTGGCTACTATGTTGATAGGTTTGTGGGATTAAACTAATGGTACTGATCAAAATA
This sequence comes from Torreya grandis, assembly GCA_037957365.1. Lineage (NCBI taxonomy): Eukaryota > Viridiplantae > Streptophyta > Pinopsida > Cupressales > Taxaceae > Torreya > Torreya grandis. Next base: position 1,615,247 of record JARHVA010000091.1, on the reverse strand, counting down.
AAAAATTGGATGGGATGATGTCAGAGTCTTCAAATGGAGTTGGTGAGGGTAGAGATTATTCAAATTGGAAAGGTGAGGTTGATAGGGGTAAAAGTTCCTCAACTAGGATTGGTGTGATTGGAGGTTCTCCAAATAAGAGAGATGGGATTGGTGTGGTTAGAGGTTCATCGATAGTAATGAGAAATGGTTTTGGTGGTGTGGGTTCTTCTGAGGGAATGTATCTCAAGCCAAATAACTCATGAGGTTTTTATGTTTTGATGATGAGAAGTTTGTGAGGCCCTTTTTTATAGATTTCAAAACTAAACCCCTTCCAAGTGCATTGGTGAAGGTACATCTGGGCAAAGGTCAAATTGATAAGATAAGAAAATTTAGAAGTGAATGGCTTGAAATAAGGCATGGCGATGGGAGCAAGGAGTGGCTTATCAATTCCCCCATAGACAAAATATGTTCTATTGTTAGAAAGACCAGAGGGACATAGGTATCGATATTGGGATCATAAAATAGATCATTTTGGAGATTACCAAATTCATGTGGAGAAGGGAAAGCATCTAAAACTAGGAGTTGATATTCCCCCAACATGAGACATTGAAATTTGGATTGCAAGGGGTTTTTGATCAGGATCTAAGATGAAGGGATGGTTGAACTAGTGGATACTTCCTCATTATTGTAGATATAGCTGTTGGTGGGTGGGGTTGATGTAGTGGTTTGGTTAGAGGTTAGAAATGGAGGGAGCAAAGGTGGAATGAAGATGTCATTGGGTTGGTATGTCATATTACAAGAAGTGAAGGGACTCAAATCAGCTTTGATTGTGACAACTTGTCCCTCATGTTTTAATTTGATAGCATTGATCCAAGGGTGATCGAGTAACACATTATATTGAAAATCACCCTCTAAGACATAAAATAATTCAAGAATAGTTCGAGGCCCCAAATAGATGTGGAAAACAACAATTCTCAGAGTGGTAGCTAAGGTATCATTGAATGATTTGAGAACTATTGATCTTTCATACATGATGTTTTTAGGTAGTCAAATTTGATCATAGCATGGGAGGAGATGATATTGATACTCTCTCTCTTATTAATATTGACACTTTGACATGTGTCTGATTGATGGATGCAGTGATGAAAAGAGGGGGATCAAGGTCTTTACTATGATATGGCAGAATTTTTAATTCTTGAAAAGTGACCATGGAAACATGTTGGATGGCTCCAATCAAAGATGCAAGAGGTTAGAGATAATTTGTTTGAACCTCTATAAAATGTAGTGATTTGATTAAAGCTTGATTATGTTGAGGTGAGGTGATAATTAAGTCATAAAGCCTCATTTTGATTGGCATTTGGTGAATTTGTTTTGACACCAAGTGTTGGATGAATGGAGATGAATTGGAAAAGGAAGGGGCTCCCAAAATGGAGACTTTGGTGTTGGGTGGTTGTGAGTGTGAAGGTGAAGGTGAAGGTGTAGTTTTTTGGGTGTGGTTGGTTGGTTGGAGAGTTGAAGGATAAGACCATGGAATGGATACCTTGGCCGTGTCCTTTTCATTTTTTTGGATGGTTATACTCGTATCCCTTTGCTGAGCTCAAGACTAAGTCACCATATGAATAGCATTGATAAGGGGGATAGTTGCTTGCTTCAATTCCTCTTCTTCACTCTTTAGTAGAAGTAAGGATTTGGATGGTTGATAGATGGATTGGATATGTGGTAGAAGAGGCAAGGGACTTATAGAAGATTCATCTAGTAGATCATCTTCCTCTAAAAGGCTATGCATAATTGATTGGGGGGATTTATAGTTTTCTGTATCATGTCCAGGGGTCCTATGATAAAGATAAATCAAACTATCCTTGAACTAAGTTAGATTTTGGTGAGTGGGGTCAAAAGGATTGATCGGTGGTAAGTTAATGATAGAGGCTTACAATAATCTTTATAAAATGGTTGTATAATATTTTTGGTAAAGATCTAGAAGGTGGTGAAGTTTGAACTCTAAGTGTAGGGATCATATGGGGTAAAGTTTTTTTGATAGGAGGTGTGGTTAGTGGAGTGAGTTTGGTTGGTGATTTAGGATGAATTGGTTTAGTTTCAATAGGCTTAAGAATTGAAGGTCTAGATGATGAGGGTTTAATGGATGGGAAAGTAGATGGAGAAAGGTTGGTTAAGAATGATGATGAACTAGAGGGTTGGGTTGTTATAGGTGGAAAAAGGGGAGATGGTTTTTTGGAGGAAGAGTAGGTAATGGGAATGATGGAAGGATGTGGACCTAGAATAAAGGGTAAAGGTGAAGGAGGTGGTATGGGCCTAACTTGAGGTTGTGGCCTAGGCAACCCTCCCTTTTTAATATGTTTAATTGGATTTAGATTTGATTAGGTTGATACGGCTAAATCCAATCTCAATGGAGAGTGAGCGAGATTAAGTGTGGGAAGGATCCCTAAAAAAATTTGTGGATTGATGAAATAAGCATAGGGTGGTTTGAAAATTTTAGGTGAGGGTAGATTAGATGGTTCACTGGTGAACTTAAGAGGGGTAGTTGGTGGAGTTATAGTAATAGGCTCGAGGGTAGACTCAAGTGAGGTGGAAGGTTTATATTTGCTTTGATATGAGAGTCCAAGCTAATGCCAAAAGGTGGCTCTATCAAAGTTAGTTGGGAGGTAAATTCAAAAATTTGAATGAGCTAGGAAAAAGGTTTATAAATGGGTCTTTTTCTCCAATCATTGGTTTTAAAGCATAAGCCCTTTAAGGAAGAAAGAGCAATTTCAATGTTGCTATCTTTGGTGGAAGGTTGTAAGGGTGATGATTGGGTAGATGAGGGTAAGTTTTCTCTAAAAATAGTTTCCAAAGGAGGTATAGATGGTTATATAATAGGAGTGGTGGGGGTAATTATTTTAGATAGAAGGGAAGGCATAGTTTCTTCTCAGGTTTGGTTATCTAAAGAAGTAGGTGGAGTTTCTACTTGGATTAGAGGGGTGGATGGAATGGTTATCTCTTTGGGTATTTTCACCACAGGAGAGGTGTATGGAACTATGGTTTCATCAAAGGAAGTGGAAAGGGTAGCTACTTCCTCTATTTGGGCACCTAGAGAAATAGGTGATGGTGAATTGTTTTCCTCTATTTGGGTGATAGAGGTGATGACCTTTTCAACAATGGGCACTTTATTGATGACATTAATTACATGTGCCTCATGTGAGTTGGAGAATTCAGGTTGATTTTCATGGTTTTGGGTCGAAGGTGGATGATTTGGGAATGTTTTTTGGAAAATATCAAGGGATTGGTTGGAAGGAGCATTTGGGTTATCAAACACAAGCTCCCCTTTATCAATTAGGTCCTAGACAATTCTCTTAAAGGTATTAAATCTATTAGTATCATGTCTAATGACCCAATGATAATCACAATGATCATTCTAATTGTAACACCTAGGAAGGGGGAAAGAAGTATCGAATTGTTGAGGGGGATTGATGGGTGGAAGTTAGATTAGATTGAATTTAACTAATTTTTCTAGGATTAATGCATAAGACTCCCCAATCAAGGTAAATGGTTTTGAAAGAGCCTAGTTTTAGGTATGGTTTTGGTGATTGGAAGGATTTTTATTTTGAGATGTTTGGTTGATGGTTGGAGGAGGCATAGTTTTGGGCATATCTAAATGTGCTAATGATTTTTCTTTAGGATTAGTTGGGTTCATGGTTTTTATGGTGGATGAGTTAGTGGATTTGAAACTAGAATTTTTATTTCAAAGCTTCAACTTCCCTTCTTTAATAGCATGGTTTTCCAATTTGTGGGACATAGTGAATGCTTCATCAAAGGTCCTAAAGGTTTGGATTTAGAGAGTTAGAGAAATGTTCTTGGCACACCCTCGAGATAATAATTTGATTAATTCAAGTTAGGGTAATGGGAAGGTAAGTTGATTAATGAGGCCCCTCCATTTAGCAACAAAATCAATAATGGATTCATCTTCAAATTGTTTGATGGAGTATAGGTCGGTAATGGAAACCTTTTTAGATATGTTTATTTAAAAACCTTTTTAGAAATCAATAATATTTGAGACAAGGACTGACTAGGATTTCATCACCTGGTGGAAACCTTACTACCTCCTAACTATCCCACTTAGATTTCACCACTAAAGGGAGAACCAACTCAGTTCTCTGGTTGAGTATAAACTATGAACTAAGTATATATTGGCTAAGCACTCACACTGGCTACAAGATCATGAAGTAAGGGGAGCAAGCCCCAAACACCAAGCCACGTATTGAGGTTAAACATAGATCTTCCTTTTGAGCACCTAAATAACCTAATATTATCCATAAACTTCCACTTTAGTACATATTTTTCAATCCAACCTCCCTTATCACACTCTTTAAGACATAAGCCAAAAGTTATTTAAAAATAATCTTAAGGATAAAATGCACTTCTTAGTGTATGTATTGATTGCTTTGAAATTTTTGGTTTTTATATTTGTTTGAGGTGTTAGTGTCGCAATAACATTCCCTATTTTCTCACATGGTTTCAACCAGACAAGTGAGAAATCAAAAAAACCAACCACCACCTTCTTCTTCATCTATGGATTATACCTTAGATGTTGACAAATCTCCTCATGCTTCACCTCACTATTCTCCTCCACCACATTCTCCTTTTAGAATCCCAATCATATCTAGAGGAGATCCAAACTTTAATGCCTTCCTCAACAATAATTTGGTGGCTTTACAACATTACCTCACCATACCCCACCTGCTTGGGTTCCTTCTTCTAATCTTTCTCTTAGCATGCAATCTCACCTTATGGTGGGTACCACTTCAACCCAAACATTGACCCAGGACTCTTCCAACACCCCATCTACCCAACCTAAAACCAAATTTCCACCTTCCAATCAAACACCACCTATCACACCCCATGTGGGTTCAACCTTGCCATTAAAACATTATCTTCTATTTTGACTTTTATCTTCCCTTTAGTTGGAACCAATCCCTCAGTCACAGTCCCACTTCAAATCCTAGTGCTCTTCATACCTTAAAACCTTCCCCCAATCAACACTAGAGTAACTACCCAACCTCAACTTTCCCAAATTCCTCCCACCTTAACCATACCAACCACATCTTTTTCTCAACAAGTACCTATGACAACTTACTAGTATGTCCCTCACCCACGAGGGTCATACCTCACTCCACCCAAGCTTTAATTTCAATTATTTCTTATGTGCCACCATCTCAACTTCTTAACACCACTTATCAATATGTGGCTTCATTAGCACCATCTCTTGCCTATTCATACATTATCGTAACCTAACCCTAAAAAAATGTACCTCTTAATTATAAGGCTTCCCAACCTCAACCTGATCTAATCAAAATTCTATAGGAAAAAATGACAAATTTAGAGTCATCCATCTCCACCTCAACTAATATTTTGTCTTAGAACCAAATTTTTAATGAGCCTATCCATCCATCTATGCCCATTCACGCTTACCCTCATCAATGGGAATTGCCCAAAAATTTTAAATTCTAAGGTAAAGAGGATCCTCAGTAGCACCTAAGATATTTTCATCATACTTATTACTTTATTTCTTATGATGATTCTCTCCTCCTCTAGACCTTTCCCATGTCATTATCCAGAGCCACCCTTAACTAGTATAGTTCCCTTCCCACTCATTCTATCTTTTCTTTCTCTCAATTGGCACAAACCTTTTTAGAACACTTTTAAATAAACATATCTAAAAAGGTTTCCAGTACCAACCTATACTCTAAAAAAATTGAAGATGAAGGGTGTCATCAATCAACTTACCTTCCCGTTACCCCAACCTAAATTGATCAAATTATTCTCTTAGGGGTGTGCCAAGCATATTACTCTAATTCTCCAAGTCCAAAACTTTAAAATCTTTGATGAAGCATTCACTATGGCCTGTAAATTGGAAAACCATGCTATTGATGAAGGTAAGTTGAAGCTTCAAAATAAAAATTCTAGTTTCAAATCCACTGATTCATCCACTACCAGAACCATGAACCCAACAATTTCTAAAGCAAAAGCATCGTCACATTTAGTTGTGCTTATAACTACACCACTTCCTTCACCTTTACCCTCTATTCTAGGACCAAATCCTTCCACCATTACCATTACTTACTCTTCCTCCAAAAAACCATCTCCCCTTTCTCCATCTATAACAACCCAACCTTCTAGTTCATCATCATTCCTTACCAACCTTTCTCCATCCACATTCCCATCCATTAAACCCTCATCATCTATACCTTGAATTCCTAAGCCTATTATAAATAAGCCAATTCTTCCTAAACCACCAACTAAAATAAATCCACCAACCACACCTCCTATCCAAAAAACTTTACCCCATAAGATCCCTACACCTAGAGTTCAAACTTCACCACCTTTTAGATCTTTACCAGAATCTTATACAACTATTTTGTAAAGACTATTACAAGCCTCTATCATTAACTTACCACCAATCAAGCCTTTTTACCCCACTCACTAAAAACCAACCTAGTTCAAGGACAATTTGATTTGTCTTTATCATAGGACCCCTCGACATGATACAAAAAATTATAAATCCCTCTAATCAATTATTCATAGCCTTTTGGAGGAAGATGATCTGCTAGATGAATCTTTTGTAAGTCCCTTGCCTCTTCTACCACCTATCTAATCCACCTATCAACCATACACTTTCTTACTTCCACCAAGGATTAAAGAAAAGGAATTAGATCAAGCAACTATCCCCCTTATCAATGCCATTCATATGGTGACTTGATCTTGAGCTCAGCAAAGGGATATGGGTAAAGCCATCCAATAAAATGAAAAGGGAAAGGCCAAGGTAGCCATTCCATGGTCTTATCCTTCAACTCCCCAACCAACCAACCACACCCAAAAAACTACACCTTCACCTTCACACTCACAACCACCCAAGACCAAAGTCTCCATTTTGGAAGCGCCTTCTTCTTCTAATGCATTTCCATTCATCCAGTGTTTGGTGCCAAAATAACTTCACCAAATGCCAATCAAAATGAGCCTTTATGACTTAATTAACACCTCACCTCAACATTGTCAGAATTTAATTGACACACTATATTATATAGAGGTTCAACCATATGATCTCCAACCTCTTGTATCTTTTATTGGAGCCATACAACATGCTACCATGGTCACTTTTCAAGAATAAAAAATTCTACCATATCATAGTGAAGACCCTGATCCCCCTCTTTTCATTACCACATACATTAATCAGATGCATGTCAAAAGAGTCATGATTGATAGGGGAGTGAGTATCAATATCATCTCCTCTTATGCTTATGATCAACTTTGACTACCTAAAAACATCATGTCTAAAAGCTCGATAGTTCTTTGATCATTTAATGATACCTTAGCTACCACTCTAGAAATAGTTTTTTCTGTTAAGCATGAAATATACTGAGAGGGGGTGGGGGTGAATCAGTATATTATATATCATGTAAATCTTTCATTTAACCAAATTTCACTTAATCAAACATTCAAGATATGCAATAAAACTCAAACAATAAACATCCACACAAGATAGAGAGACACTAGATATAACGTGGAAACCCAATGTGGGAAAAACCACAAAGAATCAATCTCAAATATGTTCATGAGAACAACCCCACAGGAGCACCATACCCCTTTTCCAAGTACAAACCTTAGCTATAATTCGTGAGCACCAACTCACAAGACCTTCAAACCCCTTTGCCGAGCACCAACCCAGCACCTATTCATGAGCACCAACCCAGCAAAAATTTGTGAGTACCAACCCACAGAAGCACCAACCCCTTTGTGTATACCACACACTTATCTCTCAATGTTGCTATCTCAACAAATTATAGATCAATACAACATCTTCCTCTCTCTCACTTTTGCTCTTCTAAGCTAGATATAACAAATACAAATCATCTCTCACAATTGCTCTTCTAAGCTAGATATTACAATATCAAATCAACCTCCCACTTCCACATTAAAAATGGCTACTCAAGCCTTTATTTATAGCTTTCCAAATGACCTTTGGCCTTCCCCCTTTGTGACCTTTCATTCCTCATGGAAAATGATGCCAATCTTGGATGACCCTTCATATCCAAGCATTTGAAAAGTCATGTGGTGACCCTTCATGACCAAAAACGTCTTTCCCATTTTTGTCCTTATCTTTGATGACTTTTTGTATTCCTTTATGTGTCCCTTCATGAGAAATTTTCCCTTTACTCTTTTGTCTTCAATTGGTGACTCTTGGTATTCCCCAAGATGACTCTTCATGGGAAAATGCATCCCATCCTTCTTTTGTCTTTATCCTGTGGCTCTTCGACTTCTGCATGGGCCCTTATTTTGTCTCATATGCAACCAAAAATATATTCATTAATATTAAATAAATATTAACTCATATTAGCCAAGATATATTTATTACCAAAAACATTAAATGCAACGGGGCATTTATCACCAATAATGCTAAACCTTTGACATCAATGACAATATTTCCAACAATCTCCCCCTTTGTCATTGATGGCAACCTCGATCCTAAAACTGCAACATCTTATCACCTACACATACCATCATCTAAAAACATAAAGTAACTCCCCCTTACTGTAACAACCTATACATGTTCCCTATACCTATTTTTTGCACCTGTACCTGTACTTATTAGTCTCCCCCTTTGACATCAATGGCAAAGGGCCTACTTGGAGCTAACACTTAGCTCCCCATCACTTGATGTTGAAAATCAATGGTAGGAAGTAATAAAAATTACTCCCAACTCCTCTCACCGATCTTTGAATGTATCCTTTGATCGTGCCTTTGAGAAGATATCTCATATAACATACACATTTTTCCCTATCCTTTGAGCATCTGCAATCTACTCATTTGAATCTTTTCTTCTAATCTCACAACCTTCAGCATGAAATCTTAATGTGTATCGTTGATCACAAATTTGAATAACACTCAACAGATTATGCTTAAGACCTTTTACATACAAAACATTTTTAGTCTTAGTTCTACCATAATCCAAACTCAAAGTACCTTTTTTGGCTATCTTGGCAGTGGTTTTATCTCCAAACCTCACTGACCAACATTAATCTTATTTAGAGAAATGAACTTACTTTTATCTCTTGTCATATGCCTCGAACATCCACTATCAATTAACCATGGCTGATCTTTACCTCTGACATGCAGAGCTATCTGCACCATCATAGAATCTTCATGTTGTTTCTTCTGCCATATACATGTCTGAACCTTCTTCCTAATGAATGGATCTTTGACACTCAGATTCTTCTTCTTGATGAATGGAGCTTTGAACCTCTGATCCTTCTTGACTGACTTGAACACACTTCTGCAATACCGAGCTATGTGCTCATAGTTGTTGCACTTGTAGCATACTATGGTCTCTTCATCAAAGCTTGATAGAGGAGCAATAGAGTTGTGGCTTCTGCTTGACTCTACTTGTCTTTCCTTCTCCTCATTTCTAAAATTGTTAGCTCTTTTTCTACATTCTAATTTCTTGTGACCATATCCATTACAATAAAAATAATAGCCATAAAAATGAGACCTGTCTGTATATCTCTGACCTAATTGCCTTTTGTAGCTTTGTTCTCTCTAGCCTTCTCTATTTGGAATGTCCTCTGTATTCTTCAATTCTCCCCTTTCTATTTCCTCTTGTGTCAGAGCTTTAGCATAGATCTTTTTCTTTTCAAAACTGATCCCTGTCTTATCTATATATGGTTTTTGACTTTTCAACATCTTATTCTGCATGTTAGTGCTATATTCAATATTTGAATCACTGACTGCTTTATCACTGACTTCTTTCTTAATATCTTCTTTTAAAGAGGAAATTTCAATAACATACCTTTCACAATCTTTTCTTGCTATTTCCAACTGTGCTGTGAGATCTTCTTCATTCTTCTTGGCTTCTTCAAAGTGTGCTTATAGATCTTCAATCATTTCCTTTGACTCTTGTTCATTTTTCTTGATCTGGCGCTTTAACCTTCGATTCTTCTTCTAAACAGCTTCTAACTCTTCTAGGGCACAATTGAGTTCTCCTTCCATATCTACTTCAGCTTCCTCCTCTTCTTCTTCTTGATCATCATCATGTATGGCCATGAATAGAATCTCTTCTTCTTCTAAATTGTTGGCTCCACTATCTTCACCTGAGCTAGGATCTTTAGAATACAGGCTCTTCTTCTTGAATCCCTTCTTAGATTTGCCTTTGAAATTCTTCTTGTATGTAGGCTTTTCTTTTTCATCATCTTTAACCTTATCTGGGCATCTAGCTGAAAAATGTCCAATCTTTCCACAATTAAAACATTTAATAGGTAATTTTCCTTGATATTTACCTATTCCTCTTTTTGTCCTGTGAATGAAAAGTGCTTCATTGTCATCTTCATCATCACTGGAACTATCACTTGATTCTTGAATCTTAGCTTTCTCCTTCTTTGATGTCTTGAAAGCTGCTTCTCTCTTTGAGGGTTTATCTTGTTCTATCCACATCTCATATGTCGTGAGAATACCAGAAGCTCATCCATCTTCAGCTTGGCTAAATTCTTCATCTCCTCGATTATTGAAACCTTTGCATCATATCTCATTGGTAGAGATCTCAAAACCTTTTGCACCACCGTTGACTCTTTCAATGTTTCTATAAGACCTTGAATCTAATTTACTATCTGATCAACTCGTAAGAGATAACTTTCTATATCTTCTTCTTCTTCCATCTTCAAACTTTCAAACTACCTTATAAAAGTTTGCAACTTAGCTTGCTAAACCTTTCCATCACCTTTGTAATTATTCTCAAGTTTTACCCAAGTTTCATGAGTATATTTACATTGCATAACTTTAAGAAATTTAGATTCACATAAACCACATAAAATAGCATTTAGAGCTTTAGCATTACATTCACTTGCCTTCTTTTCTACTGGAGCAATTGTAGATGTCTGTGGCTCTTCATATTCCTCCACCACTGATTTCCATATGTTGAATCCAAGGGCCATCAAATAAACCTTCATTCTCATGCTCCAAAATGCATAATTCATCCCATCAAACAAAGGTGCCTTATTTGTAGAAAATCTTTCTTGTGACCCAACCATCGTGCTTTTCCCAATCTACCTTCAAGCTGTAAAACTTTTCAAAAAAGAACTTGCTCTGATACCAATTGTTAAGCATGGAATATATTGAGAGGGGGGGTGAATCAGTATATTATATATCTTATAAATCTTTCCTTTAACCAAATTTCACTTAATCAAACATTCAAGATATGCAATAAAACTCAAACAATAAACATCCACACAAGATAGAGAGAGACACCAGATATAACGTGGAAACCCAATGTGGGAAAAACCATGGAGAATCAATTTCAAATATATTTATGAGAACAACCCCATAGGAGCACCATACCCCTTTACCAAGTACAAACCTCAGCTATAATTTGTGAGTACCAACCCATAGGAGCTTCAAACCCCTTTGCCAAGCACCAACCCAACACCTATTCATGAGCACCAACCCACAAGAGCACTAACCCCTTTTTGTATACCACACACTTATCTCTCAATGTTGCTATCTCAATAAATGATAGATCAATACAACATCTTCCTCTCTCTCACTTTTGCTCTTCTAAGCTAGATATAAAAAATACAAATCATCTCTCATAATTGCTCTTCTAAGCTAGATATTACAATATCAAATCAACCTCTCACTTCCACATTACAAATGGCTACTCAAGCCTTTATTTATAGCTTTTCAAATGACCTTTGGCATTCCCCCTTTGTGACCTTTCATTCCTCATGGAAAATGGCGCCAATCTTGGATAACCCTTCATATCCAAGCATTTGAAAAGTCATGTGGTGACCCTTCATGACCAAAAATGTCTTTCCCACTTTTGTCCTTATCTTTGGTGACTTTTCGTATTCCTTTAAATGTCCCTTCATGAGAAATTCTCCCTTTACTCTTTTGTCTTCACTTGGTGACTCTTGGTCTTCCCCAAGATGACTCTTCATGGGAAAATGTGTCCCATCCTTCTTTTGTCTTTATCCCATGACTCTTCGACTTCTGCATGGGCCCTTACTTTGTCTCTTATGCAATCAAAAATATATTCGTTAATATTAAATAAATATCAACTCATATTAGCCAAGATATATTTATTACCAACAACATTAAATGCAATGGGGCCTTTATCACCAATAATGCTAAACCTTCGACATCAATGACAATATTTCCAACATTTTCCACATCTATTTGGGGCCTTGAACTATTCCTAAACTATTTTATGTCATAGAGGGAAAGTTTTAATATAATGTGTTACTCAGTCACCCTTGGATCCATGCTATGGGTTGTGTCCCTTCCACCCTTCACCAATGTATCAAATTCAAACATGAGGGATAAGTTGTCATAATCAAATATGATTTGAGTCCCTTCACTTCTTATAATATGATGTATCAGCCCAATGATGTCCTCATTCCACCTTTTCCCCTTCCACAACCAACCTCTAACCAAACCACTACATCAACCCCACCTATCAACACTTTGTCTATAACAATGAGGAAGTATCCACTATTTTAACCATCCCTTCATCTTAGATCCTAATCAAAAACCCCTTGAAATCCACATTTCAATGTCTCATGCTAGGGGAATATCTACTCTTAGCTTTGGATGCTTTCCCTTGTCCATATGAATTTGGGAATCTCCAAAATGATCCATCTTATGATCCTAATATTGGTACCCTTTTCCCCTTTGGCATTTCCAACAATTGAACATATTTTATCTATGGTGGACTTGATAAGCCACTCTTTACTCCCATCATCATGCCTTATATCAAGCCATTCACTTCTAACTTTTCTTATCTTAGCAATCTGACCTTTGCCTAGATGTACCTTCACTGGTGCACTTGGAAGGGGTTTGTTTTTGGACTCTATCAATAAGGGCCTCATGAACTTCCCATAATCAAAACACAAACCTCATGAGTTTTTTGGCTTGGGATATTTTCCCTTAAAATAACACATACCACCAAAACTAGTTCTCACCACTATCAATGAACCTCTAACCTCACCAATCCCATCTCTCTCATTTGGGGGACCTCCAATCACACCAATCCCAGTTGAGGAAATTATATCCCTATCAGCCTCACCTTTCCAATTTGAAGAATATCTACCCTTACCAACTCCATTTGAATACTTTGACATCATCCCATCTAGCTTTTTATTTTGATCAATACCATTAGTTTAGGCCCACTGACCTATCAACCTAGTGGCTAAACTAAAACCTTTCCTCTTATCCACCCTAAAATTATCAACCATGATTTTCCCACCATCTATACCATTCAGTGCCAAGAAAATAATTTTATCCTCATTTACCTTTGTGTAGGAGACTCTCCCATCCATAAATCCTTCCCTCTACAAAACCAGACCATGCTCAATGAATCAACTATTGATGTTAACTTAGGAACCCAAGAGAATTCTCCTATCATTAAACTAGACCAATCCTTGGACTCCAATGAGTAACATGATTATCCCAACTTCCTTTGGGATTGTAGCATCAATTTTACTTGGTATTATTAGGATATGTTTAGGATGGACCCCCCCATCGCCCTTCATAACATCATTACCCATCTAAAGGCTAAGCCGATATGGAAAAAGATTTGCAAAATGCACCCTCGTATATCTCTTCTCATCAAATATTAACTTAAACATCTTTTATCTAACTTTATTCAACCCATTGACTACTCACAATGAGTCTCTAATATTGTTACCATTATTAAGCCCACTAGGGGACTTTGCCTTTGTATGGATTTCTGAGACCTTAACCTTGCATTCCCCAAAGATGACTATTTCACTAAAATTTATCTATTTTAGGTGTAAAGAAAAAAATAGAGAAGAAGGATAGGGATAACTGATTATAATGAACCTATATTGGTTTGTGTACCTTATCTAGACATTTGGAGCACTCCTCTTTGGCTGGGGAGGACTACCTATAAGTAAGAAAACACTACCACAAAATGTTTGCTAGTAGATAAATGAGTGGGCTATCAAGCTACGTGCTTGTTCCAGGGAGTGTCAAACTTCCTTAGAGATGACAGTCCAATTTTGAGAGATAAAAGAGTAATAAATAACCAAGAGAGAGGAAAAAAGAGAGTAAAAGAGAGATAATGTTATCAATATTCATAACCTGAGTATAGTAGAAAGTAATAGAGTGTAGGTGGTATATTTAGTTTTTATTTTGGAAGTTGTTTAGGCAAGTCTTAAAAAGGTTAGGAAATCCATAGTTGTTGATGTTAGTTAAGCTACTAAGTTTGGTGAGGAGGTAACTGATATCTATTAGGCTATCAAGGTCAATGACGAAATGTGACTGATATCAATTAGGCTATCGACATTGATAGGGGAAATAATTACTTGAGAGTTTGAAAGAAGCTTTTCTAGGTCTGGGAAATGGTTTTGGTCAGGGTTGGAAGGTTAAGAAGAGTTATGTGTGTGTGTGTGTGTGTGTGTGTGTGTGTGAGAGAGAGAGAGAGAGAGAGAGAGAGAGAGAGAGAGAGAGTAGTTTTTAGATGGATATAGTCAAAGGTTTAGTTTATTGGAATAAGGGGAAACAAGTAGGGAAGATTTATAACTCCTTCTCAAGGTTTGATCATGGATTTGTAAGAGCAATAAATAGTGGATGTAAAGGAGTTTCAAAGTAACTACTTAAAGACTTATAAAATGCGTGATGTACTTAGCTATAGTGGTGGCTAAATGATAAGTTCTAAATGGGTAGATCCTATCAGCCATCTAAATCGATGCCTTGAATAGAGTCAATAAGTGGGTACTATTAGTTCTCAAGAGCTTGGTTCCAGATCTAGATCAAATAGAGTTAAGATGCCAAAAATTGAATGCAAAAACCTTGTATGTAAAAAATAAGGAGTTTTCTTGATTTTCACTGACTTGAACATGAGTTTGGAGTTTGGCTTATATAACTGATGTCAATGATCCCATCGATGTCAGCCATGGGTTGACTGACATTAGTGGTATAAGAATAGGTAAAACTAATATTTTTATCCTATTTTATATTGATCCTCATGTTATGTATGGTATCCATAAAAAAATGGTAGAAATGGGAGGTTAAAAAGGATATAGTTGGTTAGAAACTCATTTTTTGGGGTGAGAACAAGTCTTGGGTAGTTAGGATAAGGTGACTAAGTCTTGAGGTGACTCATTAAGTGAGAATTAGTCTTAGGATGAGGTGGATAGGTAAGGTGGAAAAAGGAGTTTTTAATTAAATTAAGTATATATGTAAAATTAATTAAATATGTGAGGGGTAAAAGTATGGGTTAAAGTAGCTAATCATTGTTATTAAAATAGGGCTCAAAGGGGGTTCGACACAAGGAGTGATGCACATGTGTGATGTAATTCTAGTGTCTAAATTTGCCCCTTTTTGTCTTGTAATTTGCACTGACAAGTTGCAAGACAAAAATAGGAGTTAGATGCTTGAGGTATTGGTTGAGATATTCCCCCTCAAAATGGGAATTGATGGAGGGGACCTAGTGGGAGGCTTGCCACCACAAGAGCCAGATATGTCAACCCGAAGGAGATGGAGAGATGAGGTAAGATCCACTATGATTGGATTTGAAACTTGAGTTGGTTTTTTTAATTTTGTAGGCTAAATTTCAAGGTTGAGTAGTAGCAATGTATTTAAGAGGGGTAGGAAATGGGGTGGGTTAGGTTTAGGGTAATTTATGAGGGATTCTTTTAGGTTTTAGGTTAAAATGGAATATTGATGGATAGGTTATTCGGCCCTAGGGCTAAACCAATCACTGATGTTAATGGGGTCCATAGACATTGATCAATGCAATAATGATGTCAATAACTGGCTATTGACATCATTCAACATCAAGCATCGATGTCAACATTAAAATGAATGTCAGTGATTATGAAGAACCATAAAATAGGAGAAAGGTTCGATTTGGATCCCTAATTGAAATAGTCCACAAACCTAATAGCCAAGCTAGCCTCAGAAGACCTCGTGTCGATTGAGTGCCACCTACATATCCTACTTGAGGGACTCAAGCCAATGTATTCCTCCCAAAGCCCAAGGAGAAATATTAGGGTATGGTTAAAAGTGTGTTAAAGGAAATAGATAAAAAGGTAGTTTGAGATAGGTCAAGAGACCTAAGGCTTAAAAGATAGGTTATAGGGTCGAAGGTTATGGATATAAGATGTGAGGCCTAGAGTTATGATAGGTAGTTGTTCTTAGGGTGGAGAGAGAGGTAGTGAAGCCTAGGGTAGAGGGAAAGGCATTAAATCCTAAGGTAGAGAGAGGAGAGTAGGTTAGATAGTTAGGTGGGTATATGGCTGAGCTAACCTTAGAAGACCCTATGTCAACTGAGTGCTACCTACATAACTAGTTAGAGGGCCTAAAATCAATTAATTTCTCCTAGAGAGAAGGGAAAAAGGTGGTGATTGATTATATTAGAAAGTATGTGACTTGAGTTGTGTATGTATGGATGTAGGTGAGGCTAGAGTTAATATTGTGGGATCACCTATCAAGGTTACTGACTTAGATGAGAAAGGATGTCACCCTAGATGAGTGGGAGCACATGGTAGCTATAGTATTAGGGGGAGTGTACTGATATTGTATATTCACATGAGACATGAGTCTAATGATAGTATTGATTGAGAGGTGGGATCATACCACCAACACCTTCCATCTACCAACTAGAGAGTTGATGGTGACTCAAGAGGATGTATCCAAGATTTTATGGTTGTCACTCCAGGGTGAGGAGATCTTCTCATGTTTAAGAGAGGAGCATGATATTCATATGATGGCATTATTTAGAGAGCATGTTAATGAGGTGACCTATCACTCAATGAGCTTCACCTATGAGCTACTATATGTTGCTAATGAGGAGTAACATCAGCTAAGCATCTTGATGATGATAGAGATGACCATGTATGCATTACCTAATGTAGATGGTGAGATATTTATGATTGCATTGATAGATGTGTTGGCATAGATGGTTGAGTAGTGGATTATATTTGTAGGGGGGCAGTGTTTTTGGCATAGTTATACCAAGAGATGTGGGGGTTGAGATTGTGATGGCACTATAGTTTATGTGTCAGGAATTTACTTCACTATTAGGCATATAGACATATTATGGTGACATGACCATTAGGTCTATTGACCATGATTTTAATTTATTTCAAGGTGGGTTTTAGATGGTGGAGAAATGAGATGGCCCAAACCTGAGTTGATGGAATAGTGCATGACATTACTTATATAGGTGCATGATAGAGGGATTGATCCTTGCAAACATTTTATGGAGACCCTACCTAACATACCCTATATTTAGAGAATAGGTAGAGTAGCTTGTTGGCTTATAGAGCTCATTATGGGTTATAGGGAGATGAGCTAGCGAGCTGAAGATGGTACTCATGGCTTGGGTTAGCAAGAAGTTTGGCTTGATACAAGATGTACAACCTACCTTCCCTCAATATAGGAGGGATGATATAGAGGCACCCTTACCCTTGCCACATGAGATAAATGGGTTAGATTTTGAGGAGCTACCAACAAGGATAAATGTAATAGATCTAGGGTGCATAGTGGGATATATGGCTTGGTGGGCATGTTTGTATCTTATGGTTGAGGTCAAGAGGCCACCACCAAATTTTAAAGGTTTGGTGATAGAGAGATGTAGCCATTTAGGCATGGGATGTAGCAGTGCAGGCTTGAGATATAGCTCAAACATAGGTATTAGTGTTACAAGGATAGGTGGAGACATTATAAGGCCAAGTGGGGGAACTATAGGGCCAAGTTGGGGTACTACAGGCCTAGGTCAGGGTGTTACAAGGTTAGGTTACTACACTAATAGTAGAGAAGGATAGTTTGAGAGTAGCAGGTGAGGCTACTCCTCCTCCTTCATCAAAGGGACCAATACAAGTTGGGCCTTTAGTAGGTGTGATGAGACCATCATATACTATATCTTTGGTGAGGTATACTATAGACCTTGATGAGATTACTTATTATGAGAGGGCCATTAATGAGTTCCCACATATTTATAGGTACTCCAAGTTTAGAGAGTAGGAGAGATCAGTGTCACATGCCATGGCTTCTAGCTCACACAAACTTAGACACAGACAGGCTGAGAGTGGTGATGATATTACTTCTTCATGACCACATGGAGAGCCTCAAGGACTCTGAGTGTCATAGTTTTTTTGTTATATATTTTATATGCACACTAGCCTATGAGCCAAATATGAGAGATGTATATTTTGAGAGAGAGATGATATTATGATGATGTATTGATGTATATTTATGTTGATCATATATATATATATATATATATATATATATATATATATATATATATATATATATATATATTGTGTGTGTGTGTGCGTGCATGTGAGATGTATATTTATTATGATTTTGAGATGTGTTTATTGTGATTGTGATGATGTTGATGTGGATAGTTATTTTTATGTTATGTTAATTCAAGCATGCTAGCTGAGTTAGACTAGTATTTCCCATATGTGTGATGTTATATGCATAGTTGATTTGTTAGCTTCATCTTAGTATTTTTCCATATTTGTGATGGTGTATGCTTAAAATGAATAGGTTGGGTATGTTATTTTATGTCAACATTTTTCTATATTTGTGATGGTGTATGATTAAAATAAATGGATTAGGCTTGATTTACATATTAGTAGAGAGATCGACATGTGATTTGGATGGAAAAAATAAAGAGGCATAATGCTCATGTATTGGTAAAGACCATAATCATAACATAAATAAGCTCAAGAATATGATCCTCTATGCATGCTTTGCATCATTGTACCATTTTGTTTTTTAAAGAAGTATCATGGTCACCTTGTGTTAAGTGAGTTCAAAGTCCCTTGAAAGAGTATGAGGGAAAAAAGGGTAAATGAGTGAAAGTGTTTGGGTAGTGTAACCTTCAAAGTGGGGATGATATGCCCCTGTTGTGGGTCACTCAAGAGTGACTATAGGCAAGTCCATGACTAAAAGCTTTTTTTTTGTGTAAGCTAATTAATACGGGAAGTCTACAATGGGATTTTGAGAGCACGTATTTTGTATGTCTTGAGGTCTTATGAAGCTGATCAATACAAGAAGATTTGTATTTGTATTCCTCTTTGAGAACAAAGCTTGGCCTAGCCATCCTTTAAGGGAGTGGTCTAATGTGGGAAGCCTACAATGGGATTTTGAGAGCACATATTTTGTATGTCTTGAGGTCTTATGAAGTTGATCAATACAAGAATATTTTTATTTGTATTCCTCTTTGAGAACAAAGCTTGGCCTAGCCATCCTTTAAGGGAGTGTTCTAAGCATTTATTTTTATTTTTAAATAGCTGCCCTTTAAGGGAGTAGTCTTTTGATATTAGCAAAGAGAAGTTACATAGCTTTCCTTTAAGGGATCAGTCTACATTGAGAAAAATGACCTTAGAAATTAGAACTTGTCTACATATCCTATTTTTTTTGTACTTATAGTCATGAACAAGAATATAGAGGCTTAAGATTTTTCCACTTTGAGGTCAAAACTATAGCACTTTATAAGTTAACTGAGTAGGAGTAAGGGTTAAGAGGAAGGGAAATGAATGTAATAGGGGTGCTTAAGGGATAAGCTCAAGTTAAAACATGAGGTGAAGCGATGCTTATTTAACAAAAGAATGGTCATAGGTGTAAGGCATTTAAAGGTTCAAGTTATGGCCTTCCTTCGAGAGAAGATAAGCAATAATTTCTTGAGCCATACTTGTGAGTTATGATGTAAGGTCCAATCCAATTAGGAGAAAACTTACCTCATTTGCTTTTATTCATGTTCATCACATGTTGATTTTATTTTAAGATGAGATCTCCAATATTGAAACCTTACTCTTTGAGGTTTTTATCATAAGTGTGTTTGATACGCTCTTGATAGATTTGGAGGTAGTTAAGGGATATGAGACAATGCTCATCAAGCAACTCGAGTTGAGCCAATGTTCTTGGTAAAAGTTATCATTAGTAAGTATGTCTTTTAGATAAATGTGAAGAGAAGGAATATAAACCTCAAGAGGCAAAATAGCCTCTATCCCATACACCAAGGAAAAAGGCATAGCACCCATAGGGGTTTGAATGCTAGTGTGGTAAACCCATAAAGCAAATGGAATGTGTGTGTGCCAATCCTTGCCCATATCATTGACTACCTTCATCAGAATTTTGGTCAATGTTTTATTAGAAGCTTTTGCCTATCTATTTGCTTGTGGATAGTATGATGATGAGAAGCTTAATTTAATTTTGAATGTATCACAAAGACTTTAGATAGTCTTATTTTTGAAAGATATGTTGTTATCTATTATAATTTTACGGGGGAAACCAAAATGATAGATGATGTGGTGGTTGATAAAGTCAATAATTTTATTAGCCTTAGTGGAGATGAGAGGAATAGCCTCAACCCACTTGGTGAAGTATTCAGTGGTATTAATGATATAATGGTGATAGATGGATGAACAAGGGTTAATATCTCTGATTAGGTCCAAGCCCCATTAGGAGAAGGGACATAAGTCTTTGGCGACTTTTAATTCATGAATTGGAATGTGAAGGAGGTTAGCATGTTATTGACATTTGACACAACATAGAATGCAATCACTACAGTCTTGATGGAGTCTTGGCCAATAACAAACGAGTTGAAGGAAACACTTGGAAACTATGTGACCATTGAAACATCCACCATGAATCCCATCATGGACTTCCTTAATAGTGAAGGGAGTCTTAGTACTAGTGAGGCATCTAAGGAGGAGACCATCAAAACCTCTTTTGTAGAGAAGTCCCCCTAGTATAGTATAATGAGCGACATGTTTTATGAAGACACATCTCCCATTATTAGAGAGATCAGAAGGGGTAACAGAAAAGGGAAGATAATCCATGAGTTGCTTGCACCATAATTCATGTGGATTTGATGTTAAATTTCTAATAAAGAGGATGTTAGTTGATGCATATGAGGGTAATGTTAAGTGATGCACAGTGACATAGATTTTCAAGAAAGAGGATAAAGAGGGTATGTGTGAAGCAAGTGAAGCCATTGTGTCAGCAAACTTTTTTATGGATGAAGGAATAGTTTATAAGAGATAAGAGTCAAATGATCCCAATAACATATCTACATGATGTTTATACCACTACATAATTTTATTTTTACATAGGTAGGAGCCATTAACCTGATTAACCACTAGTTGAGAATCACCAAAAATGGTTATGAATTTCATACCTAAGAAGAGAGCCATTTGAATCCCTAAAATCAAAGCCTCATATTTGGCCATGTTGTTATTACATTCAAAATCTAGTTTAAATGATAAAGGCATAGGCTCACCATATAGAGGAATAAGAATGACCCCTGCACCCACACCATATTGACATTTAGATATGTCAAAGAACTAATTTAATAAGATAGGTCATTAGTGGAGAGCATTGTGATGGATTCATTAGGGAATTTGATGTTTGATGGTTGGTTTTCAAGCAAAGAGGTGGTAGCTAACTGTTCGATGATTATTTTCCCCTTAATAGAATTTTGTTGAATAAATTCTAAGTTAAATTCAGCAAGGATCATGAGCCACAGAGCTACACATTGGTTGTGATATGGCTTGGAATTCATGTATTTGAGGGGATTAGTATGGGTGACCACATAGGTTTTATGATTTACAAGATAATGGCAGAGCTTGGAGGCTAAAAATACCAATGTGAGGTAAAGTTTTGTGGTATGGGTATATCAAGTCTCATAATCAATAAGTGTGTGGCTTATGTATTAAACTACCTATTCTCGATGGTTATCATCTTGATGTGCATTCATAGCACCTAGAGAATGGTCTATTGTAGAGCTATATAGGTATAAAGGTTTATTTTCCTAATTTTCCTTAGGTGAAATAATAACTAGTGGGGAAAGGAGATATTGTTTGAGTGCATCAAAAGCTTCCTGGCAATCTATATTCTAATGGAAGGAAACATCATTTTTGAAGAGATGGTGAAAGGGTTGGCAATGATCTAACATCTGGGAGATGAAGCAACAAATTGATGAAAGTTTATCTTGCAAGCTATGGAGTTGTTTGATATTAGTAGGTGGAGACATCTCTAGTATTAATCTAACCTTAGCAGGGTCAACCTCAATACCATGGAGAGCAATGATAAATCCTACAAGCTTATCGAAAAGAACACCAAAGACACATTTCTTTGGGTTTAGTCAAACATTATATTGGAGGAGATGAGTAAATATGATTTTGATAATTATGAAGTGATCTTGGAAAAGTTTAGACTTTCCAAGTAAGTCATCCATGTAATCTTTCATAATTTTATGTAGGAGATCATAGAAGATGTACGCCAAAGCCCATTGGTAGGTGGCACCATCGTTCTTTAAACCAAAAGGCATGACCTAATAATAGAAAGTCCCCCATGGGGCAATGAAGTTTGTCTTATGTTGATCCTTATGATCAAATAGGATTTTATTATATCTAGAGAACCCATCGATAAGTGATAGCATCTAATGGTTGGATGTTAGATCATTAAGTTAGTCGATACTTGGCAATGGGAAGTCAACTTTTAGACAAGTGAGGTTTAAGTCATGATAGTTGGTGCAAATGTGGATTCCCTCGATCAATTTTGTGATAATAATAATTTTGGAAATCCATTTCAGATAGTTGATGGGTTGGATAAAGTTTATAGAAAGGAGGCATTGGAGATCTTCTTTGATAAGGAGAGCAATACGAGGATGCATCTTGTGAAGCTTCTACTTAACAAGTTTAACATCTTGATTGGTGACAATGTTATGGGTGATGATAAATGGGTCAATACCAGGCATGTCATTATAATACCAATCAAAGGCTTTTCTATGGTTATTAAGAAATGTGGCATAATTAGTTTGCTCAGAGGAATCCAAATATTGGCTAATCTTGAGGACGTGGGGGTTATCGTGAGAGGGAAAATTAATGTCAATAGTTGATTCATTTAACATAGCTTGTGTTTTAGATGGGAGTGATCATTAGATATAGGAATCATTTTCACCCATGTATGTGAGAATAACATCATCATCTTGACATTAGATAGTGTTAATAGTGGGAGAGTCTTCATCAATTATTTTAGGATGAACAAGAGGAATGGACCTTTTTTCCTTACCCTGGTGATAGGTGAGAGGCCCCAAATGGATGGCATTTATTGAAAAAAAAATTAGGAGCTATAGATACATCTGATTTGGTAGGTGATGGTGGAGAATAAGGTGGAGAAAGAGAGATTGGATCTTCAAGGTGAAAATGTGGAGTGGATGGGGTATTACTCTCTATCAGCAGAGGAGAGGTAGGTGAAGAAGGTTCCTCAAGAGGGTATAATGTAAGAATGATATTCCCCTTAACATGTGGCTATGGAATGGGTAAGGCATGGTATTCCATAGGCAAAATAATAGGTAATATTGGTGTAAAAATAACTAGCAATATTGTCTCCTCTAGTGGCAAAAAAAGTGGTAAAGGAGGCTCTTCCTCATGCGAGAGTGGAATGGGAGAAATAGGCTCTTCTACCTAGGGAGGAAAAATGGGCAAGATATATTCCACTAATTATGGGGGAGGAGTCGATAAAATGGGTGCCTCCTATTGATGGGGAGGTTAAACTAGAGGTAATTGAAAGACCATATTAACCATATGCATATTATGATCACATGAGTTAGTTATGGTCTAAACAATATTTTGATTGGGTGAATGGTTAGGAAAAGGGTGTTTGAATACATCTATACTTTGATTAGGGGGTGCATTAGGATTATCTAAGATGAGATCACCTCTATCAAGCATGTCTTGAATAATGTTATTGAATGTCTTATAGTTATTATAATTGTGGCCTTTAACTTGATGGTAGATACAAAACTCATCTTCCTTATACCAAGTTGGAATAGGATGGGAGGGATCAAACTGTATAGGAGGTTTGATTTGAGGAAGGTTTATGACACTTTATTGTAATAGTTTTTACAAAATAGATGTGTATGACTCCCCAATGGGAGTGTATTGTCTTTGTTCATACTATTGTTAGAGTTGCTTGGTCAGATGTTAGGAAGTCAAAAAATTAGATTGGTTTGTGGTTGTGGAAGAAGTTTATTAAACAACCACCACATTGGTAGAGCTTTTAGATTTTTGGTTAGAAAGAGAATTTTTAGAAGAGGAGGAGTCATTCGATTTAGAATTGGCATTCTTACTACACAACTTGACTCTACCTTTGTTTAAAGCTTAAATCTTGAGTTTCTGTGCCATTATAAAGTCCTCATCAAATGTGCAAAAAGTTTGTACTCAAAGTGTGGATGAAATGTGTTTAGCACATGCCCTTGAGAAGAGATCAATAATCTTAGGTTTGGGTAAGGAGAAGGAGATTTAATTGATCAAACCTCTCCAATAAACAAAAAATATGTGATAGACTCATCATCAAATTGTCTAATAGAATAAAGGTCTGTAATAGAAACCTTTTTAGAAATGTTAATAGAGAAATAGTCTAGGAATGTTTGTGCAAGTTGGGTAAATGAAAAAAGGGAGTGATGAGGTGTAGAGCTATACCAATCCAAGGTACCACCCAAAAGAGACATAGGGAATGTGCGAAGTAATAATGCATCATTGTGACCTATTAAATAACAAGCATGTCTAAATACTCACAAATGCTATTGTGGGTCCTCTTTACTCTAGAAATGAGTAAATTAGGGAGTTCCCATTAGATTGGATAAGGTAAAATAGGCCAAAAAGGATGGATGGGTTCATTGCATATCTTATCGTAAGATAACACATTCTTTGAACGAAAAATAAATATCTCTAAATTAGACATCTTGTCCATTAACATCTTAATGAGGTCTGGAGGGGGATTAGTTTGGGAGATACCTCCTAAGTTGTAGGGAACCTGATAAGAAGTAGAGGGATCATATAACATAGCTTGCTGAGGTTATGTTGGCACAACATAAGGATAATGAGTCATAGGTTGGGGGGCATAAATAAAAGGGCCTTGTCCTATTAGGTTAGACATTATGCTTTGGTTGGATGTTGTTATTATAGGTTGGGTTATTGGCATGGTTAGACTAGATGAAAGGTGCATCATAATTTTGGTTTGAGTTCACATCAATACCATACAAGAAGTAAGAATAGTCTTAATACTTTGTATTAGTGAAAAAATAAGGGAAATCCAAGTTTGAGTGCAAGTAAGTAGGTTGTTGTAGCTTGATATTTTGAGCAAATAAAAATTACATAGTCATCGACATCGGTCACTTGATTGATGTTGGTAGTAAAAGATTACCGACGTTAGTAGGATTAATCGATGTCAGTAGCTAAAGTCTACCAATGTTGGTATATTTAACTGATGTTGGTCACTATGATAACCTAAGAGATGGAAAATCCAATGTTTTAATAATATATAGGTAGAATCTAGGTAAAATAGAGGATGGAAGAGGTCTATGTAAGAAGGAAGAACACTCAAAAATATTGATATAATAGGTTATATAAATTGAGTATTAAAAATAGTGTTGATTTTGTGAATCAATATAAAAATGTCCTTAATAACTCCAAAATACAAAGGAAATAAAAAAGTAGGAAAATAACATACAAGCACCAATATTAACTACTAGAGATTAATTTTAGTCTCATGTTAGCTTATGCCTTAATCAGATAGTGAAAAGAGAATTTGGTTATCAAAGGTACTAGAAAGAAATCTAGAGCTAGTTTTAGTTTAGTTTTAGTGCTCAAGAGGAAATCTCTATTATACCAAGTACATGGCTTTTTATAGGAGCTTTCTCCCCAAACTTCATGGAATTGAAGCCAAGCTAAGATACTTAACCAAAATATGCCTTTTGCCTAGAGTTTATACTCCACCAAAGAATGGAGTGGGTTCTCCCCTTGGTGGTGAAATCCAAGTAGGATAGGCAGGTAGGGTAAGGTGATCCACTAGGTGATGAAATCTTTATGGGCCTTATCTCATGTGATTTTAGATGTTTTTTTTGTGAGTGTGATTTGGTTGTGTAACATAGGTGCACTACAATTCATTCATAATGCTTGTAATTAACTAGGTGAGCTAATATGCAACAAGCAAACAATGAAGTGTAGTAAGTTTTAAACCCAAATCTAAAATGTTTAGATTCAAATGAAAATAAAGATGAAACAAGAGTAGAAAATGAAATTCACTATCCTAATGTGTATGCAATAAGAATTAAAGAAGATATTCTTTCAACTTGTAATAAAAATGATAAATTTCTTTTAAAGGCAAAGAGAAAAGAAGAGTGGCAAGGAAGAAGGAATTTCAATTTATTGTCCTTAAACAGAAAATAAAATGTTGAATTTATCATTTTGAGAGAGAAAAGATGGAGAAATTGTAAGAAATGAAGTTTTCACTATAATTCACCTATATGAATGTTTAAAACAAACAACGAACCCAAGAAAAACTCTAGGGTCCCACCAAGCGTGCCAAAAATGTTTCGCTAAAGTGTCTATTTCAAGTATAAATAAAAATATAGAGAAGAAGGATAGGGATAAGTGATTAGAATGAACCTGGATTGGTTTGTGTGCTATATCCAGACATTGTGAGAACTTCTTTTTTGCTAGGGGGACTATTCGTTAGTAGATAAATGAGTGGGTTGTCAAGCTACGCGCTTGTTCCAGGAAGTTTCAAACTTCCTTAGAGATGATAGTCCACTTTTGAGAGAGAAAAGAGTAATAAATAGCTAAGAGAGAGTAAAAGAGAGGTAATGTTACCCTTATTCACAACCTAAGTACAATAAAAAGTAACAGAGTGTAGGTGGTATATTTAGTTTGTATTTTGGAAGTTGTTTAGGTAGGTCTTAAAAGGGTTAGGAAATCCATAGTTATCAATGTTAGTTAAGCTACCAAGGTTGGTGAGGAGGTAAATGATATCAGTTAGGATACTAAGGTCGATGAGGAAATATGACCGATATCGATTAGGCTACCGATGTCAGTAGGGGAAATAATTACATGAGAGTTTACAAGAGGTTTTTTTGGGTCTGGGAAATGGTTTTGGTTAGGGTTAGAAGGTTAGGGAGAGTTGTGTGTGTGAGAGAGTAGTGTTTAGATGGATCTAGTCAGAGGTTTGGTGTTTTGGAATAAGGGGAAACAAGTGGGGAAGCTTTATAACTCCTTAGGGTTCAATCAAGGATGTGTAAAAGTAATAAATAGTTGATGTAAAGGAGTTGAAAAGTAACTACTTAAAGACTTATAAAATAAGTGATGTACTTAGCTATAGTGGTGGTTGAATGATAAGTGTCAGATGGGTGGATCCTATCAAGCAATCCAAATTGATGCCTTGAATAGAGTCAACAAGCGAGTACTACTAGTTCTCAAGAGCTTGGTTCCAAATTTGGATCAACTTATGCAAGACAATAGTAAGTTAAGATGTGAAAAATTGAATGCAAAAATCCTATATGCAAATAAGGAGTTTTCTTGATTTCTACTAACCTGAACATGAGTTTGGAGTTTGGATTATATAACTAATGTCTATGATCCTGCTAACATTAGCCTGGGTTGACTGACATTGGCTATTTTTAGCCTATTTTCTATTGCTCCTCATGCCAAGTGTGGTATCCATTAAGAAATGGTAGAAATGGGAGGTTAAAAAGGATGTAGTTGGTTAGGAACTCATTTTTTTGGGGTGAGACAAGTCTTAGGTAGTTAGGATAAGGTGACTAAGTCTTGAGGTGATTCATCAGGTGAGAATTAGTCTTAAGATGATGTGGCCAAGTAAAGTGGTAACATGGGTTTTTAATTAACTTAATTTTATATTTCAAATTAACTAAATATGTGAGGGGTAAAATCTTGGGTTAAGGAGGATAATCATTATTATTGAAATAGGGCTTAAGGGTGGTTCAACACAGGGAGTGATGCACATGTGTGATGTAATTTTGGTGTCTATAATGACTTTCCTTTACCCAACATTGACCAACTAGTTGACCTTATTATAGGTCATGAGATGTTATCCCTCATGGATGAATTTTCAAGATACAATCAGATCTTGATTTCCCCCTCAGACCAACATAAAAATACCTTCACTACTCTTTAGGGAACCTTCTGCTATTGGGTCATGCCTTTTGGCTTAAAAAATGTAGGAGTAATGTATGAATGGGACATGACCTATGTATTCCATGATCTTATTCATAAAATTATAGAGGATTATGTGGATAATTTACTCAAAAAATCTAAACACTGTAAGGACCATTTATCTATTCTTACCTTCATTTTCAACTGACTGATCCAATTATGAGTTTGGCTCAATCCTAAAAAATGCATTTTTGGGTTTTTGTTTAGAAAGCTTCTAATATTTATCATCTCCCTCCATGGAATTGAGATTGACCCTATTAAAGTCAAAGCCATTCTATAAATGCCTCCTCCAACAAACCTTAAGCAACTTCATATCTACAAGAAAAATTCAAATCTATTTGTCACTTCATCTCTCAATTATCAGATAGATGCCAACACTTTCACCACCTCTTAAAGAAAGACACCTTCTTTAGATGGATCAAATATGTCAACAAGCCTTTGATTCACCCAAAGAGTCCTTGCTTTCTCCACCTAAGGATGACCAACCTTTCTACCTTTATGTATCCACCACTGATCACTCTTTAGGTGCCATGCTAGCTCATCAAGATGAAAAAAACAAGGAACAAGCCATTTACTATATTAGTCGCATGCTTTTAGAGTATGAGACATGATATACCCATCCTAAAAAGCTTTGTTTGGCTCTTATTTTTGTTTCCTCTAAGCTTCATCACTACCTTATTAATCAAAAAACATATGTTATCACTAACACCGATCCACTCAAGTATATGAAGTCCAAGCCATACCAAAATAAGTGTATGGATAAGTGGCTCATGCTTTTAACTGATTTTGATCTTGAGTTTGTTCACCAAAAATCCATCAAGGGGTAGGTCATTATTGATCTATTCACTAAATCCCCTCTCCCAAATAACCATCCCATTCCATTAACATTTCCTGATGAGTCTATTGAAACTCTTTCTCAGGGAGAACCCTCTTACCAAATGAGCATGTTTTTTGATATATCTAAATGCCAACATAGTGGGGGTACATGAATAATTATCATACACCTTCATGGTGAACCCTTTCCAGTATCCTTTAAACTCAACTTTGAATGTACTAAAAACATGGTAGAATACAAATCTTTGGTCATTGATCTCCAAACTACTCTCACCTTAAAAATCAAAACCATTTCTATATTTAGTGATTCTCATCTCATGATTAACTAGGTCAATGGGTTTTATCAATGTAAAAATGACATTTTACAAAATTATAAGATCCTCATTAATGAGATCCTAACATCTTTTGACTATTATCAAATCTAATTAGTACCTCGATCTACTAGAAATTTTGTAGACACAATGGCCTCTCTTGCATCTCGAATACCCTCTCAACCTATAGAATCTAAATTATTTATCACCATCCACCATTTCATTAGGCCCGCGTATATCAATTTAGACCCTTCAACCATCTGTAGTGTGGAGGCATCTCATTTTGATGTCTGGTATGACCATAGCTTTAATTACATTAACTTGGGCATCATTCCACCTGACCTCTAAAAGAATGCCTAAAAGGCCTTTGTGTAGGGCACCTCTAGTTATACCATACTAGGGGGAATACTATATAAACATGGCTTTGATGGTCATCTCCTCCATTTTTTACATAGTCACAAGATTAATCAAGCCATCAATTAAACCCATGATGGAGTTTGTGGGGGACATTTTAGTGGCCTCGCTATCACCAAAAGAATCCTATGTCCATGTTACTATTGGCCTACCCTCAATCAAGATTGCTATAACTATGTAAATAAGTGTGTTAAATTCCAACAACATGCTAACTTACATCACACACCTACTCATAACCTTTAGGTATACATGGATTATTGGCCCTTCTCATAGTGTGGGTTGGATCTCATTAGAGAGATCAATCCTCACTCTTCTCAGTGACACCAATATATCATCACCACTATTGAATATTTCACTAAATGGGTGGAGGCTATCCCCCTTATCTCTAATAAAGCCAAAAAAATTATATATTTTATCAATCATCACATTATCTAACATTTTGGGTTCCATAAAAAAATCATAATAGATAATGGAAAATCATTCAAAAATAAAAAATTTCAAGCCCTCTACAATGTTTTTGACATCAAACTCAAACATTCCTCACCTTACCATCCATAGGCAAATAGAAAAGTAGAATCCTCCAATAAAACCCTCATCAAAATGCTGACCAAAGTTGTAAGTACTTCAAGCTAAAATTGGCACATACACGTCCCATTTTTTTATGGGCGTATCACACTAGTTTCTGAACTGCAATAGGTGCTACACCTTTTTCCCTGGTCTTTGGTGTAGATGTTATTATACCTCTTGGAATTCTAGATTCTCTCTCTTCATATTTACTTACATGACATCATTTATAAAAAGGATTATTATTAAGAATGCCTCACATGCATTGAATTACTTGATGAACATCACCTTACTACCCTTAACCATCTTTGTATCTCTCAAGAGTGTATTACCCATGCTTATAAAAAGCACCTCAAATAATAGGAATTCAATATCGGAGATCTTGTCCTAAAAGAAAACCAACACATGACCAAGATGGAGAAGAGTAAATGAGGCAAGTTTGCTTTCAATTGGCTTGGACCCTACATCATTACCCATAAGTATGGATCAGGATCTTATCATTTGGCCTCTCTTGAAGGCAAACTAGATACTGAGCCTCTCAATGCTTTCCATCTGCATCAATTTTTTTGTTAAAGAAGGATCAATCTCACCTGTTTGTCTAACTTAAGCTCATCCCTTGATCATGAGATTTTAACCTTCACCCACCTTCCTCCTCCCCTTTTGAGGACAATTGATTATAACATATAACCATGTGATTAATCATCATAGTCATGGCCTAATCCTAAATATGTGTACCATGGCTCTACCCATAGCATGGTTCTCATGGATGATTTTCATCTCTAACAAGATGTAATCCCATGGTTATTGTCTCTCAAAACCATACCCTTTCACATATCATTGACATTCTTGTGTAAAGTTTTGCCCTCATAAAGGTAAACCTCTGAATCTAATTAGATTGGTCCACGTCTAAACACATTTCATCTTGCAACAATTACTTGGGTCAATATCTTAAGCATTGTAGACTACTCCCTCAAAGGACAACTACCCAAAAATAAAATAAAAATTGCCAAATGTAAGATAGATTGCTCCCTTGAAGGACAACTATCAAGATCATCAAACAAAGCCAATAAGCTTAGACCACTCTCTTGAATGATGGCTAAGTTCAATTTGTCAAAAGCAGAACAATTTCTTGGAAGCTTCCTACATCATTCAACTTATCATATACATAAATAAAGCATAAGACCCACTATCACAACAAATTTTAAAGCCATAATCAGCTCTTCAGCAACATAATAAATTGGAAGCCACAATCAACTTCCACATGTAGACTTCCCACATTGATTAGTCTATATATAACATACGACATAGACTTGTCTATTACATTTCTTAGGGCACCTATAGAAGGGGTAAAATAATTCACTTACAGTTATCATACATATCACCTTAATATTACCCTTGACACCACTCATCACCCATCTTCCCTTTAGAATATATGTAAATCAAGAGATATAGAGCCTAACTGACACCCTGTGATCAAGAAACATATTTTCATTGACTAATAATTAATCATGCATAGTGTTTGAGGGGATTATATTCACTAATCCAATCCCACATTAGGTCTATTTTTAGTCCTTGTCAAAAACAAAGTATTGTGCCATGTTCTTAATGTGCTTTGTTGGTGTTTTTCTCATGAATTTTACCATCCAATTTTGTAACAACAATAATCATTCTTTTTAAATTCAATGAGATTATACCAACCACAACCATACCAATCATAACCATAACCATAACATTTATAAGTATCCACACAACCTTAATCATGATACCATTCGACCAATGACATCTAACACATTTTATACATAACAAATTGTGAAATATTTTATTTAGGGTATGAAGAATTTCAAAACACATGTAGATTCATTAGATTACACATGGCCTAAGGCACATGCTAACATTGACATACCTTATGAAGAAGGCATCATTTATTTAAGAAAGTTTACCTCATGAGCTAGATGGTAGCATTAGTATGGGATACGGGGATGGAACTCTTGTTCATTATCATTATTGTTTTTGATGATGAATGTGGTCAAAGATGGTAGTCTTAGTATGTTGAGGGACATACACCATCATTTGTAATGGAAAGTTGAATGATGATTGTGTGAAGGTAGATCTACTCATATGAAGAACATGATCTGATCCTAGTAATAATCCTTATCATGATTATTTAAATAAAACACCTGCTCATTCTTCCTCACTAACCTGGTTCTCCATTATTTTGACTAAAAATGTTACATGGTGTCATTGATTCCCTTGAACAATCTTCCCACTGGAAATGGTCATCTATACCTACCTTTTCACATGGACACACCACCCATGATATGATTGGTCATCTCGCTAAAGCCATTATGCACCATCATGATATCTTTTTGTTACCCTTATCATCTGAAGTCTTTCCTTACTTTGTCATCTCATGACCCTTATAGGCCTCATGGTCATTTGTGTCATTATCACCTTTGGCCTAGTTAACATAAATTAGCTTCCAACCATGGGCTATTGTAATGATTATGCCTTCAAAACTACCACTATTGTTGGTGGTGGTAACTCCCAAATCCTTGTCACTATAGAAACTCTTTTATCAGAGGTAGTCCACCACGAATTCAAACCAATACATTCACCTTCTTATCCCCTCTACCCTCCCCTTACTACCAACCCATTGTCATAAGATCTAAATGTTAGACCCTAACCATTGGTAGTATTTGATCCAACATGGTAGTCTTTTCTTGTATGCCATTTGAATGTTCATTCATAGTAAGGGAATCATTGCCTTCTCTTAGCCATGTAGCTTCTTGTTGGTTAGGCCT
Organism: Torreya grandis; assembly: GCA_037957365.1. Lineage (NCBI taxonomy): Eukaryota > Viridiplantae > Streptophyta > Pinopsida > Cupressales > Taxaceae > Torreya > Torreya grandis. The sequence continues at coordinate 1,582,310 of JARHVA010000091.1, read as the reverse complement.
GAACTAGAAGAAAAAATAAGTCATTAGTTCCATAGAATTAGAATAGAGGATGCATACATGGCCATCATTTATATAGCCTACCCATGTAGCTCTTGGGTCAGGCAAGGTCCATCCTCTATCACTCACCATGTTACTAGCTTCCTTACTTGTAGAATCTACTTGACCATCAAAGAAATTCTTTGCAGGTTATCACTTGGCTACTACCCTTAAAACTTAGCTCGTAGTAGTGATGAACCTTGGCCAAAGTGACTCTATAGATCTAGATAGACCCCAACCTCTTAAAACTTGGCTTGTAGTGATCAACACTATCTCTAAACTCCTACCCTCACATAATTTTAGAAGGTGTAACCTCCTAACAAAGGCACCTTTGCTTTGGATTATCTCCATTGAAGATCATTTGTGGTACTTATCATTGTGTTCCCTTCTAATTTATTCTACCTTACCCATCCATATCTCTAATTGTACTAAATGTGGGTTCATTATGGTAACTATTTAATGATCTACACCATTCACTTTCATCGACACCTTCACCAAAACCCAAAACTATTGATTTACAAAGCCTTCTTCCTCAACCTAAACCAGCCCATGTGGTCCATCAAATTGGGGCGACCAATTTGAACACCACTCACCCAAACCATGTTGAACTACATTAGCTTGATGTCCATGGATTATGTAGGCATTTCTTCACTTCTAAGGGTAGCTTAGCCACTAACAACTAATTCCCATCCCTTTTTTATTCACTCATTTCCATCACTGACAATGCCATCTTGCTTAGGGCTCCTACATCAAGGAAGATTTGATTTCTTTCTTCAACATCATTATGTTTTAACACCATCTAATACATCCTCTTCAATTTTTCCCCCATTATTAGGAGAACTACATCAGCCTGAGGTCTTTTTAGACTATGTAGGTAGTGCTCAGTTATTGAGGTCAGCTCAACTGCATCCTTTATTTTATTTTCCCTTCTCACCTAAAATATTTTCCTCCACTTCTCTACCTATCCCATTACCACATCACTTCCTTCAACTTGTCAATCTCTTTTAACATAAGGGTTGAAGGCCTTCCTCATTGGCCCCTCTTATCTCCCATAAAACTACCACCTACCCTACCTCGCTAGCCTCCCCATCACCTTTCTTTGTGCATACATCACAGCTCACTCCCTCACCCACTTCTCATGTTTTTGGTCTCTCTCTCCACTTATTACCAACCTTGTCCTTTATCCCCTTCAAATTATTTCACTTCCCTCATCATCTCCCTTCACCCTTGGCTAGTTATCATACCCTCTTTTCCTCACCAATTCCCCATCATATTGTGCATCTTGTAAGCTTTTTGTTTCTTCTTTAACTATACTTTTTATTTACATGTACCACCAATCTCTACCATTTTTCCCATCATACCCATTTTCCATTCTTCTTTTTTTCTTTTTTCCATCCTTTTTGTCTTCTTTTTTTCTCCACAACTAGTTTCTCCTTAGGTATTTATCTTTTAAAAAGCCTTCCATAATTGCCTCTTTTCTTCTTCTCAATTCTTGTCTTTTGCCTTTTGTGTTCCCCTTTTCCTCTTTCCATCTTGGTACTCACTTGTATTTTGAATTTATGTGAGTATCCTTACTTTATAACCCTATTTCAATTCTTCCTTTTTCATATTATCATCTTGATCTTCATCCTTTATGTTCATCTCATTTCCTTTCATTATTTTCCACCATCCTCTCCCTTTTATCCATTTCCTTTCATTTTTCTCATCTTGAGGACATTCCTTGTTCTTCTTGACCTTTTGTTTCCTCTTATATGACCATGCTTGGCTCCTTCCATCCTTTTCCACCTTCATCTTTATCTGTGACATTGTTATTTTCTCTACTTATTTATTCATCCATCTCCTAGTCTGCCTTCACCTCATCCCTTATTGAAACTCCTTTATTCTCTCCCATTGGAACTCCACCTTCTCACTCATTAGAGTGTGGTTATCATTTTAACTACTTCTGTATGCATCTCCTTGTCTACTTCCTCATGTCCTCCATGCCCTTATCGTAATGCATGAAATCTAGTCATGTTCATAACTTCATGTGCATCCCTTTCTTCCTTCATACCTCTGTGTGTTTCACTTATATCCTCTTTTTTGTACCTCTTCAAGTAATCCATTCACCCTACCTATTACCTTTCTTACTTTTAAACCCTCTACCCACTTTAAGCATGTTATGGCCTCAAAAGTCCTCCACTTGACTTTGGTTTATTGTGAGATATATATCAATCTTAAAACTTTATGACATAATTGGTTAGGATCATGGGCTCATATGATCCAAAAACAAACTTGAGCATCACTAAGCCATCAGGAGGAAGATTCCTTCCCCACCGCCTCTAGTCTTTACTATTTTAAATCCCTTTCACTCTAACCTTCAAAGATGTTAGAATAAAAAATAAAACCACCTTCAAATGAAATATTTAGGATACCCACATGGGTATGATAGCTACACCCTCTCACATGTCCTAACCTTCCAACCAATAATTTTCCTTTATTCTCCCTTCTTATAATACACCTTTTTATGCCTTGTAATAGCCTTATTCTTTAATCACAATTCATAACCTGCTTCCTCATTTAATTAATGTTATTATTATTCATCTCACTCCATTTTACAAAACCCCTTAACATCTTTCTCTAAATTACCTTAAAACTCAACACTTACTTATTTTGGGACCCCATGACTCAAGGGTAAAGGTTTCAAATCTTCACCACTTCTCGTTTACCCACTCTACTACTTTGTTTCCCTAAATTATTGAATCATACCCTTCCATAGCCTGTTAATGACATTGTTGTGAAGTGTGCACAATATCACCTCATTTAGATGGTGATAAAAGAACCCATTAGATCACCATAATAAATTGAGTAGTGTCAAATTTTATAAATCTTGGTAAAGCATATTTCTCCTTTTTTTAAAAATGGTGACAAAAATTTCATTTTTGAACCTACTTATCCATGACTACAGATTCCTTTTGCATAGTTGATGCAATTATCTAATTGTATCCTAGGTAATCTCATCCACTATTTATAACAAACTAATTAGAAAAATATTTGATATCCATATTTCCCACCCTTTGGAGCTTCCCTTTCTCTAATGTCCTTTAACCAAACTTAACTACATGATATTAAATTGGGGCAACTAAGTTAACCAACACTCTTCACCTCAAAAAGAACTACATTTGGCCTAATTTTTAGATTCCTATCCATTAAACTATGTAGGTAGTGTCCACTTGACACATGCATCTAGAGTCAGTTTAGCCACCCCCTCCCAACCCATACCCAATCTACCCATGCTTTCACCATGCCCACCTTGATGTTGGTTGCTTTTGACCTAGAACATTGGTGTGTTTTGCAATAACTTTTGATCATAATGACCAACCTTGACATGTTGAAATTTTAAACATTTGCACCATATCATGCATGAATTAATCAATTATGTTATTTTTCAAGATCACTTCCTACCTTGGATACTTGTGACCAACACTGAACTTGTCTAAATGACTTGATAGGCCTAACTCTATCAGCTGTGACCAGTGTTATGGACTAGTTATCCCTATCATGTGTACTTCTAGGATCGACCTTATTTTTACCAATATGGAAACTTTAGTCTCTGCACATTCTTGACTATTGTGATTAGACACATTTTGTGAACCCTTTGGCATTTCACATGCCCAACTACCTTGTGGCACCACCTAGTGCCTCCCCACCAACTACTTATCAAAGCTACACCTGATTCAGAATTCCCTCATCGACTATTGGTTTGAGGGGTAATACCTTCTCCCATACTAAAATCACCATGACCTTTAACTAAATGATTTATTTTTGTTTTTTATCTTGTTAATTCAAAGCCACATAATAAAAAGGGCAAAATATAGACACTAGGAAACTATACACTTGCAATTTTCAATGACTAAATGCCTCAGAACCCCCTTAAAGATCCACTCAACCTTCTTAACCCTTAACAAACCCCTCTTAACCTAACTAAATAACTATTTTCCTAGTCACATAATACTATTCAAAGATACTATTTAAAATTACTATTCAAAAGTACTATTCACTATCACTATTCACTGTGGGACCCACTATTGTTATTCATGATGACATGATAAGTGGCATGGAATGTGACATGGAAGGTGATTTGGGAAGTGATATGACAAGTGACATGGCTTAGAAGTGATGTGGCTTTATGTGGGATATCATACCTCTATTATTACTCTTTTGGCATGAATCTTCACAACATATGATATAAAATCTTCCCCCCCGCCTTTCCTTCACCCAAGGTTAAGTTAGAAAGTTGAAAGTTAGTTTTTTGGTTGTTAACATTTTCTTTCAAGTTTTGAGGCATCATCAAGGAGGTTATAATCTTGATCAGAAAGATAAAAAGCATTGGATATCTACCAAAGTTCTGTCGAAATTGCTTCAACAACATCAACACCAACATCTTCATCAACATTCTTCTTCAAGCTTAGAAGGTAACCTTGGTTTTATTTGTTGCACTTTAATTTATTATCCCTTTTGGCCTATTATTTCTTGAATTATAAACCCACCCTTTGGACTTCTTCTTCTCTTGAAATCCATATCTTTTCCCCTTAGCCTCTTCATTTTCCTTTCCTCTTTATCCATTTACCTCTTTTCCCATTTCCCTCTTTACCATCTTCACTCTCTTTATCCCCTTACCCTTTTAACACCTTAATCATTTGTTGCATTATCCTTTTCAACCTTCACCCCTTGAAATTTTTCCATATCAACTATTTTACAACCCTAAACATATCACTCTTTTTACCCTTTCCATTCCATAAAACCAAAAACCAAAACCTTGCTTTTAACTAATTTTCAGCAATTTTAATTATTCATACTATTTTCTTTAGTTTAATCATCTTAGAAAATCATTTAGTTTTAACTAATTAAATTTAGGTTATTTTATATATTTAATTTCAGTTTAATATTTTAAATACATGCTTCCTTAATTTTTATCTATCAATCTTAAATGTTAAAAGAAGGTGGATTGACAGCCCCTTGGAAGCTTTCGCTTCTAGGGTCTAGTTTATGCTAGACAATCCACCCATCTTCTTGTCTAACAAAAAAGTATATTTTAGTGTTTTATTATTTTTAGATAATAATAAAAATATAAATAGGAATTATCACAAGGTCTAGATTCAACACATGTGCATTCAATAAGTATTTTTCTATGCACCCCTTTATCACTAGTTTCTTTCTTCCAAAACTAAGAAAAAAATAGAGAGAAACAGTAGGAAGAGTGGAAATAAAAATTAAGAGAGGTCTAGGATAATTAAAGTGATATAAGGAGAATGATATAGTGTAAAAATTGTTTTTTCAAACCTTCAAGATCAAGAAAGAAGGAAATAAATGCATCAGACCCTGTTTAAACCCTGTATAATCTTGAGTGCATGTACATACTTGTTGTGTAGATAGTCAAGAGATGAAGACCAATTGAAGTGAAGTTAATAATTGGAATCACTGATAATGTGGTGAGGGAAACATACATTTTTCTACTTGAAAGGTTCATACTTATCAAGACAACACAATATACCATGTTCAGTCTAAAATAGGCCAAGTGCATTCTAGGTAGTCTTGAAGAGAGTAGAGATAGTCAATTGAAAATATGATAGTTAGGTGATTTGGAGTTGGGATATAAATTTTATAACCTTGAATATATGTTTAAAAACACATAAAAACATTCCATGAAGGCTCAAAGTCTTAACAAAGAGAGTAAATGAAGAATATAGTGAACTAGGGTATGATAGTTTAGTTTGTAAAACCCTATGCCTAGAACATTGAGATGTAATAAAGGTTTGATGAAAGAAGGAAGTTGGATATAAATTGGAAGATTTTAGGTGAGATTTAATATACCTCTTTAGGTCATTATAATATCAAACCAAACTTAATAAAATCTCTTATAGACTGTAATCTTGCTCAGACCTTTCATAATGCCTAGTTTCAACCTAAGAGGCTAGTTTCTCTTGCTTGGTATGGATCACACATGATGCATGGGACCATAATATATTAGGGGAAGTTTAATACCCTAATAAACTTCAAGTTTTTAGAATTTTTTAATGGTGTCTTTCCCTGTAGTTTATGAACAATTATTAAGAGTTCAAACTACTTTCAAGCTACCTAAGAGAGTTAAAACAAACCAATGAGAGACAAATGATATAGACTTAAAAATTACATATAAAATATTAAAAACTCCCCTAGGAATCATCCCATGTAATTGGATTGTACAAAACCATATGAAATATGGCTAAAATGACTATTATTTGCTATTTTACAGGTCTGTACAGTGAATCACAACTTCAAATTTGAAATGAAGGTATGGGAGGATGTTTGATAACTAAATAAAACAATTTTTTTGGATTTTTTCATGTGTGGGTATCATGTAGATGTATTTTTAACTCTCTTGGTAGGAAGGCCTAATTGAATCCTAGTTAGGAAAGAGAAAGGGCGAAAGGGACATCTCCACTCACTCTTAGATCATGAAATTGAACCTAGATCTATAAATACATAATAAGTAATATAATATACCATTATATTTTAAAAATAATCTATAATTTTATATATAAAAGGAGGTTTTTACTAAAAAGGGATACAAGCGAAAAGACCTATTTGGAGATTTTGGTAGACAACAACTTGTTGGGGCTAGTTTGAGGCATCAAAATGAATTTTTTAGGTCTAATATGGTATTAATATACCACACATGAATTTTGGATGAGCTAAAGTAACTAAAACTAAGTTTTGACACTTGTGTGTAAAATAGGCCTAAGGAGATGAAGAGTCCTCTGGACACCTTGCAAGAGAAATAATGTGTCAAGGAGAACCTATTGGGGTCAGTTGAGACGTATCAAGAGTAGATAAAATAAGTATAAAAAACTAATCTAGTCACCAAGAATTCCACTCATCATTTAACATGTCAAAAAGAAGAGAAATTTCAAGAAGCTAGTCAAAGTGTCAAACAAGATTTTCAAATCCCATGCCACTTGGAGAGTTGGAGAATTTGAAGAGGAACTACACATGGATTTGAAAACCTATTGATATAGTTACCTAAATATTCTTATTATTTTAATTCAGATTTATAATTTTTTACCTTCTTTATCCTACACCCATCTTCTTTTCTATCTCACTTTCTCTATATATTGAGCCACTTTTGGCTAAGTTTTTAACCTCCACATAGGTATGACAAAGCCTTATACATTTTTATGCCTTTTATAAATGATAATAAATTGGTTACCTCCTCTTGGGACTATACTTAGTGTGCATATAAGAACATTTAATCTTGTCAAGTGAATTGACTTGTCTTTCTTGGCATGTTGTCCCTTTTTAACACCTAGATGTAGTTTGAAAGCTTATTTTATAGGTTATGTGAACTATATGAGTGTGGTTCAAGAGTTGAGTTATTTTTTCTATATTATAGTTTCATTAAAGACCTCTTGGTTAGTCCTCCTAGCTTAGGCAGCCATCATAAACTTCACATTGAAACACTCATGTGAAAGATTCATATTAATATTAGTGTATGTAAGGTTATTTTTCTTGATTTACAAGTGTACATATAGCTAGTTGGTAGTGGTCAAAACATATTTGGTGAATCAAATCATTATATTATATTTATTTCCTTTTTCCTAGGGTGAAAATTTTGGTCATAAAATTTCTAGGATGCTCAGAGGGACAAATGTTCAAAGTTGTGTAAGAATTTTTGGTGTGTTCTTCTACTTATCAGCCTTTTGAGGCACTCAACCAAACACCAATAGAAACTTTGAATGCAATCAATTGGTTCTAGTAGCCTAAGGACTTATTTTTAAAAGTATTTGATATTATATTATGTTTTCCTTTGACTCATGAAGTTGGGATGGTTGTGTATGAAGAGAACTTTACTATACACCTCATTATCAACCTTGTCATGACTCATACCAACCATATAGCCTTCTTTATCAACCTAGTTATGACCCCAACTATGTGATTAAATATAATTATCAATATTTTTATCCTCTTATGAGTCATATTATTCCTATGGTCAACCTATTTTTCCTCTACATTACCATGATGTTGCATATGAGAAACCTTCTCAAGCTTAAGATGTCTCTAGTTGTCCCTCAAACCAATCCATTTCAAGTTTGAAGAAAACTCTCTTAGTATATGATAAATACATGTTAGACATTTATAATCAAAGATAACATGATCAATATATTCCTATCCATATCATTATTTACATGAAAGAATCATTACAACTATTGAAAAGATAATGGACACCTATTGAGAGAGAAAATTGGCAAAGCCTCTCAAGTGAAATGGTGGATGTGAATGGTCTCATTAAAATCATAGAAGATATGTTGAAATTTAATGAAGTATAATAGGTCTAATTTAATAAGCCTTATATGTATTCTTATACTCTATCTTAGCTCTCATTCATGCCACCCATTCTTCCCCAAGAGACCTTTCCAAGTGAATCTCTAAGTGTTCCATGTGTTCCTCAAACCTTCCCTTCTTGGAATTAAATCCAAAAGAGTTAAAAAATAAAAGGGGATTATTTTAGAATAGATTATTTATTCAATCCAAAATTTCACTTCTCTTCCTCAAGGAACTCCCAAAGAGTCTTCCAAAATTCCAAGCTGGAATCAAGTAGTAAAGTCTTGGAGTGGGCAAGGTGAAATATGTATAGATTATGAAGTTGAAGGTAAAGAAAAATTTAAACCTATGAAAGTCTCTCCCATCCCTCCTAAATAGATATATTATACTCTATATCAACCTTCTTATAATACTTATCCTCATGATGCCACTAATCAAATTCAAGAAAAGCTATTTCAAGAGGACATAGATAGGAAAATGAAAGAGTTAGAGTTGAAGATAAAAGGAATTGAAGATAACTAAGATCAAGAGATAGAAGAAAAATAAAAATTTATGCCTAATCAAGCCCCATTTCCCTCTCCCAAAGAACCTATAGTTTGTTTATCTTGGAGGTATATCCAAGTGTGTATTCAAAATAAGAATGAGATTCTAATTAAGAATGTGGAAGATTAGCTTGTAGTTGTTTAAGAGCCTCAAGAAGGCTATGAAGAAAATGAATTTCTTATTGAAGAATATGTTCCTTCCATTACTCAATTTAACTTGATATCTCTTCAAGAGTTCCTCAAAAAACCCTCCATTTCTATGCCCATTCATGATCCATCCACCACACCTCATGTTCCCTCTCTAACTCATGAACTTGACCGTCACCCTCCCACCATCTCCCTTCATGAGGAAGAACTTGTCCTATGAGAAACAAGTGAAAAAGACTAGGTTGCAGTTGTTAGTGAGATTTAAAAGGACCATGAGGAAGATGAATCAAGTGAGGATGAGGATTAAATATCCATTGGTGATCTACTTAGAGAGTAAAAGCACAAATCAATCTTTAGGAATGAGCATGAAGAGGTTGAAGGAGTGGAGCAAGCTGAAGAGGTTACTTTTGTTGTTTTTCTTCAAAATGATGATCAAGAAGATGATGAAGACTTATTTTAAATCCTAGGATCAGATTACACTCCTCTTCAAGGAGGTTGTAGTCTAGACAAGAGTGAATAAGATAGATTTGGTAAGCAAGTGAACATCCAAGGAAGAAGTAGCCCCTTAAGTGTGCCAATTTAAGAGGAATATACACTCCATGATGATATATTTGAGGTCATCAAAATTGGATATCATCTCTTCAATCAATTGAAAGATTCTTACACACTCTTGAATGACAAGGCATATTTTTATTATCCTTAATTTACCAAGAAGTAAGAGGTTGTTCCTATTGGATCCATTCCTACAAGTGAATCACAAGATTCAATTCAATTCATGCAATTGGATATGCCAACTTATAAGGAGTCTAAATAAGGCATATTATTTGAAGATGATGATGTAAATTTTATTTCAAAACTTGATGAGGTTACAGGAGAAGAGAAGAATAATGAGGCCCCTCAAAAGGCCATGGTGATCTAAGTAGCATGCCTAGATGAAGTATCACTTGTTAAGGTTGTAGCTAAACAGTATCATGTGAAATATCTTGGGTCATGTGATGAGTTCATCTTCATAGGAGATTGGTTTAATATTGAAGATCTACTTGAGAATATGATGAAAGGAGTGGCATTCAAGAAGGGGATGAAGGAAGTAAGGAATAAGCCCAATAAAAAGAAGATTGTTTCATGCCATTTATCACTTCATGGAGTAAGAGATGGTACAATATTCCCCTTTGATCTAGGAGGAAGAAGTTATATTAAGGTTAGTTTTGCATAGCTAGTTATTTTTTATTTTGTTGTGTTCCTGAAGTGCTTAGTTAACACATGTGTGTGTCTTCCTATATTTGATTATGTGTGTGTCTTCATTTGGTGTGTTTTTGAGGTAATAAATTTGTCTTATTGTTCAAGTGTCAAGGTCTGATTTTGTTATTTTAGAGTGAAATTGAATCCATAGTCTAATGGAAGGATAAGGTTATTGGTCTAGTTAACATATCATGCATGCTACCCCTATGAGTCACCAATTTATTATCCAATTTTGACCCCCTAGGTCAAAATAAGACCCCTATAGGAAAAAAATTTAACCTTAGTTGATTTATGAGGTCATAGTTGAGTCCAAAATACCTTGTTATCATTTATTACTTGGTAAATTTGGAAACATTATAGTAAGTCTCTTTTATATGTTTTGGTCTATTTGGGTCTCCTAAGTTAAAAAGGGTCTAAAGGATCATTTATGGTTCCTTTAAAAACATGTAAAAGGTCAATTTAGGTCAGTAGGGGTCTTAAAATATGTCATGGTATGGACCAAAGAGTTTCAAGCCATAAAACGTTAGTTATGGGCAAGAAAAGTTAATTGTAGGGGCTTCCCAAGCAAGTACAACATGGGAGGAGAGAGAAGATGTAGATAAATTAGGTTGTCAGCATGCTTAGGTGTTTTTAGGTCCAAAATCATGGTTCTCTAGTAGTTACAAGGTCATAAGAGGCCAAAAACATCATATCTCTTTTATTGACTCCTTCACAACCTCACATAGGCAAAATTAAAGTGGATGGTACAGCTAGGAGAGAGAAGGTGGGAACCTAAAATTTGAGAATTTATTTTAGTATTATTAAAATTCAAAATTTGTTCATTTATTCTCATATTCATCTCCTTATCTTTATGAAAAATCACTAAGAAGTTAAGGGTCTAAAATTAGCTAGTCAAACATGATAAGGGTCTTTCTTGAGCTTTTTAGGCAGAATGGTGGAATATTTTTTGAAGGAAATTTTTTTTATGGGTCTCAAACAATCCTATAAATTATCCAAAATTATTTTTCAAGATTTTAATTAGGGTTAATGTCAATCTCCATGCTAGAAAGGTTTGCAATTTGGAATTGTAGGTCTATGTTCAACCCAAAAAGGTTTGTGTTTAAAACATGTTAGAATGATTATTCATGGTATTATAAGCATATTAGCAATCCATTAATATCCATTGACCAGATATATATTTTTTACAAATCTCAAAATTGGTCATGTCTTCATTCACATGGTGGACTGTAGTATGTGTCTTCATAGCAATTGATTGAGTTGAAAGTATTTGAATATGTTTTTAAAGAGTTTGAAGTTATGAATTAATGTTTGATATGATGAGTACAATGGTGAAAATGGTAAGACCTTATTGAGAGTCCTTTTTGCACCTTCAAAGTTCTAAAATAGTGATTGCAGTGTTTATCACCTACCACTTATAGGTCTATAGCTTCATAAAACCTAATGATTCCAATGTGTTTTGAAGGCTATCTTAGGTAAGAAATCACATTGTGGATATTGATGAATAATTCATGATCTAATAGAGTTTCCAAGGCATTTGAATCCAAAAGGATTTAATGGCTAGAAAATATTTCACCTAGAGAGACCTAGAGAACTATATGTGTAGATAGTGGATACAAAGAGTGATAAGATACCTAAAAAGGTCAATTATACTTGTAATCAAGTGAGAAAGACCAAATCTCATAAACATTCACCCACAAGAAACCTAGTTGAGACTTTTAATTGAATTTAAAGTGATTGACAGAGAAAATGAGAATGTTATATGAAAATTGAAGATAATAAGAAAAGACCTCCAAAAAGGACTAATCAGTACTAAGATGTCCTAAATGGAACTGAAGGAGGTTAATCTAAGACCACTGCATATAGTCAAGCACCTTCAAATATCCACCTATATCCAATTGGAATTTTGCCCTTGGAACATAAATTTTTGTGATGTTTTGGAGTCTTTAAGACTTGGATAAAAGTCTTGAGATATAAACATAACATAAAGAGTCATTGGAAAGATTGAAGATTGGTCTTGAAAGCATAAAAGGCTATGGGCCTCAAACATAGTCAATTATCCTAATAATCACCTATATATTTCATAAGTGACTGAGAACATCCAAAGTCCTAATACAATGGTGTGAAATATTTGAATGATCTTAAATATCTAAAGATATTGAGGTCACAAATGAGACCAACTAAGGGTCTTAAAGGCTTAATGCATCATACACAGTCAAGTTTATCTAAACTAACACCTACGACTAGTAGTCAACTATTGAGGAAGTTGGTATTGAGAAAAAATTAATTGATGGTTTGGAAGGTAATGAGAGTTTAAATTCTTTGAATATGTTTCTAAACTACCAACAAGGTAATGAGAGTTTCAACGTTGAAGATAAGGCTACAAGCACTAAGATTCCAAACCTAAATGAATGCACAATCACTTGTAGGTATTTTATGTATATAAAGACTTATTAAAAAGCTTCAGAATAATGGTGTAGGTGTGATTTGGAGGTCATAGTAACTCAGGACATAAATTCATTATAAGACCTAAATAGGGGAGTTAAGGACAAGGAGATTAAACATGGGTTACACAGTCTAGAAAGCACATAGTCTGCACACTTTATCATTAATAGCTTTTATTGTAGGAAGAGTGGAAGGGAGTTGAAGAGATATCTGATATAATTAAAGTGATATAAGGAGAATGACATAGTGTAAATTTTTTATTATCAAACCTTCAGGTTTAAGCAAAAAGGAAACAAATGCATCAGACCCTGCATAATCTTGAGTGCATACATAGACTTGTTGGGTATACAGTCAAAAGATTAAGATCATTTAAATTTAAATTAAGAATTGGAATCCATAATAATATTTTGGATGAAACATAAATTATTATACATTAAATCTTAGACTCAATAAGATAACAACACAATATACCATGTTCAATCTCAAACAATCCAAGTGCATACCAGGCAATCTTGAAGAGAGCAGAGATAGTTAGTTGAAAATATGATAGTCAGGTGAGTTGTATCTAGGATAGACCTTTGATAACATTTAATAGATGTTGAAAAACAAATACAGACATTCCATGAAGGCTAAGAATCCTGGTAGAGAGAAAATAGAAAATACAACGAACTAGGGTATGATAGTCAGTTTAGTTTGCAAATACTGTTCTTAGAACATTGAGATATAATAGAGGTTTGATTAAATAAAGTTGGATAGAAATTTTAATATGTTAAGATATATTTCATATACCTCTTTATGTAATTATAATATCAAATCAAACTCAAGAAAATCTTGTACAGACTGTAATCTTGCTCAAACCTCTTAAAATGCCTAGTTTGAACTTGAGAGCCCAATTTCTCTTACTTGGTATGAATCACACATGATGCATGGGACCCTAATATCCTAGGGGAAGTTTAATACCCTATTACACTTCAATTTTGTGGATTTTTTTGGTGGTTTCATGCCCTGAGGTTTATGAACTATCATTAAGAGTTTAAACCACTTTTAGGCTACCTAGGAGAGCTAAAATAACCTGATGAGAGAGAAAAAAATTATATTCCTATCTATGGATGATATGTACTTATAAATTACACATAAAATATTCCCAAATACCATGATCATCATTCCATGCAATTGTATTGTACAATACTATATGGAACCATACATAATAAGGATAAAATGACTATTTTTTTCTATTTTATAGGTCCGTATAGTGAATCATATATTCCAATTTGACATGGAGGTAGGGGAATATGTTTCATAGCTTAATAAAATATTTTTTTTGGGTTTCTAACATATTGGGATCCTGTATATACATTTTTCACTCTCTTGGCACGGAGGCCTAATTGAGGCCTAGTTAGGAAAGAGAAAGGGAAAAAGGGACTTCTCCACTCACTCTTAGAGAATGAAATTGGAATTGGAGATACAAAGACATATTGGGTACTATAATATTCCCTTATGTTTTCAATATCCTATATAATTTTTTCTACATAAAGAGGTTTGTACTAAAAAGGGTTATAAGCAAGAAGGCCTATTTAAGGATTTTGGTAAACAATGACTTTTTGGGGATAGTTTGAGGCATCAAAATGAGTTTTTTCAAGTATAATATGGTATTAATAGAACATAAATTAATTTTTTACAAGCTAATTTAAATGAAATAAAGTTTTGATACTTGTGTGCAAAATAGGCCTAAGGAGATGAAGAGTCCTCTAGACACCTTGCAAGAGAAAGAGGTGATGTGTCAAAAAGAAATTGTTGGGGTCAGTTAAGAGGTGTCAAGAGCATAAAAAATAGGTATAATAAACTAATATGAACACCAATAATTCCACTTTTCCTTCAACATGTCATGAAGAAGAGAAGTTTCAAGAAGCTAGTCAAGGTGTCAAATAAGCTTTTCAACTCCCACGCCACTTGGAGAGTTTAAAATTTTGCATAGGAGGTACACATAGATTTATAAACCTATTTATATATTTTCATAACTCTTATTCTTTTTGTAACTCACATTTACACTTTCCTACCTTCTCTCTCCTACACCCTTCTTCTCTTCTCTCTTACTTTCTCTATATATTGAGCCAATTTTGGATAAGTTTATATCCTCCAAATGGGTATAGATAATCCATACCCATTTATATGTCTTTGATAAATGATAATCAAATGGTTTACCTTCTCTTATGATTTTACTTAGTTTGCATATGATAATAGTTGATCTTGTCAAGTGAATTGACTTGTCTTCCTTAGCATGTTGTCCTTTTCTAACACCTAGATACGGTTTGAAATCTTATTTTGTAGATCATGTGAAGTGTATCAGTGTGGTGCAATATTTGAGTGACTTTTAATGTCTTTTAGTCTCATTCAAGACCTCTTGGTTAGTCCTCCTAGATTAAAAAACCATCACAACCTCCACATTGAAACACTCATGTGAGAAATTTAAATTTAAGAGAAGTGTATGTAAAGTTAGTTTTATTTATTTATAAGTGCACATGTAGCTGGTTGGTAGTGGTAAAAATATATTTCGTGCATCACTTCATTAGAGTATATTTCTCTCCCTTTTCCTATCAAATGATATATTAGTGTGTGAGCCTAAGTGATTCATCAAGGGGAGCTAGCCTTTCAATTTAGAGGTTTACCCCTATTATAGATAACCCACAGGTCTAGGGGTAATCCCATGTTTCACCAAATTTGGAGAGGTATGAACAACCTTCTCCTAGGGTGTAAAATTTTGTCATAACAATAACCACATTTAGTAGATAAGACATCATGTAAAAATTTTCATCTTTGGGCCTCATGTCAGGGTAGAGGATTTGTGATTTTAGTCTTATGCTTATAACCTCTCCCAGAGCTACCATTTTGTCAATGGTAAATAGTATGTTCATTAGTATCACCCATTTGACCTGGACATAAACAATACTTAATAATCCATACAATCTATTCAATAATGCCATTGTGATGGCAATTTTAAGTCTGAACTTAAAAATGAAATTGGTGGAAATTTCCCCCTTGGGATTTAATCTTTATCCCTTTACAAGCCACTACTTCAATTTCCCATCCATGGTATTGTGTTCAAGTTACACATTGGTTGAGACTTAATTGTAGGCATTTTTAGGTAGAGGAAGCCTAAGATACCATTTAAATACCCTTCCTAAAATGTAGGCAGAGACAGTTTGAACCTTCTTCACATGTACAATATCACCTATAGTGGTTCCATTTATTAATATAAACTTCAAGAGGCCAATGCATGACATTACCTATGGTTTGGTCATAGCTTGGTGGAGGCATTGTTCTTTGATTTTGAGTAAATCATCAATGTTTTTTTGGCATCAAGGGAGAGTTCATCCTCTATATATTATGACTAAATTGACTTGACCTCCTCCTAGAGTGATGAATAGTGAGGAAACTTGAAATTCAAGGCACTCTTTTAAAATATTGTATCCCTATATTTTATTAATCCTGCAAATGAGAATGGGGATGTGACTAAGATCTTACCTTGTTTTGATTAGGAATCCATTACTATCATGTAGTCATTGCAACTCTTACAAAGTTTTGGGTTGGTTCGTTCGACACCCTATGACTGAAGAAAACTAGGGCTCATTGGATGCTTAGGAAATTCAAGAACACAATCACTTAATGATCATAGAAATAACAAGGTGAATTCAATGTTCATAGATTTTGTATATATCATTTACAATATTATGTATTGATTATATTAGTGTGCCTTGAATGTTAATAATAAACTCTCACCTTTAATGCCTATTTTGATTTAAATATGTTAGTTAGCTTTGATAGGTGCCCCTTATTTTCCAAGTGGTAGTCTTTCATTAATTATTCATGTCTAGTCATCATTTTAAGACAACTATCATCCATTCATTAATTTGCTTCTTTGTCATGATGTTAAACATTATTTCTTATGTTTTAGCCTTACTTTGCATAGAAAATGCCACTTTTCATGTTATTATTAACATGTCCCTTTGAGTTTATTCACTATGTTTGGGAGGTGCCATAGTTGTGAGTTAATGTGATTAATCCACATGGCATGATCTCAAAATATTGGAAGCATGCAAGCTCAGGGCATTAGATGGGTATTCCTTTTAGTGAAAAAATTTATGTGGTCATAGGTCAACATGATTGAGACATGTGGATTGATATTAGAGTCCCATAGACTCAGGAGATCAAAGAATTAAACTCGAAACCAAAATATTGTTTAACTTCCTAACTACATAGATTAATACATGTATGTCATGTGTTGACCACTCAGAACCCTGAAATTTTTAGAGTTTTGGACATTAGAATGCAAAATAAATAACCATTATCCCTTCCCATAATGGTGATTTAATGTGATTGAGACACATAGAGTGGTCTCAAATTCCCAAAGACTCAGATGCACAGAGGCTCATGAGAATGCAAAACTCTTAAGTTTGCTGATAAATAGGTGAAGTTACCTTAGTTTAAATTTAATGTGAATATGTCACATGACTTGTTTGTAAAGCTCAGGAGACTTAAATGTATATAAAGAATTAATCTTATATAAACACCCAAAATTATAAATGACACAAGAGTTACATGTGTCAAAACTATGTGAGATCTTTGTTATGGGCCTAATACTAAGAAATCAATGGTCTTTGGCTATTGATCATGTGATCAACATATACATACTAGGACAAGACAAATTATATCCTTTAGTTTTCAAATAATATTAAAGTAAAAATGATGGATAATCCAAGGTTTGAGATGACTTAAGATACCAGTTTAAGCTTAGATTTTTATGAATTTTACCTGAGAAATACTATATTTTTTAGAAATAACCTTATGACAAAGATGTGATACCCTAATCATATATATTTAGGCTCATAGTCCCATAGTTATGGGTTTTTCAATAATGGGTCCCTATTTTTTTTTTGAAATGGGATGTGTGTGTTAGGGAACAACATGTACTTCATTAGAATCATCTATAAAAATAGATCTAGTACACAATTCTTACATATATTTTTACTCTTAATGATGGATCACATAACCTAATTTGAAACATATTTGATAAAAAAAATACACTATATTCTCAAAAATATATTTTCTAACATCATGGACTATGAAAGCATTAATAATTCTTTAATTTATACCCTTCACAAGGGAACTTGGTGTAAAATGAAGGTTTCTCGATAAGCTCAGGGTTTTATTTATCAAAAAATTCTCAAAATGATGTTATTACTATTTGGTCATTATTTATTTTATTTGTATTAATCATTATTTTTTATTCAAAGTAACTAAAATATTTTTGAAATAGCGAGCTTCTCACTAATTTGGTTCATCATTAGAGAACCAGGGTAGATATTAGTGAGATTGCCTCTAGGATATATAATCTTCACATTGAAATATATTTTTTTGATGCACATTAATATTTATATGTGTCTCTCATGATATATTATTAGGTTATAAGTTAAATTTCAATAAATGAAAATGTAATAAATTTAACAGGTTTTGGAATAAAAGTTATTTGGATATGAGAAAATAATTATTTATGTGGCATCATGGAGGTCAAATTGGTTGGGTGAGCATAATAGATATAAATTTGTGGTAGCATGGAAGAAAAATATTTTTAGTGAGCATGGTGGATCAAAAAACTCGTGTTCCCACCTCATATCTAAATAATTATGTGATTTTTGGCAACAAGGTTAAATAATAAAGGCAAAATTTGTCACATACTCATGTTATTTATCCATTATTAAATACACAACCATATGTAGAGAGTCATGTTTTCAAAAACATTATATTCAAATATAATCTAACTATTGAAACTTATATCATGTGTAGTAATCATTTGAATCTTGATCAAGAAGTTGGGACATCAATTTGGGAGGTTATGACATCAATTGGATTTTTTGTTGAACATGAGAATTGTTAATGTCTCCATCATTATCTCACTACAGATTATGGATTTGGTTATATGGATTGGACTTAAACATCATGGGAATTTTAAAATTAACCAACCCAAAACTTTTCATAATTGATTCATAGTGATTGAAAGTCACAATCAAAATGAATGCATGTTTTTCCTAAATTAACCTCTCAACTTGTCCTTTACTAGCCCACTGACCTAACCACATGCATTATGCATGCATTTTTAAACATATAATTCAAAAGTAATATTTAAAATTGAATACTACCCAAAATTCTGAAAATAGTGGTTGGTAAATGACCATACATCAAACTTCCATGATACTTAAGCTATTATAATTCTTGAAAGATACATTTATTTTTTAAATGGGTGAATCAATAATGTCTCCATCATTATCTCACTACAAGCTATGGGTTCAATTTTATAAATCTATAATTATAACATATCTCTCCTTTGTAAAATTTACTCTAAATTAGGGAGACCTCCAAGGGTGCAAGTTTAAAACTATCGACCTCAAGTTGGAGAACACTCAACAAATATGATCAGTATACTGTCCAGGCTGATCAAGTCATATATTTTTAAGGAGGGTTTTATGATGATATTGATAATGTATTTATAAATATATCACATGATGTTTATAAATATGTGAGAAAATATTTCATAGTGATATTGAGGCATTCAAAACCATTATCTTCCAACATCATAAAAGATGAATGGGGGTTTAAAGAGATTAAACAAAAAACCAATATATTGTGATTGTTAACTTTAAATAGGTAATGCTTTAATTTTTCTAAATTGAGGGGATTATAATATAAAAATGAAATATCATCTTCAAAATAGTAGTAATTATATAAATATTGATTATAATTTAGTATCCTTGATCATAAAAATGATATCCAAAGCTATACAGTCTTCTTTATTAGATGTCAATGTTAAGAAAAAATTGATTCCCAAAAAGAAGATTACACCTAGAATTTATGGTGCTTCCGAGATTCATAAGGATGGGGTTACATTAAAACCAATAGTGGACATATCAAAGTCCCCCACTTATCAAATTATAATGTTCCTCATAAATAAGTTGAAACCTTTTTGGTCAACACATAATATTTTATTCATGATTTAACTCATTTTATTGATTTTGTTAAGAATAAAAAGGTGAAGTTCTATGACTTTGATGTAGTATCCTTATTCACTAAGGTACAAATTATTGATGTTATTGATATATTTAGATCTTGTATAAATTAGGAAACTACAAGGTTAGTAGCCTTTTTTCTAATATCCCTTTTTTCTATTTCAAATACATCATCTATGAGTAGGTGAAAGGTATGGCAATGAGTTTTCCATTGTCACTAATGGCTGCTAACCTCTTTGTGGATAAGTTTTATAAGAGGTCACTAAACTTAATTTCACTTAAACCATATTTGTGGGAAATATATGATGATGACACTAATCTATGTTGGTAGCATGGCATGAAATAACTCGAGGAGTTCCATTCACACATCAATGACTTGGTCAAAAATACAAACTACAATAAGAAGATTGAGGCAGATAAAAACTTAAATTTATTGGATGTCATTATCACATGAAAATTGATTGTTCCCTTACATGATGTGTTTAAATAAGGGGTACCCATTCATATTGGTATCTACATGTTACCTCACATCATCATCCTACATAAAAGGTAGGTGTGCTCAAGACTCTTGTCATGAGGGATTTTAGGATTTTTGATGAGTACATAGCAAAATAAATCAAATAATTGATTTTAGTTTTAATAGGAATGGATAAAAATAGAAATAAACTTATATGACATTCAAAAAATTAAGAGAGTTTCAATACAATTGACATGTGATAAAAACTTCAAAAAGTGATCATGTAGGGTTCCTTATTTACATCTACGAAATCTCCAAAAATATTTATAAAATATTATGGTTACATAACATTAATTCTAATTTTTTACCAAAGGATGCATTAATAAAGATGTTAGAATTGCAAAGGATTATTTGACACAAAGTTTGAAAAGTGGGGTTGATTGAATTGAATGTTCTTGCAAGGTCACTTACATTGGTGAAATAAAGAGGCCTATTCAGACTATGATAAAAATCTTGTTTCAAAAATTTTATTTGAAAATAAAGAGAAATTGGCTTGAGAAGAACACTCCTCAAAAACTAAGAAATCTATTCACATTGGTGATGTGAAGGTCATAAGGATGGAGAATCATTATTAAAAAATCACTTGAGGGAAGTTTTGTATATCATAAATTATTCGTATTATTTTAATATAGATGAGGGTTTGGGTTTGGTCCACTCTTAGAGACTCATTATTAACAAATTCAAGAAGAACCCATCACTTTAGTATTTATGTAGTTATCATTTTTAGAGTAGTGGTTACAATCTAATAATTATAACAACTAGTTTTGCATTTATTATTTTTCCCAAAGTCATCCTAAAAGGTATTTTGTAATTTACTAGAGGTATTTATAAATGTAACTCCCATCCATAATTCCCACATATATTTTTATCTTGATGATTGATCACATGATGTGATCTGAAATATTGATCACCAAAAATTTCACATAGTTTTCTCCAAAATATATTTTCTATTATCAAGGACTATGAAACCCTTAATTTGTTAATCATAATATTTTCCAATTAGAAAGGAAAATTAAAGTTGAAAATCTTAATGTCACATATTTTATAAAAACCACTCTTCTCCCCAATTGTAATAAATTATGAGAGGTTCTTGTGTGATTTATGGGTCATGTTAGACTTGTGAGGTAATACATGACCAAAAGCTTTACTCAATGGAAAAAAAGTTAGAGTATTAAAATCTTACAAAGATGAATTTTATATGAATGTACAATAAAATGATTAGATATGTTTGTGTAATTTTTAGGACACCTTATGATTATAATGAAACATAACCAAATTATTTTCCTATTGGGAAAGAATCTAAACTATTAAAACCCAAAGCACAGGATTCCTAAAAATCACCATGCTTCCCCATTAATAAAAAATGCTTAGAGGTGTTTTTTTACTTGTGGATCCCCTTAGGATTATAAGGAAACACATGAACAAAATATTTTCCAATTAAAAAATAGGCTAGATATTTAAAAAGTGGAAGGTTTTCTTAATATAATCATTCATTTCTCATGTCAACTAATACTTAGAGGTGTTAATGTGCTTATGTCAAATCTCACTAGTGGTTAGGTAACCTACAATAAGAAACACCTAAAAACTATAAAATGCAATGTAGCATACAAATGAACTACTAATAAATAGGATGCTTGTTTGTCAAGGTATTAAGACTAGGCCCTAATTATGTCTTGAATAGGTAAAGGCCCACAACCCTTCTTTAATCAATCAAAAACATATAAATAGTAAAAATAACCATAACACTTTATAAACAAATTAATAAAAATATTTATAAGAAAACAACATTAAACATATGATTAAAAAACTTGTAAATGAGAATGCAATTAATACATTAGAGATTAAAATATAAATTATTAAGACATTAAAGGTTATTAAGTTAGAAACATTAAGATTAAAACTTTTAATCTATTTTTAGATATGCAAACCCTATTTACAAGTGCACTTAAACAATATTTTTTCAAATAATAGAATGTCATATTTGTGTCATCTTATATTTATATGAAATTACCATTTTAAAGATTTTATTTCAATAGGTTAGATATATGTGCTCACAATAGAATAAATTAAGGTATGTTTTAGATTATGGTAAAACCAAGTTTTGAAGGGACCCCAAAACCCTTTAACAGAATCAAAAAAGATAAAACATTAACCACCACCAGGAAAAGCAGTCCTGAAACCTACTAAAGAGCAGCATCAAAATCAGGTTTTACAGGGACCTGAAACCACAAACATAGTCCAATAAAAGTACCCAAGTTTTACAAGGACCTGGAACCTCAAATAAAGTTTTAAACCAAGAACCAAGAAACAAGACCAAAAACAAGAACCAGTTACAATAACTAGCAAAGGTATGTTTTTTTTCACTTTATTGAAAGCCAGGTAAACTTTTTAACATGACCGGCGCCGTTGGCTAGACACGACTAATACCGGTACCACGAGGCCAATGGGGGACTTGAACACTGATGGGCAGAGCCATAATGGAAGTACACAACCAACTAACTACACCCCCTGACCCAACTAGCAAAGGTATGTTACTTTGGGGATCCTTCAATAATTATTTCCCTCTCTATTATTATTCCTATATTGTTTGCCTCCCTCCTCTTGCAAATTGGTTTTGTGTTGATCTCTCATTGGAATTTGTTGTGGTTTTTTTCCCTCTCTTCTTGTCTTTTTCATTTATTTATACCCATTTTTGTGGATCTATATGGATTATTTAATTCGGACCCTATTGATCATTAGGCATAACTAGTAAGAGTATTTGGTGTAGACCATAATGCTATATGTTGATCATTGGCTGCTCCCATCCCATTCTCCATCACCTTGCCCCATTCCATCAGTGTTAACTACATTTTTTGTCTTAACCTATTTCCATTTTTCATTTGTATTAACCCTAACCCTAGGTAGAAAAGGTTAGCCGAGATTATTAACCTACTGTCGAGCACAATGACATAGTTAGTAGGATGAATGTTAATAATCAAGAATAAGAGATTCACTTCTCATAATTTTCAAATCACAAACATATTCATGAGATCTATATTCCCCTCTTTGCTCCTCTCTTCATGGAACTAGCAGGAGCCCTCATCCTCATCAGATTATAGTCAATATCACCTGGGCCATTCATAAAGACTAGAATTGGTTAGGGTTTAGACAAACAAGTTCTATATCCCTTATGTTTAAAAATTTAATTGTTGAATGTAGGGTTTTAACCAAGTAATTATTTTAAATTTCTTGCTTTATACTGTAATTTCACATTCTAGATTTATACTATAATTTTACATTCTAGATTTATACCATAATTTTCCATGAACTTGAATGATCTCCCTTTGTATTCTAGCTTTATATTGTAAAGGATTTTGAATGTTTGGAATTTTAATCCATGCTTTACTCACTAACTGTATGTGAGCCACTTAGATTATGATTGAACAAGATCCCTTTGTATTATAACTTTATACTATAAAGGGTTTTGAATGTTTATAATTTTGACCCCTACTCCATTGATTTTATACTTGAAAACTATACTTCATTTTTCCTTGATTTTTAACATTCCTCCTCCTGACTGCGATGGTGGGGCCTAACAATGCCTTAACATTCATGGTTAACCTTTTATACCTAGGGTTGGGGTTAATTCAAAAAAGTATTATAATAATTACCAATGCCCTGCTAGTTTTATCCCCTAATGTACTAGCATAATGTTCTATTGTAATTCTATATGTACTAATGCCCTATTCTAGGATGCAAAGTATAGGAGTGTGAGTTTTGTTTCAAGTAGTAATTACCATTAAATTAATTATGCATTCAAGCAAGAAATAATATAGTCAACATAAAAAAATCTATTCCCTAAGAAATCCTTAATTCATTCAATTAGTCAAAAATACAGTCAACATATTACTCCTCAGTTCTTTAATGATAATCGTGCTAATGTGAATGATGGGAATTTATAATTATGTTTTATTATGGGCTTGCCAAACTCTTCTTGTGTTCATTTTTATTGATAACTCAATCAAGTTAATAATATAAGGCTCATGGAAACCCATTCATTGTGTTTTTAACTGCTTAAACCCCTTGATGGTATGCCTATTTGGGAATGATTTTGGGATCTTACCCTATTCTATGCTTAAATGTGGATCTATATTTTGTGATTGAGCTCATGTTGATGGTGGTTATAACTATTCCCTTAAATGGTGATTTGAATTGATTTTTATAGTGTTTAATTTCATGTTGTTAATTGAAAGAGTTACATAGGTGGTGGATAACTTACTACTATGTTTTCTCAATGTTATGTTTTTCTTAACTTAGTACCCAATATTAGTGTTTCTTGTGGGATTGTAGAACACTTATCAAGTTAATAATAAAAGAATCATGGATGCTCATTGACTATATTATTTATTGCTTCAACATGATGCTATGCTTATTTGGTAATGATTTTATGCTCAAGGGTTGGATATTCAAAAATGTAAACAATGATTATGCCATAGCTAATCCATAACTCCTTCAAGCAGTCAATAGTACAGTCAACATAATACTTAGTTATTCAATGATAATTGTGTTAATGTGAAGGACAAACATGTATAATTATTTATTTTAGGATGAAAAAACACTTATTGTGTTCATTTTTCTTGATAAATCAATATATTTAATAATATAAGGCTCATGGAAGCACATTGGTTATATTGTCGACTACTTAAACCTAATGTTATGTTTATTTGGGAATCATTTTAGGATATTAGCCTATTTTGTCTTTAAACACACATCAATCTTTTGTGACTAATTTATTCCCTTAAATAGTGATATGAATTTATGTTTCTAATTTTTAATTTCTTGTTGTTAATGGAAAGAGTGACATAGGTGGTAGATAACTTTCTACTATGTTTTTTTCAATCTTATGTTTCTCTTAACTTAGTACCAAATATTAGTATTTCTTGTGGGATTACAGAACATTTATTGGGTTCCTTTTTATTCATAATCTATCAATTTAATAGTAGAAATATCATTGAAACCCATTGTATTTATTCATGATTGCTTCAAGAAATTAATGTTTTTGGGACAGAGTTAGAGTTTTATGTCAATAGTGTTTAGTTATGGTAAGTAATATGCATGAGATGTGAGTTGTTTTATAGTACACCCTATTGGGTTTCTCTCACTCTATTTATTTATTTAATTTTGGAATTATAATAAAGATAAGAATTTTTTGGAGACAATTATTTATTACCCTAGTATATGTTACAATTTGAAAGTTTTCATTAGTAGTATATGCAATATGTTAACTTAATATGGGGTAAGGATGCACATTGTAAAAAAAATAGCTCACATTGTTTAAATATCACCCTGTCAAAGTGTTGAGGTTGTGGGTGTGCTAACTCTTTTTGATTTCCTTATTTGTGTTGGATAACATAGTGTTATTTCATAGGTGGCTGATAACATAGTACTATGTTTCTCTCAAAGCAGTCAACAATACAGTAAAAAAAAACTATGCCCTAAATAATCATTAATTTCTTCAAGCTATCAACAATATAATCAATATGATACTCCTCAGTTCTTTAGTGATAATTATATTAATATGAAGGATGGGCATGCATAATTGTTTATTATGGGATTGAAAAAACTTATTGTGTTCATTTTTATTGATAACTTAATCAAGTTAATACTATAAGGCTCATGGAAAACCATTGACTTTATTATTGATTGCTTAAACCTCTAATGGTATGATTATTTTGGGATGATTTGAGGATCTTTCGAATGTTTAATTTCTTATTACCGATGTAAAAAGTCAAACATAGGTGTTGGATAACATATTACAATGTTTCTCTCAATCTTATATTTATCTTCACTTAGTGCCCAATAGAAGTCTTTCATGTGGCCTTGTAAAACAACTATTATGTTTAATTTTTTTCATAACTCTATTAAGTTAATAATAGAAAGATCACAGAAACCCATTAACTGTAATGAACATGAGAGGATTAAATGAATCTTAAACATGGTTATTTTTTTAAAATGTTTTATTTTTTGCATAAGATTATGGACAACATATATGTCTTGCATATAGTTGTTTGATATGAACCATTGATCTGTATAATGGTCTACTATTTTCCATCTTATTATAGTCTATAAAATACCCTACATATTATTTTTCTGTATAATACCCTTCAATTTATATACATTATGTATAATGGTCTACTGTATAATACCCTTTGTTTGTGTTTATATGATAATGAGATATGTCTATTAGTTCATTAGTTCCTTTCCTTTCTTTAGTAGGATTGATTGTTTTAGGTTTTATGTGAAGGGTAGTATCTCCAATGCTTAATATAATACTTATTATTGATAATGAATAACAATATACCATTATACAAATTGATGGTGCATTGGTTCCTTTCCTTTATATAATAATATGTACAATAGTGTCAATAGACCAATGGTAGACCATTATACAGACTGATGGTTCATTATTTTCTTTCCCTTATGTAAAAGATGGACAATAATTTAAATCGACCAATAGTCGATCATTATAAAAATGGATGGTTCATTGTTTTCTTTTGTTAATTTAGAAATATGGATAACAATGTGAATAGACAAGGGGTTAAAATTCTAAAAATTCAAATTCCTTTAGATGATTATATGAATCTTGAGCATGCTTATGTTTGCTAAATGTTTTCTTTTTTTGCATAGGATTATGGACAACACCTATGAATTACATATATATGTTTGATATGAACCATTAGTTTTTACAATGGTCTACTATTTTCCATCTTATTATAGTTTGTATAATTCCCTACATCTTGCGTGTTTGTATAATACCCTTCACATTTAAAAAATTCACATTCTATAGACCAATGGTAGACCATTATACATAATAATGTTTCATTGATTTCTTTCCTTTATGTAAAAATAAGGACAATAGTATCAATATACCAATAATAGACCATTACATAGACTTATGGTTCATTGCTTTCTTTCATTGATGTAGCAATATGGATAATAATGTGAATATACAAGGGGTCAAAATTCCAAACATTCAAATTCTTTTATAGTAAAAACCTAGAATACAAAGGTATAAAGTTCATATTCTTTTATATGTAGCCCAAAAATGATATACATAATGTAGATGTTATTACATACATAATGAATATATATATATATATATATATATATATATATATATATATATATATATATATATATATATATATATATATATATATATATATATATAGCAATGTTCATCTGTATATAGACTCCTTTTTTTAAAAATGTGAATACTTGATATGTGTATACCATTATAAATAATATAAAGCCTATGATTTTTCCCTTACATCTAAGAAAGTGGATAATGTCCTTGAAAATTTTATGATGTGGCTATAAATTTACAGTGTGACTATATACTGAGAGGAAATGCTTAAATGAGGAAATACAGATGTTGTCTTATGGAGGGAGCAAAGGGGTATCTGTCATGATCACTTTTTTATTGTTATTCCATTGTATAAAAATGCATTTTCATGGGGACATGCACACTCATAATTTAAATATGAAATTAATGGTAGTGATCTTGGTCTCATCACTAGAATCGGATCCAAGATCTTATTGTACAACTAAAATAGTCTTCTTCTTATCATCTTTATTGTTACAAAACCTCTTTGGCTTGAGTTTTGGATGGAGCTTCCAACACTTGCATCTTCATGGAATGTTCTCTTTAAATGGGAGAAAAAAGCCTTCCCATCCTCTTTCTCAATCATGGAGGTGTGTTTTATCTTACTCTTTCCTTTACTTTGATTTTAGATGGTTTACTAGGCTTATTTCTGAAGTGTTCTCTGTTCTTGGTCAATTTACTCCTTGATTCAATATGGGTAGCTTGGACATAAACTTCATCGATATTAGTGGGGTTAAAGATGAGTATTGTATGTCTCAAATAATCATGTAACCCACCGATATATATCAAAAGAGTCTCAAAATAGGAATGCCTAACACTAAATCCCTCTTTCTAAACTCTTGAGTGTAAATTTGTACACTTTGACCCTTAGTTTTCCTTACATTTTACAAATCTATAGTAGCTTGTTGAATGTATCCTAATGGATAGAATTGATTTTTTAGTGAAAAAATAAAAAAAACTCCAAGAATAAATCATTTATCATGTTTAAGGATATCCTCTTGTGTCTTACTCTCCCACCAAATGAGTGTAAATAGTAGCTAGTTGAATTTTTGCTCATCCACAATCTTTTAAACCCTACAGTACACATCAATCTGCTTGATCCAATGATCCAATTTCTCTATAATAAGATATCCATTATAAATTAGTAAATCAAACTTAACATCAAGCTTTATCTTGGAAAAAAAAAATAAAAAACTTTCTTTTGTTCATCAAATCGATAACTAGAAGGTTTGGGAAGAGATTGAGGAGATTTATGAGGTTTTTCTCCTTTATCCTTACCACTGGTTGAGGGTTCTTCCTCTTGTTTTCCTTAAGTTTCACCCTCGATCCTTTTATTCCTTTAATAATACAACTCTTATATTTTTCTCTTTATGTCTAACAAAGCTTGACATAAGGCTGCTTCTGAGTCTGGTTCTTCTCTTAGGATAATCCATGGCTTGACTTGTATGTTTTGCACTAATTTTATGGTTATACTCTTCAAGCAATCCTTCACCACACTTGATCTTAGACCTAGTTAACATGAAAAACTAAAACTTGAAAATCCAAAAACCATAATATAATATCCCTGATCAACTTGTCTGATACTAAACTTGATTTAAATTATTAGTTAATGTAGAACACTCACTATTTACCAATTTTAAATATTGATGACAATTTTCTCAATTTCAATATTGTTTTGAGAAATTAGTTTATTTGATTAAAAATCAGATTCAATACTAAGTAAAAACAAAAATTAAATGAATATAAATATAAAAATGCAAACTAAATTGATAATGAACTTCACCCTTTTGGTAGCTACGTCTCTGGATCGTAAAAACACTAGAACCAATCTATTAAATGACATAAAATACACTTTGTGTATAATGTTTACACCAAAATATGTATTTAGTCTATAAAGATAACCTATAATTTGCCTATATAAAGTTTACACAATAGTATCCTTTATGGAATTTTCTCTTTCTTGTATAAAAAGACACTTATTTACTTGATAAGTAGGAGGTGTTTTCCACAGTGAGTCAAATTACGATATTGCTATTAGGAATCAATTGTGTAGTTTTTGAGTCAAAATCATTGGACCATGTTTCATGAGTAGTGGTTCACATGAACCCATATCTCATGAGAATGAATGGTCCACTTATCACTCATTTCATCTAGGTGATTCTCACAAGGGTGAAGCATTGGGCCTTCCAAGGAGGTCACCCATCCCAGTACTACTCCAACTCAAGCATGCTTAACCATGGAGTTTCCTCTAAGGTTAGAGTAAACTCTATGGTTAAGTGTGTTTGATTTAGAGTAATAATAGGATGGGTGACCTCCCAGGTAGGCTCAATGCTTCACCCCTATGAGCATTATTTATCTAACCTTAGAGGAAACTCTATGGTTAAGCATGCTTGAGTTGGAATAGTACTGGGATGGGTGACCTCCCTGAAAGGCCCAATGCTTCACCCCTATGAGCATCACCTAGTTGCAATGAGTGCTAAGTGTACCATTCATTCTCATGAGAGATGGGTTCATGTGAACCATTACTCATGAAACATGGGCCAATGAGTTTGACTCAAAAAATACACAATTGAATCTTGATAGTAATATCATAATTTGTTTAATTATTTCTTTCTTGCTCTCCTTAAAAAGGTTAAAAAACAAGTTTTCCTCTATTAGTGTACCTAACCAAGATCTGATACCAACTGTTAGTGGTATCACTTGGTGATCCTAGCTCTGATACTACTTTTCAATATTAAGAGCACAATTGATTACCTTGTATAAGCAACTAAACACGAAATTAAACCAAAAGTAAAATGTAACTAGAATTTAGAAATAACACAGAATATGAGAGATAATACAATCTTGTATTAATACTCTTCCAAAAAGAAAAGCAATGAAGAAATTACAC
Organism: Torreya grandis; assembly: GCA_037957365.1. NCBI lineage: Eukaryota > Viridiplantae > Streptophyta > Pinopsida > Cupressales > Taxaceae > Torreya > Torreya grandis. The sequence goes on along the minus strand of JARHVA010000091.1, from coordinate 1,551,958 downwards.
TCTTCCCACACCTCTTGGGTGTACCAATAATTCTCCCTCAAGAGTTTTCTCACTCACAACCAATTACAAACACAACTCAAACATAGAGTTGTACCCTCCACCAGTCAGTAACAATACTACCAGTACCAAGTACTCAAAGTACTCCAAGTAGATCTCCCTAATCTTGCAACAACCTACAAATCAACTGATCTTACTTACCATGTAGATCTCTCCTGATCTTACACACCTGAAGATCAACCTAATCTTACAATTGGAAGGATCTCTTCCTTGTCCTTGATTACAATATAGCCCCATGTGTCTCTTAAATAGATCCCATGCAAACAATAATTAGACTTCTTAATTACAATAATTAGAAATGTAGACTCAAGACTAAAATTAGTCTTTTACATGCAAACTAACTATCCATCTAAAAGTAGACCAGTTCTAGAAGCGCATGCAAATGCACACACACACATGTTGCCGATGTCGGTTCGTGTCTGACCGATGCCGGCCGACCCCTAACTGATGTCAATTACTATGTACACTGAAGATGACCAACATCGATTGATCAGACCAACATTGGTTGCTCTGTAACTCAACAACCTCCTCCATTTGCATCAGTGAAGATTTTATCTCCACAACTTAACAATCTCCCATTTAGAGATAAATAGCTGCACCTATACCTGTACCTGTACGTCATCTAATTTTGTTTCCTGGCTTGTATCCCTCTTCAAGTTTAGTATTGAAGACCAACCACCACATATCATGTGGTGCTTCCCCTGTCATCCAAGTAACCTACCATATTTGAATCTACATACCCATGTAGAGAAGTGCCTGACCCTGCATAGCATGTTAACCCACTGCTGGTCCCTCTCAGATACTTGAGAATCCATTGAACTACTTTCCAATGCTTCTTTCCCAAATTGGCCACAAACTTGCTGACAACTCCCACTGCTTGGGTAATATTAGGTCTAGTACTCATGTACTCAACCTCATCATGTGATTTGGGACACTGTTTTGTGAACTATCCATCCATAGGCGTGCTAATCGGTTCTACATCCTGCATATTGAACCTCTCCACTACCTTATTCACATAATCATCCTGAGACAACATCAACTAGTGATTTTCCCTATCTCTAGAAATATTCACGCCAAAGAATTTCTTTGCTACTTCCAAATCCTTCATGGCACACCTCAGAACTAACTTTACCTTTAGCTTAGCAACTCCCTGCATGTGTGACCCTGCAACAAGCATATATACCACATACAATAATAGGATAATGTAGCTAATATTATCCAACCTGGTAAAGTAAACACAATGGTCACATTGACATTGACTAAAGCCATGCTTTGTCATACACCTGTCAAACCTTAAACACCATTGTCCTGCAGCCTGCTCAAGACCATATAACCTGGCCTTCTGTCTCACATGTCCATTCTCTCCTTTATTTAACCTGAGAATCCATTCATCTTTTAATGCTTTCTTTCTGGCTAGAAACTCTACCAAATCTCTCATTTAGTTCTTTCCCAAGGAATCAATTTCCTCATTCATGCCATGCTCCCACTGTTTCCTAGATTTTACCTGCTCTGCTTCTTTAAAAATTCCTAGTTCTTGACCATCAATGAGCAACAAGTAGTGTAAATAAGGGGAATAAAAAATTTGAGGCTTATTTACCCTTTTAATCCTCCACATGGGTGTTTGAGACTCCTTCATAGCTTACTATTTGCCCAAAATCTATTTTTCAGTCGACCTTGGTCTGCACCCGACCAATGACGATTCCACTTGATCACCGACGCCAGTTCCCTGACCAACGTCGGTGTCCACTTGCTCGATACCATTGAATCTAGTCAACACATGACTAATGTCGGTACCTATCTATTCAATGTTAGTTCCACCTGATTGACATTGGTAACTATGTTTTCCTGTGAGTGATGACTTTTTACCCGCGAGCTCACTTTGAATCATAATCTTGTCCAAACTAATTTTCTTAGAATTATTCAACCCCTTGAGCTGATCTATGTCCATCATCTTCTCCTTGAAAACCAAGGCTTTCCTGTTCTTGTCAAAAACATCAAATTTCTTCTGTATGCAATAAACCTGATCCTTTCTTGTAGCATGTGTTTCAAGAAACCTCACTTTCTTCTATTGCTTATAGAAATCTCGATCTATGCTTTTCAAATTTGAACTCTTACCTTTTGACTCAAGAACATGCATCCCATTATTACTCATATGACCAAGCCTATAGACCCACATCTTTGCATCTACATCTAAAGTAGATAAACCAGAAGGAGAATCAGTAATACAAGTAGATAAAGAGTACCTACTTTTTTACCTCTTGCTAAAATAAGTGCACCCTTGGAAACTTTCCAAGAATCCACTATGAGAGTTACTGTGCATCCCTCATCACCCAACTTTCCTATAGAAATCAAATTCTACTTCAGGCTTGGGGCATGCATGACCTCCTTCAACACCCATGTGTTGCCCGTCTGCAATTTCAGCTGCACTTTCCCTTTGCCAACCATTTGACAAGGCTTAACATCCCCTAAATAAATCTTTCTAAAGTCTCCTTAGACATAATCATGGAAAAATTCTCTATTTGGGGTTGTATGGAAAGAGGCATCAGAATCTAAAACCCAAGATTCCACTTTATCCAAGGAACATACAAGAGCATCCTGTGCAACAATACCTACAATATCTACTTCTTCGTTTCCTTCATGCTGATCTTCTACCAACCAACAATCTTTCTTTACATGCCCTTTCTTTCCACAATTCCAGCAAATTTTACTACCATACTTAGATCTAGATCTTTTGCCTATTTTTGACCTTGATTTTGCTTACTCGACTTTCTCTCTTTTCTTTCCCCTGCTTTCAACACTTAAAGCATTCCCTGATGATTCCCTTGTGCTTTTCCTGCAAATTTATTCATTCAAGATTACACTAACAACATCATCAACTTTTAATATTTTTGAAGCAGATGCAATATTACTAACTACCATTACCAAACTATCCCAACTTTCAAGTAAAGAGCATAAGATTAAGAGAGCCTTAATTTCATCATCAAAAGCTATATTGACTGAAATTAACTAGTTTACTAAACCATGGAAATCACTAAGATGACTATGTACAGATCCACCTTCCAGCATTTACAAATTAAATAATTACTTCATAATAAATACCTTATTCGAAGCTGAGGGTTTTTCATATAAATTTGCCAAAGATTCTGTTAACTCTACCATTGTCTTAGACTGTGATAAGTTGGAAATCATAAACAATGCCAGGCTCAACCTTATAGATCCCAGAGCCTTCCAATCAAGAACATTCCATTCTTCATCTTTCATATTTGTGGGCTTGCATGCAACCCCACCCAATGGTAAGTACAGATCTTTTTAATACAGATAATATTCTATCTGCATCCTCTATAATTGATAATTCTTTCCATTAAATTTCTCTATTCTTAGCTTACTTTCTTCTGCCATTGCTTTACTCCCACTCAATCAGAAGCCCCTGAGAGTGACCTGTAATCAATAAACACTAACCTACTCTGAACCAAGCTCTAATACCACTTGTTAGTGTACCTAACCAAGCTCTGATACTAACTGTCAGTGGTATCACTTGGTGATCCTAGCTCTGATACCACTTGTGAAGATTAAGAGCACAATTGATTACCTTATATAAGCAACTAAACACAGAATTAAACCAAAAGTAAAATGTAACTAGAATTTAGAAATAGCACAGAATGTGAGAGACAATACAATCTTGTATTAATACTCTTTCAGAAAGAAATACAATGAAGAAATTACACTCTTCTCACACCTCTTGGGTGTACCAGTAATTCTCCCTCAAGAGTTCTCTCACTCACAACCAATTACAAACACACCTCAAACACAGAGTTGTACCCTCCACCAGTCAGTAACAATACTACCAGTACCAAGTACTCAAAGTAATCCAAGTAGATCTCCCTGATCTTGCAACAACCTAAAAATCAATTGATCTTACTTACCATGTAGATCTCCCCTAATCTTGCACACCTACAGATCAACTTGATCTTACAATTGGATGGATCTCTTCCTTGTCCTTGATTACAATATAGCCCCATGGGTCTCTTAAATAGATCCCATGTAAATAATAATTAGACTTCCTAATTACAATAATTAGAAATGCAGAATCAAGACTAAAATTAGTCTTTTACATGCAAACTAACTGTTCATCTAAAATTAGACCAGTTCTAGAAGCGCATGCAAATGCACACACACACAGGTTGTCAATGTCAGTTCTTGTCTGACTGATGTCAGTCGACCCCTAACCAATGTTGGTTACTATGTACACTAAAGATGACTGATGTCGGTTGATCAGACCGACGTCGGTTGCTCTACAACTCAGTAACCTCCTCCATTTGCATAAGTGAAGCTTTTAGCTCCATAACTTAACATCCTCTTTGTCCTTTTTAAAATAAAATAATGAGCCTTTTATAATATTTCTATGGCCCTTGTTTCATGGTTTGAAGCCTTATATTTTAATCTAATACTTTGGAATTCATATCCCCCTTTCATTGCCTTGTTTTTAGGATTGTATAATGCTTCCATGCATTTTTGGTGGGATTTAATACCACATTAATAGGGATTTTTAATAATAATGTTTTTAAATGAATTTTCAACACCATATAAATTGGTCTTAATACCAATCTTTCCTCGAAACTTGTGTTCCACATTTCAAGATACCATTGGTACATGTGTGAAGACATGATTGGGTCACTTGTACACATCTAAATAGTTGATGATGTCAGAATTATGTTATGTTTTTTTTTTGCCACCACCAATAGGGCATAACTTTTTCATATGATGTATAGTTGACCTCATTCAAATTGCATTCAAAATATCTCTATGAGCTCTTCAATGTGAGGCCAATTTGAATAAAATTTCAAACCATATAATTAGATCAGTATGGGGATCCTATTGAATGAAGTAGAATGTGAATTTGTTACTAAAATTAAATAAGAATAATTAATAGTCAAAAGGAAACAAATAAACTACATCATACCACAAAATTTTAATGCAAAAACCTCAACATGGGGTAAACCAACTTGGTAGTGTTAACTAATCACCACCTCTTCCTTCAATAGTTGGGAACTAAGAAAGGGTACAAATGGAATATGAATCCACACTCTATTGCTAATTATTTTTTAACTCAATTCTACATTATACATTTCCAAGAAATGAAAATAGAAACAGAAATGGGTACAAAATGTAGAAACCTAGATTTTCAGAAAACCCTTAGTTTAAAAATGTCATGGAAACTTCCATACAATATTATATAAAATTATGAATATATAATATATTTAATCTTACATATAATTAAAAAAAGGCATAAGGGTAAGTGAACACATTTGGGGGATAAAAAAGGGCCTACATATGGACATGATTTTTCTCAAATTTCATAAATGTGTTCTATAAATAATTTAAGATGGCTACACTCAAAATTTGAAGATGGTATAAAAACATGAATTGTATAAATTCAAGTCTAGTTTCCAAAAAACTATTTTTTTTAAAAAAAAGGTTAAGTATAAATAGGTCAAACATCTAAAACTTAAAGAGGACCTGCTATTTTTTTAAAGAAAATATAGTAGATAAATGGCCATGCAACCCATCATTTTTTTAGCATCATTAAATATTATTTGAAACCCTTTGGTAAATATTTAGATGAGATCTTCTAGTGTGTTATTAAATTTTTTATATATTTTTTTGATTAATTTTTTAATTAAGTAGATTCTAGAAACTGAAAAAAAATGGATAGCCAGTCGTGCAACCCACCCTAACTACCTCAAAAAAATGAAATTTGATGTTTTTTTTGAATATCTGTAGAATTAGGCCTAGTTTGTTACCATATAATTTGTTTTACACTTGGATCAATGAAAGACAAACTAGATAAACATGAATAGGTATGTATGGGTGTGGGATGTAGTGGCCTAGAAAAGGTGTTGTTTGAAATAAATATAGTTTGAACTCTTAAAATAGCCCAAAAAATATAAAAATCATATATTTAGAAAGACGAAAATGTTCTCATCATAATGGTAATAATTTTTCAAATTTTGATGTTGAAATCCATAGCATATTTGGCAATTAAAGTTGAAATTTGTTGGTTTTTCTAAAAACTCTTAGTCTCAGTTGTAAATGCACAATCACAAGCCTTTGGCTCAAAAATCCAAGCCATTTCTGAGCCTAAAGGATTGGTTTTAAATTCAAATTCAAATAATGTGTATGCATTATATAATTTAATACATAATGTGTACATGTTATATAATGCATATACATTACTTTGAAATAACACAAAATAAACAAATTTCATATTTGTTATAGGGGAAAGGTCCCATTAGCCATCCATCCTTATAGGGAAATGTCAAATTTCATGTTCCTTATAGGGGAAAGGTCAAATTTTGTGTTTCTTTAGATAGTGAACTAAGGTGCCATAACATTGCATTGCACTTTGAAAATTTTACCCATTTCTATATGTCATCTTAACTATTTATAAGTAAGGTTTCAAGGTCTAAAATATTATACATTTTACATTATAATTGATTTTATCATGAGAGGTCATAAAATACATTTTTAAACCTATGATCAAAACTTAACCTTTAGAGTACCAATCGTTGTAAATTAGAGTATCAATACTTGACTCTTACTTGTCAAGATGCGATTGGTTAATTTTAATTTTATAGAATAAATATTGAACAAGTATTAGATACTACATGTTTAGCTTTTGGTGCACTTTAATATTTATATACACCAATATGTTTCATCAATAGAACACATGTTAACAAAAACCGTGTTTGACAGTTGGAACATCCATAGTTATTGGGACCTTTCCCCTAGTAGGGCAAGGATATACCTTACTACCTTGCCTAAAATCCTACTTGCCCTTAAATTTCATGTTTCTTATTAATAATATCCTACTTGCCTAAAATTCTATCTTACCCTTTTGTTGTTTCTTTGATATCTTTGACCAAACTCCTTTATTTATAAATTTTGAATTAATTTGTTTAAGTGGCAAACCCATTGAATTGGACTATGTAGTATAGATAATCTTGTGTAAGTAGAATTAAGAATTGAGCCCTTGGTGTAATAGTGTATCTCTTGGATATCTATTTCAAGAATGTTATCTATTGGAGCCCAATACCTATTAATCATACCTTAGATTGTCCCAAAATCATTCTTAAAATGTGTTAAATAAAGTCCCTTCAGTTTCCTCCAAGGTCACTTAGTGCATCTAATTCAATAAGTGCATTTTGAGGTCCCAATTGAAAGTTTAACAAGAGTCTTATATTGTTACAATTATTCAAGATTCCCTTAATGTATTCAAATACATTATTAAAATTTTGCTTAAAATTAAGATCTCTTGTGAAAATATGGTTAATTCTCTATTCCATGCACCTCCTTCATATACCCCTCCATCACACATGGGATAACCATCAACCACTCCATCCATTCCCACCTCATCTAAAGAGTGTATCTTTGACATGGGACTAGTCCTAGCTACAACATGGATGCAAAAATTTCAAGCTCAAAAACAAGATAGATAATAATTGGTACTTATCAATACTATAGAATTATATACCTTACTATGTAATTGGGATGGTAAGATATGAAAGTAGGATGATGGGTACAAGGTATGCATATGTTTTTATTAAATATTTAATTCAAGTTGGGTATGCATTTTTTTATATATAAGATGTGGTTTTGATCTCAATAAACTTGAAATGGTCATATGTATCCATTAGTGATGATGTGGTTTTAATATGTTGTTTTAAGATGTCATGCATGTAGTGATTAATGTATAGCTTAGAGGATATCTAAATGCACTAGGGACTTTATTCAAAACCATTAAGGGATGGCTATATGCTTTAGAAATATAGAGTGGCGTAGACCTACCATTGACCAAGTACAACATATGTATAAGTTACCCCAACTCAAAATATATTGAGCTTATAGAAGATACATTTTTGAGACCTACTTCCCCTCAAGGATGATGCTAAGTAGAAAGACCCAATAATTGTTCATGTGGATGATAAACCATTCACCTAATATAGATGGTTGATTAGAATTGAATACCAGTGTGCACCCCCTCATCAAAGGTTTCAAGATTATATATTTTTTACATATATCTTCAATCATCTTGTTCATATTTCATTGTAGTGAGCTTAAACCTTATGATGTGGACTGTAAGAAAGTATTACATCTCAAAATTCTTGCTTTAGCTTGGGATTTGAGGTTAATGAGTCCATTGTTGAATTGTGGTCTCTCATATGTGTAGGATTTAATATGGATGTACTTTCATAACTAGAGGCAATTCAAGGTAGAGGGATATTAATAATTTGAATATATACATGTAGAAAATTGATAACATTTAGTGTTTGCTCAATTCAGATGGGACATTAAAGGAATCTACATGACAATTTTTATATAATAATGGCAGGTTAGAAGCTCACATCATGTGAATTATTTACTAGACAAGAATTGATTGGATCGATGTCAATTTGTAAACATTATTGGCGTATATGTATGTATGATAAATTTATGAATATTCCTTAATTATATTTGTTGGAGGTGATGGTACTTGTATAGGTATCAAAGATGTGCATATATGAAAACTCTAACACTTCTCTAGGTGTACTAGACTTACACATGTGGAAATATTTGATTGGATTGGGCATCTTAAGGATTTGACATATCTAATTCTTCTAGATTGTGTGATAGTTAGATCTCTAACACAAATATATATGTTTATAAGATATGCACATGGTGATGTATCTAATTGGATTGAGCCTCAAAAGGATTTGATAGAGCTCTTTAATGTTTCTAATACCTGATACCTCTAACATTGTTGACACTTTCAAGTACATACAAGGTACACATGGTGATGATATGTAATTATATTTGGCCTCCTAAGGTATTATCAACTCTAAAACTTCTAATACTTGATGCATCTATGATAGCTTTAGCACTTTCGAGTGTACAAGGTACACATGTGGTACAACAAGGTTAAATTATAGGGGAAATTTAATCAAGGAGGCATGGGAGGCCAATTTGAACCCCTTCTTGTTATAACTATAAGAGCATGATATATGATTTGGGATAAAATTAAGTAAAATTAGATATCTATCATGAATTAAACCAATTAGTTGTTTATTTCAATCAGGAATGTGATTTGGGAAAAATTGAGGCCCTAAACCAAATTTATGGCTCAATCAATTGTATAATATAGATGCAATATGTATGGATTAACTGATCCTAATTTAATCAAAAATGTAAATACGAATGCAAATGTGGCCAATTTCAATCCATTGAACCTAAATTGGAGTATACTATGTGATTGAAAGGGCTAAATTAGGTCATGTTTCATGACATGTTGATCATAAACCCTAATTTTATCACTTTAACATATATAGTTCCCTTAAACCCTAATTTCATGACATATACACACATACAAACCTGTTACACTAAACCCTAACCCTACATCCTAATTTTATAACAAACACAACCCTTAAGTTCCCTGATTTCATCATAAATGCATGGGAGGATGATGATGAGCCAAGTGAGAAATCAAAATAAACCCAAATACCTATATATTTCCATGTACCTTATAGCATTATCACCCCACAAATCCTCAAGGGGGTGGTTTTATTGAAAAAATAGAAGGTGATAATATTGATTGAATCAGGTAATACTCAAAACTTCATCAATAATAAACTGGTTGTGTTTGAATAGTTTTGTCTATCCAACTCTAAAGTTTCAAGTCATGATTGTATATGGGTGCTTAGTCTATTTTTCTAGTAAATGCCATAGTTTTAAACTTTGTGTGGGAGAATATCTACTAGATATCCCTATTTTTTCATTCCTATGGGTGGTGTAGCTATTGTGTTGGGAGTCTAATGGATAACTACCTTGGGAATAATTAAGATGAATTTACAATAATTATCCATGTGTTTTTATTATGAGGGTTGTTGTCAATTAGAAATGCACCCTTATGAAGGTAGTTTTAGGCCTTCACAGTCTATTGAAACATGGAAACAATCCTAAGTTGTGGGTGACCTAAATAGTGGATTGAATCTCTAAATTCTAAGGGCTAGCTCCCTTTGGTGTATCAATTAATATCTTACTACTCTATGTTATGAACTGCCTGGGAAAAGGGAGACGGGGAATTGAAATAAAATCTTACCTAATGATGGTGATACACCTAAATGATTGGTTGATCCACTTAATTAGAGCTCCTAAAACACTTATTTAGATAGCAAGAAGGTTGAACTTTCAACTCCAATTGACCAATATGCATAAGTGTTTCATGAAAAGGTTTGATATGGTAACTAAAACTTGAGGGAAATGAAAGAATAGGCCTAATTAAAGGCACTAATCAACCACTTACATCCACTAAAATTCTAGCCAAAATATGCTTAAATATAGAGCATTACTTGCATAATTTGACCAGCTATTAACTAGGTAAGAATCAAGACTTGGCAAGGAAGAAAACTCTATCACTTATGCAAATCAATGACAAAATAAATTATACCAACTTACTAGAAATTGAAAACAATAGTCCTTCTATTAATCTAAAAAAAGTTACAACTTAGTCTTTGGTAAAATTTTATCTTGTCAAAAGAGAGATACAATTCAAGGCTAAAAATCCAACTTATATAGAAAAATACACAACAACCAAGAGTTTGGCATTGAAAATAGAAGAAGAAGATAACTTAGATTAGCCCAAGTCCAATTTTTGTTATTCGAAGATAATAAAACCTTTTAAATTTGTCTTTTCTTGTCTTTTGTATTTACATGTAAAACTTCTTAGCATTGAAAATAGAATAGTGACTCATCTTGGGTTTCTCTTTCAACATGCATAATTCTACTCCCACCTCTAAAAATAGAACTCCACTTAAGGTGATAGAACATTTGAAAATCTCCCTTTTACATGAAATCAATGCTAATGCCAAATTTAGAATTTCATTTAAACTTTTGGAACATTACAAGCTTGAGATAAATGAGAGTGTGTGCATGACATCTTTTGTTTAAGCTTTCCAACATTCCACTACTTGAGTCCTCATGCAAAGTGAGCCTCCATTTTTTAGAACTAAAAGTGTCTGCTGAAACGGTTACACTTGGATGTGTCTATTCATGTTCATGGTTGTTTGCATTTTTATTAATCTGTTCATTGGCTATCAAAAATTCTTATATTTTTGGATTATTTAGTTATGTTCACGTCCTTTAACTTGTCTTGCTATATCATGGACTTTCCCTTTGCATGTATTTTGGCTTATTAATACTTCACTTTTTTATGGAAAAAATGTCTGCATGAATTATCTTTATTTGTTCCTTGGCTTATCTTGTGCTCAGACCTTGCCTTTTCAAACCCTTCAAAGGATTTCCTTTATACAAATTGTTTGTAGGAACTCCTTTAGACAATTATTCCACTAAATTTCCCTTGTATTTATCTTTTTCCCACAGACAAAATATCCATGGGAATTGTCTCGTGCTCCTCGAGTAAATCTTCTAAAGGAACTCCTTCAAACAAATTGTCCAAAGCAATTCCTTCATACTTTTTTTCCATGACCTTTCTCAAAGGGAATAAGCCCTTTGGGATTTATGTAAGTGTTCATGTTGCTCCAAATGACCCTTCAAAAATCTTTGACTACCCCTCAAATTTTTTAAAATTAACTTTCCTGAAGGGAAAGTGCCCTTCAAACTTTTTCAATTGGTCCATTTCTCATAGACAATTTGTCCATGAGAATTCATGCCTTTAGGATTTTCAAAATGGTCCCTCATATTTTATATTTGGAACCTTCTCAAAGGGAAGATTCCCTTTGGGATTTTTGTAATGGACCTTGGCATTTGAAATAGCCCTTTGATTTTTAAAGTGCCCTTCAAGATTTATAGAAATGGTCTGTGTGTCCCTTAAAACTGTGACTTTGAGCTTTCCTAAGGGTACATACCCTTAAATATTTTTGTAATATACCTTACCAAAGGGCAAGTGCCCTTCATGATTCTTGATTGGACCATTTCCTTTCCTTCAGACTTTTGTAAAGTCCCTTTTTCTAACAAGCCCTTCAGGCCTTCTATAAAGTCTTTTTTTAAAGGGAAAAGCCCTTCATAAATTTTGTTTTGAACTTTATCGAAGGACAAGTGCCCTTCAATATTTTTTCAATGGTCCTTTTCCTTTCCTACAGACTTTTGTAAAGTCCCTTTTTTATGACAAGCCCTTTGGGCCTTTTGTAGAGTCTTTTTCTGAAGGGAAAAGCCCTTCAAATTTTTTGTTTTGAACTGTCTTGAAGGACAAGTGCCCTTCAAGATTTTTGCAATGGTCCTTTTTCCTTAGTGATCTATCAAGTTTTGTGAAAAGTGCCATTTCCTTGAAACAAATTGTTTGAAGGAATTGAATCTTCAGCTAGAGACCCTTCGAAAAAAAGTTTGAAGGATTCAAACCTTTTGGAAATTTGTAATGATATTACCCTTTGTAAAACCATAAAACATATGTTCTCATTATAATCTGCTCCTTTAACTGCTTAAATAAACATCATTCTTTTTTATGAGGTAAAAAATTATCAACATTCTGGCAACTCAAATGCGAAGCATGCCTACTATGATTAAGAACTCAGACCATAAACATGATATTGAACTCAAAAAATAATGGTAAACCTAGTCCATGATTACAATTTTCCTTTGACCAAACATGAAGTAACCTTTAACCTTCAAAATAGAAGGGAAACACAAAACAAGAAAGTTAACTAAGAAATAAATGTGCACACAAACACTTATTGGAAAAAAATAGAAAGAAAATACTATGCTTGAACAACACTTAGAGGAAAGCAAAATAACTAACTATGTACAAGGAGATTTTCTCTTCAATAACAATGTTTTAGATGTATCCCATTGACTGGGATTAAAAGCTCCTGACCATCCAACTTTGCAAGTTAGAAAGCATTGTGAGATTTGTAGCTAGAAATTGTGTATGGTCCACTCCAAAGAGAATCAAACTTGGTGTGCTTTCCTGGTTTAGCTCTATCCTCATCCCATTTGAGGACCAAATCACCTTATTTGAAACTCTGTAAAGAAGCTCCTTTGTCAAATGTTCTCTTCACCTATGTTTGATGAATTTATATGGCTAGCATGGAATAATTTATTATCTCTTCCAACTCTATAAATTAAACATACTTGATCTCCATAGGCTCATTCTCAAACAACTCAAGCTGATGCATTAGTTTTAAAGCTAGAAATTGAAGAGAAATGGGTAACCTTCCCTCCTTACCATATACTAGCTTATTTGGAGAATTAGATATTGACCTCTTGTAGGTGATCCTATCATCCCATAGTTTTGACTTAAACTTGAGATTCCATGACTTCTAATTGTCCTCAATATTCTTTCTTATGATCCTTAATAGGTTCTCGTTTATAGATTTAGTAAGGTCATTGCCTTATGGATAATAGTTCGATGAAGTGCTAAGATAAACTCCATGTTGGATAGCCCATTGGCTGATCCTTGATCCCAAAAAATCCATTATGTTATCAAAAATAATTGTTGAAGGAACTCCAAATCTAGTAAGCAAACCTTTATAGAAATCAAGAACATTAGTTTCGTTTGCTTCCTTCAATGTTATTGCTTTTGTCTAATGTGTGAAGTAATCCATAGCTATTAGAATCCACTTATGCCCTAAACTTTAAGGAGGCTTAATGAGGCCAATAAATTTCAATCACCATTAGATAAAGGGTTGATCCACTATAATTGGCTAAAGAGGTAAAGTTGTAAGCTTTACTTTTACTATAAACATAGCACAATATTTGCACTTTCTAACCCATGCATGGCAATCACCAAATATACTAGGCCAATAGTACCCACCTATCATGATCTTAAGTGATTTATTTATTGAAAAAAAGTGTCCTCCACCATTTCCATCATGGAATTATTTAATCAAACTCTATGTTTGGCTTGGTTCTACACATCTTAGCAACATTCCATTGATATCTTTTTTGAACAAAACACCATCAACAAGAAAAAATGGAATTGATTTAAATCTAAAATATCTTCTCTTTGAAGCACTTAGATGAGAGGGATAAATACCATCTTGGAGATAGCTTACCAAGTCATGAAACCATGTAGAAGGTGAGGTATAAATAGCTGCAACCTTTTCATCATTTGACACCAAAACAGGCTCATTAGCCTCTTGAAAGTCTTGAGCTAGATTCTCACACAATCCTTTACCTCTAACCATATTTTTGACCTTAATTTCCATGTCATATTCCATTACCCTAGTTATCCAACCAAATCTCTTCTCATTTATATCCTTATTCAAGAGGAACTCCTTGATGCTTAGATGGGCAACCATTAGATGTATCTTATTATTAGACAATAAGTGCCTTAAATTCTTAAGAGATATTATTACTAAAAGTACATGCTTTTCAACAAAATAATACCTTATTTCATACTCCTCCAAGCCTTGGTTGATGAAATCTATTGGTTGCTCCAAGGACTCATGATTCTACTACATAAGAATGCCTAAAATGGTGTCCATGTTAGCATCAGTGTACAAAATGAAAATTTTCATGAAATCTGGATTTATAAGTATAGGAGCACTAGCTATGGCCTTCTTAATATTCTCAAACCCTTTTATTCCTTCTTTAGACCAGCTAAAGTTCTAATTTTTATTTAGCATGGTTGTAAGTGACTTAGTTAAAATGACAAAATCTAAAATATATCTCCTTATGAAATTGATTTTCTCAAAGAAACTTGACAAAAAAAATTGTGCTTAGGTAAGGAGAGTACAAAAATAGATTGAATCCTTTCATCATCTATGCTTAAACCATGCTTTGAAATAACATGTCCTAAAAGCTTACCTTCATAAACTGAGAAGACACACTTTTTGAGATTTAGAGATACCCTAAATTGCCTACACCTTTCAAACACTTGCTTGAGATGAACCATGTGATCTTTTGCATTCTTTGAAAATATTGTTATATCATCCAAATAAACAAGTACAATTTTATTAATAAGACCTTGGAATTCCATATCCATGGCTCACAAAAAGGTTGCTTTAGCATTAGATAAATTGAATGGCATATTTTTGTATGCAAATGTCCCCCACTTGGTTGTGAAGTCTATCTTAAATTGATCCTCTTCTTTGACCAAAATCTGATTGTAGCCACTATATCCATCCAAAAAATAAAACCTCTCTGAACCTGAAACAAGCTATAAAATTAATTCCATTAATGGAAATGGATAGTGATCTTTAAGTGAAGACCTATTTAAATCATGGAAGTCAATATACAAATGAATCTCACTATTCTTCTTTCTTATCAGAATAAGATTTGCCACCCAAGTTGAGTTCTTGATTTGAAATATAATAGCTGACTCTATGAGCTTTTGAATCTTAGCTCTCATCAAAGGCTCAAGCTTTGTATTGATTGGCCTTTATCTTTATCTCACTGGTTTAGTTTCTTCCTCTAACTCAATGGTTTGTTGATCCAAACTTGGATCAAAACCTTTGATATCACTATACTACCATGCAAATATATCAACAAAACTTGTGCATAACTCAATAAAAGATTTATTTTGTGAAGGAGTGTATACCTTATCCAACTTTAAAATATTACCAGGTACAATCTCTAGATTAGCATAGTGCTCTTATTTTGTTGACAAGGATGACTTCTCCTTCCTTAGCTCATCATCTTTACTAAAAATATTCTCAAGAGTGACTAATCCTCTAGGTATATTATTCATTTTTAGTGGCACAATCTGATCACCATACTGTTGTAAGTGTTTTAATTTATTTCTTGAAGAAAACTTAGCCTCATCCTGTAATAATCTCATAATTTGATTATCATCTTTGAACACCTACCAGTTATCATGATTATCCAAAATAGAAGGCCTTACAACCACCTTTATATGTGACTAAGTTTTTTTATTTTCACATTAGTTGGGATACTAATTGTGCCCCAATAGTAGCCAACCTATCAACATATTTATTCTTATCTCTTAGTATTTATTGAATGTTACAAGCCTAAAAATCTTCAAGTAAATCCCAAATTCTATGCTTGTAAGATTTAAGCAAAAAAAAATTGCATACATTCAAACCTCTTTCTTTGTGGACTACAAGCTCACTATCACTAAACACTTGCAAATAATTGACTTTCATCTTTCTATCCCACTACAAACTATGAACTAGTGCTTCATACTCAGTAACATTGTTTGAATAGCCAAACTAAAATTTAATAAAAGAGAAATACCTTTATTTTTTTGGAGAAACCAACATCATTCTATATTTGGTTCCATTCTTATTTTTTGATCCATCAAAGTACAATTACCACAAACTTTCATTAGACTCATCCTCTTTGACCATGGTTGGAATTGGTGCATCATTCTCATGAAGAAAATACACACTAAGACCTTATTCAATCAACTTATAAGAATCATGCTCATGCAAGGTATAAGCCCACTCATCAAGAAACAAATATATAAATCCATCCAAAGGTGATTCTTTTCCTATATCACTAATTTCTAGCACATCATCTGAGATGATAAAGTTAGTATTCACAACAGTTGGCATTTATGGCTCTATATGAAAACATGGAATAAGCTCAAAATAGATTATTACCTTTTTACCATACCTAGTTATAAATAAAAAATAAGTCCAATTAGCTGATAAATATCCCTTAATATTTGAATTGAAATCCCTTAAAAGGCACATAGCAAAGTAGGGAGGTAAATCTACCACAACATCCTGTTGAATAGTCACATTGGGACATGCATGTACTATCATTTTTAGATCCTTGATGATGCCTAATATATTTTTTGGTGACCCATATAGATACAATAATCCCTTAGTATTCAGCTCAGAAACAAGTCCAAGCTTATCTGTACTCTATTTAGGCATGACTATACTACTAGCTCCACTATCCACCATACAATTATGAACCAAAGTATCACCTATTATCAAAGAAAGGTAGAAAAAAGGAGTTTTCTTTGATTTTACCTTATTTTTTTCAACCTTTTCCATCTTATTTACTTGTTGTACCTGTTACTTAGTTGGCTGATCTGAATTAGCCAAAATAACACCTTCTTTCTCAATTGGTTTTGGAGACAATTAAAGAGTTGTACTTGGACGAGCTTATCCTTTTATCCTGGAATTGAAAGAGAATCCCACATGATAATTATGATATTATATTTGTTCATTTGGTCCACTATACTTAAATAAGATGAACTAACCTTTGGATGTAATTTTTACAACACTGGTTGTTCATGAACTAGAGGTAGTTGATGGACTTTACTACCCTCTATATTCTAATTTTTTTGAGTTATAGGGTCAACAAGCTATTATTTTTTACTTTTAGAAACAACATGAGGAGTACATGAGTCATTTTTCATCTCTTGGGCCTCTTCAATGGATCTTCTTTTGGCTTTAGTTATAAATGCAACTTGACCACTTGAATTGTTAGTTTCAACACTTTGAGTAAAAACATCATGATCATCTACTTGCCAATTTACATTAATGACATCAAATTTCCATTGAACTTGATGAGTCTCTCTTTATGATGTTGAACCTGTATCTTGATATTGAACTCCTTGAAAATAAAAATCTTCTTGTGTCATTTATGGCATGGTGATGTTCTGTGATACCAAGGCTTGGTTTTGAGCATCATTAAGATTTGAGGGCTTCCAACCTAAATCCTACACCAAGTTATTTTGAGGTGGGGTTGGAATAATGGCTTTTGAAGTGGAAGGAGAATTAGGATCAAGGGAAACATATGGATTAGTTGGAGTTATAGCTCCTTGTGCTTGATATGGTGGTCTATTCTCTCTAAAACCCTCATAAGGAGGCCTTTTATCTTTAAAGGATTGATAGAATTTATGATTTTATTGTTGATAAGGCCTATTTGAATGAAATTACTACCTTTTTAGCTATACTATTTCATTCCCAAAGAGTTGTAGAAAACTTTTTAACTTTCCTATCTCACTAGCTTGATTGTTAGGGGCTACAATTTGAGCTTGAGGTGTTAGAATAAGAGCTAAGAATGGAATTTGAGGAAATTGAGGGGCTAGTATAGAACTTATTTATGGAAATATAGGCATTAGAGGTCTTGGAGAAAGCTTACCATCTTGTATCAAACTATTTTCTACCCTTATTGCAACCTCATAAGCATTTGACAAGGTAGTACCACCCAATGACTATATCCTCACACTAATGTTAGAGTTAAGAGCTTTTAAATAGTAAAAAAAAGCATATTTAGAGGATGGCCTAATCAACACAGGTATCCTAGTCCATGTTCTTTGGAATTTGAGGTTAAAATTAGACATGAAATCATGAGGATCCCTTGTTATGGTGGTCAATTTCTCTACCAAAGAGAGATGATTAGATTTGTCCTCAAATTTCTTGACCAATGCTGCACCCAACTCATCCCAGGTGGCAATGGAATTAAGTGGTAGATTTCTATACCATTACAATGCTTTTCCTTTGAAGGAGGTATCCAAAAATCTAATAACAACATTATCTTTAATGACATTATGGACTAAATAGAAATTAACAACATCTTGGATATGCTCAATAGGTGTTGTTTGATTTTCTCCTAAGAATAATGGAATGCTCTTGAGGAAAGACACCATAATGTCATCAATCTAGGCAAAATTTAGTGGGATACCTCTATTTAATGGAGTAAACACTTAGTTTTTGATGGCTATTTAGATAGTGGGGATTGTAGTGCTTAGAACAATAGGCTAACCAAGAGGCAAATATTGCTTTTGAGGATATGGTTTTTCCATCGTAAAAATTTATCTCTTATATGATAAAAATTCAAAAGGAGTACCTTTAGTTATTGACCTTTTGGTAATATTTGTCTTGAATGAATTGCCTAAATGATTCTAGAACTCTATAACTTGAAGAATATTTAGCTTTGATGAAGATGAATATTCTCCTCCTAAAATTTTTTTTTTTAGCTTTAAACTTCTTTCAATCTACAAAATATTTATTTGTGGTCTCACTAGGCATGCTAAAAATTGTTGTCAATCAAAACTACACCCTTGTGAAGGTAGTTTTAGGCCTTCATAGTCTACTGAAACATGGAAACAATCTTAGGTTGTGGGTGACCTAAACATTGGATTAAATCTCTAGATTTTAAGGGATAGCTCCCTTTGGTGTATCAATTAGGATCTTACTACTCTATGCTATGAACTACTTGGAAAAAGGGATAAAGAAACTTGAAATAAAATCCTACCTAATGATGATGATACACCTAAAGGATTGGTTGATCCACTCGATTAGAGCTCCTAAAATATTTATTTAGACAAGGAAGATAAACTTTCAACTATAATTAACTAATATGCATAAGTATTCATGAAAATGTTTGATCTAGTAATTAAAAATTGAGTGAAATGAAAGAATAAGCTTAATTAAAAGTACTAATTATCCACTTGCATCCACTAAAATCCCATCCAAAAGATGTTTAAATATGGAGCATGACGTGCATAATTTGACGAACTAGTAACTAGGTAAGAATCAAGACTTGACAAGGAAGAAAACTCTATAACTTATGCAAATCAATGACAAAATAAACTATATCAACTTACTATAAATTGAAAATAATAGTCTTATTAATCTGAAAAAAGGTTAAAATTTAGTCTTTGGTAGAATTTTGTCTTGCCAAAAGAGGGATACAATTCAAGTCTAAAAATCCAACTTATATAGAAAAATACATAACAACTAAGAGGTTGGTGTTGAAAATAGAATATGGGTTCATCTTGGGTTACTCTTTAAACATGCATAATGCTACTCCCAACTCCAAAAATGGAACTCCACTTAAGGTGCTGAAACATTTGAAAATCTCCCTTTTACATGAAATCAATGCTAATGCCAAATTTAGAATTTTGTTTAAACTACTAGAATGTTGTAAGATTGAGACAAATGAGAGTGTGTACATGACATCTTTTGTTTAAGATTTTTAACATTCCACTACTTGAGTCCTCATGCAAATCCAACCTCCATTTTTTAGAACTGAAAGTATCATGCTAAAATGGTTACACCTAAATGTGTCTATTCTTATTCATGGTTGTTTGCATTATTATTAATCTATTCATTAGCTATAAAAATTTCTTGTATTTTTAGATTATTTATTTATGTGCACATCCTTTAACTTGTCTTTCTATATCATGGAATTTCCCTTTGCATGTATTTTATCTTGGCTTATTGGCATTCACTTTCCCATGGATAAAATGTCTATAGGAATTGTCTTTATTTGTTCCTTGGCTTAACTTGTGCTCAGACCTTACCTTTTCAAACCCTCCAAAGGATTTTCTTTAGACAAAATTTCCCAAAGAATTCCTTCAGACAATTATTCCATTTGAATTTCCCTTATATTTCTCTTTTTCCCATAGAGAAAATGCCCATGGGAATTGTCTCGTGCTCCTCGGGTAAATCTTCTAAAGGAATTCCTTCAGATAAATTGTCTAAAGGAATTCCTTTGAAATTTTTATCCATGACCTTTCTCAAAGGAAAAAAACCCTTTGAGATTTTTTTAAGTGTCCTTGTTGCTCCAAATAACCCTTTGGAAATCTTTGACTGCCCCTAAGATTTTTTGAATTTGAATTTCCTGAAGGGAAAGTGCCCTTTAGGATTTTTTGATTGGTCCATTTCTCACAGATAATTTGTCTATGGGAATTCATGACTTCAAGCTTTTCAAAATGGTCCCTCAAATTTTATATTTATAACCTTCTCTAAGGGTAGATACCCTTTAGGATTTCTATAATGGACCTTGGCATTTGAAATATACCTTTGCTTTGTAAAGTGCCCTTTAGGATTTTTAGAAATGGTTTGTGTGTCCCTTAAAAATGTGCCTTTGAGATTTCCTAAAGGAACATACCCTTCAATATTTTTGCAATGTACCTTCTTGAAGGGTAAGTGCCCTTCAAGATTCTTGAATGGACCATTTCCTTTCCTTTGGACTTTTGTAAAGTCCCTTTTTTTTGACAAGTCCTTCAGGCCT
This sequence comes from Torreya grandis, assembly GCA_037957365.1. Lineage (NCBI taxonomy): Eukaryota > Viridiplantae > Streptophyta > Pinopsida > Cupressales > Taxaceae > Torreya > Torreya grandis. Next base: position 1,530,973 of record JARHVA010000091.1, on the reverse strand, counting down.
TCTATAGAGTCTTTTTTTGAAGGGAAAAGCCCTTCAAAATTTTTGTTTTGAACTTTCTCGAAGGACAAGTGCCCTTCAGTATTTTTGTAATGGTCCTTTTCCTTTTAGTCAAACTTTTTTAAAGTCCCTTTTTTTTACAATCCCTTCAGGTCTTCTGTAGAGTTATTTTCCAAAGGGAAAAACCCTTCAAAAAACTTTCTTGAAGGACAAGTGCCCTTCAAGATTTTGGTAATGGTCCTTTTCCCTTAGTGATCCATCAGGCTTTATGAAAAGTGCCATTTCCTTCCAAAAAAATTTCCAAAGGAATTGAATCTTTAGCTAGAGACCCTTTGAATAACAATTCCAAAGGATTCAAACCCTTTAGAAATTCATAATGATCTTCCCCTTTGTAAAACCAAAAGACATCTATTTTCTTTAGAATCTACTCCTTCAACTACTTGAATAAAAATCATTCTTTTATGTGGGGTAAAAAATTATAAACAAGGGTATTAAATTATAATTGTGTGAGTTATGTGAAAACTCCCCACGATTGGTGAGTTCACATTTGATGCAAAAGATTCTTAAAATGTGATCAAATAGGTTTATGGCTAAATTATTTTCAATAGAGGCACAACCACCAATGGGGTTTACACTTTCAAATATGTAGGCTATTATGGAGGAGTATTCAATAAGTTTTGGTGATATTCTAAAATGACATCCTCTTAAAATGGATCATGATCATGCCATTCAATTAGTGTCAATGTGTCCACCACCCAACATCAAGTCTTATAAGCACCCATATGTCCAAAATAGTGAGACTGATAAGATGGAACAAGAGATAATGGAATAAATAAATATCTATCATATTAAAAGTGATTATTCCTCCCTAATGGTGATGGTGCATAAGAAGGATGACACCTAGCATGTATCCTAACTATAGGTAACTCAACAAGTACACCATCAAAGACAAGCTCCCTATTCATGTAATTGATGATTTACTAAATGGATTACATGGTTTTGTTTATTTTAAAAAACTTGAGATTCATTATGGGTATAATAAAATCATAATTATAGATGAGGATATTCATAAAGTAGATTTTAGAACCCATAAGGGCCACTATGAATTTTTGGTGATGTCTTTTGGCCTTAGTAATGCACCATATAGATTTCAAAGTTTGATGAACTTTTTTTTGGCCATTTTTAAGTAAATTTATCTTTATGTTATTTTATAATATTATAATATATAAATAAACATGGGAGGACCACTTGCATCATGTGAATTAGATTTTGGATATTCTTAAACAACACCAAATTTGTGACAAGCCCTCTAAATTCACTTTTGGAGTTAAAGAATTTGATTTTTTGGGTCATGTTGTTTCCCATGAGGGAATCAAGGTGGATCAACATAATATCAATAATATATTATAATGGAAAGTGATTAAAGCCTCAAAAACCTCTAAGGATTATTGGGGCTCATAGGTTACTACTGTCATTTTGTAAAAAATTATGGCAACATAGTAACACCACTCATAACCTTATTGAAAAAGGACTTCTTCTATTAGAATGAAGTAGCCACACAATAATTTAAAAATATCAATGAGGCCATGTGCACCACCCCATTTATATCTATTCTAGACTTCTCCAAAACATTCATTATGGAATGTGATGCTTTAGGGTATGGCATGGGAACATTACTCATGCGAGAAGGGAGACCCATTGAATTTTAGAGTCATCAACTCAAGCATAGGAATTTTATCAAAACTATTTATGAGAATGAAATGATATTCATCCTTCACAAACTAAAAAAATGGCAACCATATCTGATGGGAAGGAGCTTTAAAGTTAAGACATATCATGATAGTTTAAAATACTTCTTGGAACAAAGGTTGTCATAAAAAAATGGGTCACTAATATATTGAGATATGACTCTGATATCATATATAAGAGAGGAAAGTAGAATATTGTGGTTGATGCACTATCCAAGAAGGACGAGTCCATAAAATTTATATTATGTGTAATGTTTATATTACATGCCAATTGGGTGGATGAAATAAGATTAGAGTAGGAGAATTATGTTGTTACACATGATCTTATTAAAAAATATCCAAGTGTGTCAGATAAATCTGTGTGTAAATGGGATGGTATATGGTACAAGGATAGGTTATAATTCTTTTTAAAATAAACCCTTAATCATAGAGTGATTATTGAAATTCATTCTTCTCAAATAAGTTGGCACTCAGGGTTATTAAAAACTTATCATAGTGTCAAACAAGATTTATTTTGGGAAGGGATAAAAGTAGAAGTCAGCAATTTTGTGGTGAATGTATAGTGTGTCAGTAAAATAAATAAGATATAATCAAGATCCCATATTTTTTTCAACCTCTATCTATTCCTAACCAAAGGTGAGAGTAGGTTTCCATGAATAACATCGTGGGGTTGCCAAAATCTGAAGGAAAAAGTGTCATCATGGTTTTAGTGGATAGACTTACAAAATATTCCCATTTTTTATGCATTATGACATCCATTTTTAGTAATTACAATAGAAAAAACATTTATAGATACATTTAAGAAACTCCATGGAACCCTAAAGATCACAGTAAGTGATTGTGATCTTATCTTTAACCATAATTTTTGGACTGAGTTATTCTCATGTTTTGGTGCCTAGTTGGCTCTTAGCTCTTCTTATAATCCCCAATTTGATGGAAAAAATGAGACGGTCAATTTTTTTCTAGAGGGTTATCTTTATTGTTTTGTTTCATATAAACATGAGAGATGGTTTTAATGGTTGACACTAGAATAATAGTGGTATAACACTTATTTCCACACCTCATACAAAATGTCTCCAATTTTTATATTTTATGGGTTCCATCCATCACCTCATATTTGAGGGTTCAACCCAAGGTTCAAGCAATAAAATAACACATTCACCACCACCATGAGGTACTCTTTAGTCTTAGAGACAACTTGGAAAATGTTGAAAAATTACATGAAGTAGAAATCTGACCAACACTATATTGAAAGACATTTCAAATTTTGAGATCAAGTTTTAATATGTTTACAACTACATATCCTTGAAATAATAAAATAAGGATAACAATCTTTCACCTAAGTTTACAGCCCTTATCAAGTCTCATAAGATTGGTAATGTTGCATATAATCTGAAGTTACCCCACTCAACAAAAATACATCTAGTCTTCCATGTTTCCTACTTGAATAAAGTAATTAGAGAAAGATTTTCATCCCACATAGAGTTACTAAATCTTGATGAGGAGGAAAGAATCATTTTGAACCTAAGGGAATAATTTAGACATCTACTAAAATGTTGTAGATGAGGTTGTTTAAAAATATCTTATCAAGTGGAAGAATTTTTCTAGTGAATAAGTGACATGAGAGGATAAAGCATTCATGCAAAAGAATCCAAAAATTGTCAACATTGAGGACAATTTTGTTTGTAGGGGAGGGGTATTATACATCCTTAACCTATAGCATGTATTAGGATATGTGTATCTAACTTATGGCTATCATAACCGTTAATTTACTCATATGATCACTTTCATAGCTTCATATTAGTAGTAGGGTTGACCTAGGTTGTTTGCATAGCATAATTAGGGTATATATAAGAGGTAGTGGTGAGTGTAATCACTAAAATTAATAGTTAATACTAAAACAATGAACCTGTGATCATCCTTATGCATATGTAACCTATGTTTAGTTCCATGATTCTTAACCATTATACCTTTACTTATATGTGGATGATCCTATATCCTTAATAAATTTTGATACTAAAAATTCATATTTTTCATTCCAATAATTCTAAAATCACTATTAGATTAATCCACACTCCCACTTTAGTTGTCTCTATTCCTCAGACAAGATTGCTCCTTTTAGGATAATATCACTCACTAGTAGTGTCTGAAGCTGCTAGTTTCATTCTCCTACCAACTAACAACTAATTACTCAATTTATATTCACTAATAGTTCATCATGCACTTTTTTCAAATCCCATTTGAGTAAATCTCAAAAAGGCTAAGCACATTTGCCCACCATTTGTTCACTAGTTGGTAAGGGGATTTTATATTGAAGACTCTAAAATTATTCTAACTATAAATTTAGAGGAAATCATGTATTCTTCCCAATTTTGAGTTCATACAACCTAATTATCCTTTACCTAATTTTAATACAACTCTAAGGTCATAATTGATTTTTGAATCACATATTTACATCATGATTATACTATAAAATATCATTAATCTAGTATTTCACACACACCACTTTAGCATGGGATAATTATATGGAGCTTGATCTCTCTTCAAAGTATTGCTAAATAGGTAGTGCTCAAAATAGGGGGTATTTAGGTCAAGCACAACTTCAACCCCTAACCTATTTTTTACATTGTATTTATTCCTCTTTATTTAATAATATAGGGTTCCAAGTGATGAAGAAGGTAAATAGTGGTTCCCATAATAAATTGAGTAACCTTGATCTCACTCATATGACCAACAGGTGAAAGTGCACTAATATAAATTTACATATAGGTAAAAAGCCCTACTAGACACTGATGTACCCTACATAAGATAACACAAGATGACCTTATCCCATATTCAAATAGATCCATGTTCTTGATTCACATCAACCCCACATGGTCACATAATCAATCATATAGTATTTGTTGTAATCCATTGGATCTGAGTGCCAACTAAGTTATTTGGATTTATTATTTCCCATTTTAGCATCTTTCCATAATTAGTAAGTTCTAAACCAATCTTTTATAATTATTACATAGTTTCTATATTTTGATTTTACTTAAAATTTTGTCTAATAGGGTAAATTTTAAGAGCCCATATCCAAAACCCCTTTATATTCATTTAGGTGAATTTGATTCATAGCCTTAACGAATTGACATGTCCTAATTTTTTTTTGATTTATGGGTTTTCTACCTAATTGAGGTTTTTATAACATAGGTTTCAAATTTATACACCATGCTTTATGTCCTCTTAGAGCCAAATGACTGGGCTAAATCATTGGTTAAAATGACTTGGTCGAATGACAAGGTTGAATGACTTGGCCAAACAATAAGGTCAAATGACTAAGTTGAATAGCTAGGACAAATAACTTTGCCAAATAGTTGGGCCAAATGGTAAGGTCAAATGACTTGGTCAAATATTAGGGTCAAATGGCTAGGTTGAATGGCTAGGTTGAACAACTCTACTAAATGGTAGGGTTGAATGGCTTGACCTAACAATAGGTTCAAATGGCTTTATTGAGCAGTTACATCAAATGACTCTACTAGACCCCCAAAATAATTTATATCATAAGGTATATTATATGTGTGTGTGTGTGTGTGTGTGTGTGTGTGGTGAATTAAACTACTTTCTAAGATAATGTTGTAAAGGGTTGGTGAGATGATCCCCAAAATAATCAATATCCCTAAAAGTTTAGAGATCTGGTCCCATCTGCCAACCTTAAAATTTTGCCAAAACCAAAATCTAAAAATTGGAATATTCATGAATTAACAAATATTCATTGCTAAAATTTACCCTGATTTGTCATAATTGAATTAACATTTACCTAATTTACTAATTTTGATAAAACATTTAGTAATTTCTCATCATATTACAAATGTTATTCTTATTGTAAGGTTGTGGAGGTTTCCCCCTTAAAGTGACTCATTATTTATTTATACATTATAATCTATTTTAGTTATATTTTTATTTATTACTATGATTATTATTTATTGATGATGTAATTTCATTACACATTTCAACAAAACAAAACAAAAATAAGAAAATAAAAAAAAATTATGGTTTTTGAAGGTGACATGAAGATTGGAGATTTATGAGTGGTCTCAGGGCTTGTGATGCAGATGGTGAATCCATCACCTAATTTAAATTTTAGTCATCCACCTATCCATGTAAGAATATTTTATAAAAATAGAGGATACTTGGCATTATGAAGTTCACACATTTTAGTGAGGCATCTAAAGAATTTGGGGACATATTTTATTTGTTCTTTCCATTCTATTGAATAATCCACCTTCAAATTTAGAACAAAAAATTGTTTTATAGTAGGGTTTGATTATCAAAGTTAAGGTTAAGTGTTTTTAAAAATGCCAATTTGTTATTTCCCATTGTAATAGTCCGAATAGATGTTTGTAAAGGTTTTTATAAATTAGGTTTTTATGTAATTGCATACAAAGTATGGAAAGCCTTAGGTATTTAGTGAAAATATATAATGGATATCCTCATAATGGTAATCATGATAAAAGAGGAAAGGTTTAGCTATGGAGAATAACCTCAAATCTCTTAGCACATGAAGACTGTTGACCATTTTTGGTCTAGCAGGCCAAAATCAGTCCCCCTTCTTCCCTTGCTGTTCTGAGCCAGTTGAATTCGAGTTGTATAAGTCTTTTGATAGAAGATGATCCAGTTTAAAGAATGAAAGGGATTTTAAAAATCTTCTTCAAACTCTTGTCTGAGGAAATTCACAAGGAAATAGAGCAAAAAATGACCCAAGACACCTTTCCTTAAGGCTGGAAAAGTGGTTCAACATTGGGGTCCAATGACATGAGCTTTCTAAGAAATTTGAACTTGAACTTTGAACCATTTTCAGTTTAGTTAGTTTGGTTCAATGACTTGGTTCAATATCTGGGTTCATCAGGTTGGTTCGATGAGTTGGTTTAATTAGTCAGTTCAAGTGCTTGGTTTAAAGGCTTGGTTTAGTTAGCTTGGTTTAAAGAGTTGGTTCAATGTTTGGTTCAATGGGTTGGTTCAAAGGGATGGTTCACTCAGTTGGTTTAATGTTTGGTTCAAAGGAATGGTTCAAAGGGATGGTTCACTCAGTTGGTTCAACATTTGGTTCAAAGGAATGGTTTAATTAGAAGGTTCAAGAGAGTCTCTTGAAGGATAAGTGCTCTTATGGAGGGTAGTCAAGTATAAAAGGGACCATTCCAATGCCCTTGCAGAGGGTAGTTCTAGACCCAAGTGCCCTTGTGGAGGGTATGGAACACTTGCAAATAGATCAAAGAGAAGGCCGAAAGGGTTGGAATTCCTTCAAAAAAGTAAACAAGAGAATTTTTTCGGACAAAATGCTCGAAGGAATTCCTTCAGACATTTTGTCCAAAGAAATTAATAAGGAAAAGACAATGTCCTTTGAAAGAAAATTTCATGGCAATACAAAGACTAAGACAAAAGTAGGAAATGATTTCCTTTGGACAAAAGTTTTGAATAAATTTAGAGAAAGATCCATGGGGAAAAAACCTGAAGAAGAATTCTGAAGGTCAAAGGAAGTGATCGAGAGAATTCTTGTAGACATTTTGTCCATGGGAAAAATGGCAAAAAGGAAAAGCCCAAACAAAGGCAAAACAAAAGGAAATATATCCTTTAGACTTTTTGTCCAAAGGATTTCCTTTAGACAAGAGTCTGAAGAAATTTGGCCACCAAAATAATGAAGACCCGACTAAGACAAAAGCCCGACCAGAGCAAAAAAGCCAAAGGAAAGGAAAAGGCTAAAGAAATTCAAAGGGGTGACAGGCCCAAAGACATCAATATTAAGCACCATGAACTAGCTGTTAGGATCCAAATGTCAAAATTTAGGGCAATAAACTAGCTATTGGTTTTCAAATAGTCACAGGCATGTGAACATCAACTTTACAGAAATGAAATAGCCATTGATCTTTAAAGGCTTGAGCATGAACTTGAATGCATTCAAAGGCCTTAAGTCCAAAAGGAAGAACCACTGAGAGAAGAGCCCAAGAAGCCAGCAAGGCTAGGAAGATAGCCCCCTAGGGTTGAAGGAGCTAGAAAAGACAAAGCCAAGAAGAGACAAAAGAGCCAAGCACAAGAATAGACAAAACTACCCAGGTGGCAAAGGGGAGGTGAGTTATTCCAGTGGTTGACATAGTGTCTGCCAAGTGGTCATCAAGGAACACAAATAGTAAATGACATGCCCTATTTTCTCCACTTTGCATTTATGAGTAGACAAAATGTGTGAATATCTTGAAGGAGCAGTCTTATTTGTAGAAAAAGAGCTGCATCTCATGCTTTCACATTAATGTTTTAATGCCAAATTCAAGACCATCGATTACACATCATGGTTCTAGTAGGCCTCTTCTAAAAGGATGATATCAACAACAATGACTTCCTCTTCCTAATGCTCTCAATACACATGGGCCAACTTGTAAATAGGTGCCAAAGTCTTTTCCAAAGGGGCACCTTTACTTCCTCTCTCTCTCTCTATTGTAAAATTATCATTTTGAGAAAATAATCTCTTAGCCTATAAGGCAAAACTCTGCCAAAATGATCTCTTAGCCTGTAAGGCAAAACTCTGCCAAAAGGATCTCTTAGCCTGTAAGGCAAAACTCTGCCAAAATGATCTCTCAGCTTGTATGGTGAAGCTCTGCTAGATTTTACCTTGAATTAAGACATAGAATTTTTACCTCTATTTTAGCTTGCACTTTTGTATATGTCTATGTTTTTATTTTGTGTTAAGTCATTTTCCTTATTCTTTCATAGAATGATTCTAGCATATCTAGTGTATTGTGAGTTCTTATTTTGCAGGTTAGCTAGAAGTGTCCATAGCAAGAATATAGGTGCATGTGAATAGGCTACCAAAGTGTGTCTTAGAATGTCTCTAGTATTTCTTCCTCCCTATAACTCCATCAAACCCCTAACTACTGATGAAGAAGAATTTTTTGTATCAAATGAAGTGTATACCAGCTTGTTCTTGGTGGAAAGTGTAGACTCAAGATAAGTAGATCAAATTTTTGGTGTATCACCATTTTAGTTTAGGTTTTATTTTTTAGCATCCTTCTCTCTTTTCACCCCCCCATTGTTAGCATTAGGAAATCCAGGACCACAGAGATATATCAAAGGGAGCTAGCCCTTATCTAGAGAATATCCCCCCAGTTTTGCCAGAGCCATAGGCAAGAGGGGAGTTTCCATTATTGCATGTGGAAGGCAGGAACTTGGCCTCCTGTATAGGGTACAATCCACTGCATCAATAGAGACTATGTTTAATAACCTCAAATACAACTAGGTGAAAGTGTATAAGGCATGAAAATGCCCAGGTTGTTATCTTCAAGATGTTTTTTTCTATTATATGACTATTTTTGAGTTGTTTTTTAAGTTTTTTTGTGTTTCCTCAAGCAGGCCTATATGTTTTATGGTATTTAAAACAAACCTTCATGCTCTATGTAAAGGTTAGGATCCCTATTTAAAACCCCCTTTACCATTAATAAAATAAACTTAGGTTTTTGTGGAGCTCTTGTGCCTATAAGACATTAATGAATGATGTATAAATATGATAAAGTATCAAATTCAAATTATTTTCATAAAAAATTATGGGTAAATACATGGTTATTTCAATCATTTGTCATATGGGATAAACATGATCATTCATATTTGTATAAAAATGTTTTATTGATCATGAGTTAATTCAAAGCATCTCCATAAGTCTCTTTTTTATGAATTTACTTCATTGAAAGATTACAAGAAGTTTGGATTTTTATTTTTGAAATTGACATTGAATATATATGTAGTGGGAATGAAGGATTGATCAAGTATTAAGATTGGACAAACATTTATTTAACCCTCTTACCTTACCTACTTCACACATGCCAGTCCAAATTATGCACCAAAAATGAGTGCTTCAACACTTATCCATGCAACATATACATATAAAATTATGAGAACATGTAGTACACCTACTCCATAACTTATTATGTAAACCCACAATGAGTAACACCACACACATATTTTTGACTTGGTCATAATGTGTGCCACTAACTAAACATATTGCACACAATTAAGAATAATTCCTTCATACTTTATTTGTCACTATTTTTGGGTCTACACCCAATACTAAAATTCTCGATATGTACCTTTAACCTCTACTTGGTTCCATAATAGTTCAACATCCTTATGACTTAGATCTCGATCATTTACTACCAACATCAAAATGATAAATTAATAAAACTACTACTATGTGCACCAACCATAACACACATCAATTGTAAAGGTTTATTATTATGTATACTATACTAAGCGTTACAACCATTGGTAATTTCAAACTTTCCACAAACAATAAAAATACAAGGGGAAATTGTTTTTCAAGAAGTAAATAGTATAATTGTAATTCAAGTCACACACTATTTAAACAAGTTCAAGTTGTGCAATGACCTAAAACTAGTGCCCTATATACTCATTATACATTATCACGCACTGACAACAACACTATATACTAGAGACATTACGATGTTGAAGACCACTCTTACATGTATGGAAGTTGAATTGTCACCTACATGTCAATCACCATCACATTTCAAGGAAAAGAATAGTTAATCATTATTTGTTATAGTCTTAGACCATTTTACAATCAATATTGATTGTAACTATTATTTTTATCACATATGTACTTTTATTCAACCTTAAGAAAGGGAACACTCATAGTTATTATATGTTATCCTTGGGTTCACCGGATTAAAAAAATAGCTATGTTTCTCATCCTTACTCTTTGATCATGGCTATTCTCATTGTTATTTCTCTACTTCTTTATATACATACGTACTATACATGTTCATGGAAATACAAGAACATTATTCTTATAACTCTTTTTATTTCATGAATTTATTATACTTTTTCATATTTTTATAAATTGTATGTTCATTATAACATAGTAATTTACTATCTAAATTATTGTGTTGTCATCCACTCCACCATACTAGACCTTCTAGTGGTAACCAAATCTATAAGGAAATTTATTGAGAACAAATATATTGTTCCATCTACTTGATATGTGTGGATGTTTAACACTATCTTAATCAAAAGTATATTTGAGTATCAAGCTTTAAAATAATAAATCAAGGGGAGAATTTTTTTAAACTGGACATTTTCCAATGAAAAAGCATCAATATATTACCATATTTGGTGTAAAAAAATGTAGCATTTGTTGTTGGATTTAGTGATTTCTTAATGCTTAACATATCTCTTTTGAACCCAACTTTCCTTCAATTTTATTCTCAAGCATGTGAATTTTAAATTTTTATAATCATTGTTGTTAATTAACCATATTGAAATATATGAAATATCATACCATGTAAATCATATACACCAAGCCTTTTAGAATTTCAATAATTCATTCAAAATTAATGTTAAATTTTATTGTAGCATTACTGTATATTCAATAATTTATTTAATATAAAATATTAAAATAGAAATTTATATTGTCTTTAATGTTTCCTCCTACTATGAACTACACTAGTATTTAAAGGCAAGGTTGAATAAATATTTCCAAAACAAATTATAGCTTAAAAAATGGCCAATGATATTTCTTTATTATGAAATTAATTAATAGAAACCTATAAAATTAATAGTAATATTTCAAATAATAATTACAAATAGATTAAAATGATAGAGAAAATATTTTAAATAAAAAAATGTTTATTATGAAACATAACAAAAATCCAAAACAAAGTGATCTCTAGAAATAACATGCCTTTTGAATAACTAACTATGATAAAAATATTCCCCACTCCTTATTTATACCCTTACATTAATTTATTATAACATATAAGCCCTTAATTAGGTATATATCTATTAAATGATTACTTAAGAGTATTGTGTCATATTTAAGCTATTTATAAACCTAATAAATATTTAAGCTATTTAAAAAAAATCATATTTATTCTCCCAAACTAACAAATGTTTAGAGCAAAATTTATACATTGTTCATCCCCTTAGGTTTACAAGGCAACAATACATGATAAAAAGTTTTTCAAATTAGAAAAGAGAGTTCAATGGTGAAAATACTTAAACAGTGGATTTTATATGAACCAATTTATTTTTTATTTTTTATTAAGGACAAAAGGGTGGAAGTTATTGAATTGTTAGTTATCTTTGATGTGGTATCATTGTTTGCCAAGGTATTTATTAATGATGTTATTGACATGGTTAGATCTTATATAGATAAGGAAACACCTAGGTTAGTAGCCATTCATCTAAAATCACTTTATTCTCTTTCAAATATATCATTTTTTAGAAAATGGAAGGTATGGAAATCGATTTACCATTTTCGCTATTGATTTTAAACCTCTTTATGAGGAATTTTTATGAGAGTAAACTAACTAATTTAAAATAAAAAATTAATGAAAATGATATGTTTATGACACTAATATATATTGGTAGCATGACACAAAATAGTTTTAGGAGTTATATTTAGACATCAACAACATGGTTGACAACAAAAAAACTCACTAATGAGATTGAGGTAGATAATAGCTTACCCTTCTTCGATGTACTCACAAGTTTACTCACAAATTAATTATCCAAAAAATTCTAAGTGTTCTCAAGACCCTTTCCATATAGTATATTTAGATTTGTGAATAGAATCACTTAGAATTAGAGATCAGACATAGATATATATTTTTTAAATAACTAGATATAAAGGGAAATGAATTTCTAGGATTTCAATGAAGTGAAAGAGTTCCAATACAATAGAAATTAGGTGGAGACTTGTTCCTACAGCATTCCTTCCTTCAATAAATGGAATATCCAACAAGATCTATAGTATCCTAAGATAACATAATATTAATTATAATTTTCTACTAAATAAAAAAAGTTAAGAAATATGTCAATATTTGTAAAGGGTCATTTAAAACCAAGTTTTAAAAGTGGGGTTAATAGAATTGAATGTTCTTGTGGGGTCCCTTACATTGGTGAAATAGGGAGTTCCATTTAGACTAGGGTCAAAAAGCATGCTTCAAATATCCACCTTCAAAATAAACTGAAATAAACTTTAGCATAACAATCCTTAGAAATTTAGCACTCCATTTGCATTGAGGATGCTAAGGTCATAACATTGAATAATTATTATTTTATTTCACTTGAGGGATTCTATGAATATTGTAAATTATTCCAATAATTTGAATAGAAATGTGGGATAGGGTTTGAGCCACTCTTGGAGGAAAAGTATTAATAAATTGAATAAGGTCCCCTCACTTTAATTGGTTACAATGTTTTGAAAATGGTGGTTATAGTTTGATACTTAGACAAATAATGTTTTCAAAAAAAAAAATTATTATTTATCATAATCAATGTTGCAGACCACATTTTGTGGTCCTTCATCATGATTATTGATAATATTACAAGCATGATCTCCTTCTATAGATAATTGTAAAAAAAAGATGTGATCACAATGTATATTAATTAATGTAGTGATACCATTATTAAATAAACGTCAAATAAAAATTATTTACTTACACAAACCCATTAAGTATTTTGATTTTTCACCTTGACCATATGGATTATGTGTTTCCATGATTCATTTAGCTCCATCCCCTCATCCCTATTGACGTGATTTGGATGTTTACAAATCTCTACAACCCTCAATTTTATTTTCATAAAATACTCAACCTTGACCAATTTTTTTGCCTTTTCTAGGCATATGTCATGGGATGTTACATGAGCATATTCTACTAGGGTTGATATTTTAATGTAATAATAGTTGATGTTGAATCCATGCTCCTTGATTATTATTTTTTTAATGTTATCTTATCTCTTTGATATATGGTTAACCACATACACAATAGATCTAATAAACACCACATACAAATTTAGGTTCAAGGGGGTATTTATAAGTGAATTTTATCATGATCCTAGTTATATTTTATGGGATAAAAAGGACTTAATTTTATTCTTCCTCTAAGTTTTTTAATTTTCAAAGATGCACATTCACTAAACAGAAGAAAGGATTTATAAATTTATTAGTGTTCTCCTACTAAAAGTGTGACGCAGTCTTATTTTTCATATTATTGAGGACCCTAAATTTGCTTCATATTAGATCCATCTATTTTTAATACCTTTGTTAAATGATGTTTTTCTTCCTTAATGTGGTCTTTATCTCAAATTATAAAATCTATGTTAACAATACTGCATACTTATCTTTTGTGAGGGGTGATGATAAGATGAAGCATCAATGTAGAGATCAATGTGGGTGTGCTTCCTATAAACTTATTAACATAAGGACCCATATCCTTTTACTATTATAAACACATAAAGGAAAGGAAACTACTAGACTCTCTTTCCCATGTGGTTAATCTACATTGGTGTTGTGTAAAAATATTTTATACCATTTATATTTGAGTCAAAAAATTGTGAATATATATATATATATATATAATTTCTTAAAGATATTAGTAACTATGGGAAATAGGGGGATCCCATTACCATGCCTTTTTTCCATTAAACATATAAAATATGATTAAATGAGTCATGGAGTTCCATAATTCATATGTTTAATGTGCATAATAAATATAATTAATGGGCTTAATGTTGATTTTAAATTTATTTAATCACATCATCCATACAATAATTATTATACATTATGATCATCTCTTTGCAAATTGTCAAATTATCTACATATTGAGATTGTGTTTGAAATTTTATCTATCATCCTCATAAATAATGACAAAGTGTGGTATAACATGTTTATTATCAAAAAATTAAAATATTATGGATTACAAAAGCTTGAAGTCTAGTTTTAATTATAACAACTATTTTTTCATTTACTATTTATACTAGAGTGAGTCTAGTTGGCATCATGCACTATTGAAGTGGATTTTATTCACACCCATAGATTTTATTATAAGGTTACCTCTAAAATTTTAGGATCAATGAAAAAGATCACTCCAAGGCATGAGTTACAAGGTATTCAATTTTATAACAACCTGTTAGTGAAATAGTCATTGAGCGACATAGATTATTTACCATGAGTGAACTAGCTATGGGTGAACTTATATATAATTGGAGTGAGTATAAATATGATTATTTATAGCTAAGGTGGGTAGGATTATAAAATAAACTGCAAAAAAAGAGGGAAAACTAAGGCATGAAAGGAAGGTCTATGGAAGTTCAAAGATATAACCTTTCAAGACTAGTATTTGAGCTCAAGTAGGATAAGGTATCTAGACCAATACTTGTTAAAAACTATTATGGTACATAAATAATTAATTATAGTTAAATATTCAAAGGAAAAAAAACACAGTATACTCAAACATGCAAAAATCAAAGGTTGCCTAATTTCCAAATTATTATTGCACATCTACAAGATGATTATGAAAAGCAAGTAAAAGATTTCCAAATCAACTATAGCTAAAAATGAGAGATTGTATTTAAAATAGATGCCTCATACATAATTTTAAGAACTAATATACTATAATTATGGAATGTCAAAGCAATCCAAATAATTGGATAAGAATAAATATTTGCACATCAAGATCAAGTCAAGCAGAACTTATTCAAATTTCTTATTAATCTTAATAGGAAAAATTCTCCTCTATGACTAGGAGGTTAAATTTATATATAATATTTGGATGGGTAATGCCTCATCTCTTGAAGCTTCACCTAATTTTACAAGTCCAAAATATAACCCTTAGTTCAAAATTCATGCAAGGATGCATGTTATAATGATAACAGTCAAAATAGACTTTCCAGTCAAAAATAAATTATGCATGTAAAATAATAGATAGGGAAATAAAGTCCCACTTTGATGACACTAATGAAAATACATAATTATTCTAAAATTAGAGTACTGATGCCATCCTTCTACTTGAATTAGTTAATGAAGACATTGTAACTACAACTATTGTGTAGATTGAGGGCTTTGTGAAGCCGAGGGCATTAACTACCAGTTGTATGCATTATAGACTCATAAGTTTATTAATTTGCCTATAGAACTTCACCCAATGCATATGTTGTATCAAATTATTTATTTATTACCTCAACATTTAATAGCGAGGGATTCAAAATCTTGACTGCTTTAGTCATTAACCTATTTTGTTCTACTTTTGAGCTTCTAAATTCAGTCACTAAGGCTTTAGCTCTTGTGACCTTATATTTCACAAAAATCACCAAATATATCACTTTTTCATTATTTTTATATACTATACCTTCTAATTCTTATTTGAATTCTTCTGCAACTAAGTGGATAAGATTGTCAATATTAGGTTAATTCACAAGCTCCCTTGTCTAGGTGATCACTCTACTTACCTACATATTAGCCAAAATTTGTAATGCTCAGCCTCATGATTTACAAAAGGACTCAATATATTCTTAATTTATCTATGCCAATTTAAGGAGGAATCCCTTTTAGCAATAAAATAGTTTAGTCAACAAGAAATGTCTATATTGGTCATCAAATTCAGCTGATCAAATGCACTAATTCTAGAACATTGGACTAAGAAGTTTAATATCCTTTCTTTATCCTTAATCTTGTTTCATAATGTAACCATATCTTCTCTATGGGCCTAACTGGCTACCATGTATATTCTAATATTGAGAAAGATGTTATACATATTTTTAGCTTCACTCTGTACTTCAACTATTACCTCTTGAAGAACTTGTATGATATTCATATATTTCCATATTTTTAAGGCCTCCTTGGTGATTTGATGTATTTATTTTAGTGTTGACCTAATAGAATCAACAAAATTATTTTAATCCTAAATGTAATCTATAGGATCATTGGGGTTCCTCTTAGGTCTTTTGGCTAGTGAAAAGAGATTCTCTTTTTATTCAAGTTTTATCTCTGCTTTTATCTGTGTATTTATTATTTTATTATTCCTCACTCTTTGTATGGTCTTACTCTCTTTGTCAAACCTTGAAGAAATAGAGGGAATCTCTACCATAACTAGATTTTGTCTTTCATCATGCACATGATGCATCTCCCTTACCCATTAAGGAATTATTAATTCACCTATATCTTACCCTTGGGTATGTTTTGAAGATGTAGAGGGATAAGAGGTCATAGGAAGGGATGTGTTTATTGGAAGAGATAGGGATGGTATTGAGGCACTTATTTGTATGGAAAATTGGTGAATAATTTGGCCTACTACTTTCCAAGGAGATGTTTCATTTATTAGTGTCACCTCCATCAAGAATTTGTTCATCCCTAGGGTTATTTCCACGGTCATTGTTATTTCTGGCAAACCCTATGGTTGGGGCATGGGAAGCTCTATCTAGGTTACCTTCCTTCTTGGTGTTGGTGGCTTAGTAAAAAGGGACACTGTAACCAAATTCTTAAAATAGACCAATTTAGGTGTCCCTATTAATTTTGGTGTGTCATAATTTGTACTAGTAATAATGGAAGTGGAAGATGTAATAAAAGGTATTATTATAGGAATAATTACAAGCAGGCCTTGTAAAATAGGTAATGACTATTCTAATGTATAGTCAACCAAATATATTAATTTATCTGGTTATTCCTCTTCTTCTAGCTCCACATCATCCCTTGTATCCTTCTCTTCTTCCTCAACAACTTATTCAATAACAAGGAGACCAAGATATGGCCTCTCTTCTAGTTTTCTACCTAGGGAAGGATCAATGGAAACCTTGGGATTCCTATGGTATGTGAATATAAGTGGAGTAGAGGGTGGATGAGATGGTGCAAGGGTTGTGAATACAACTATGGTAGGAGATGGAGAGGTATGTGATGAACTAGAGGGTGTGTAAAGCATAAAGGATCCCTAAGGAGACCTGAGAGATATAGGAGAGTCAAGGGGGGTTAGAATTGAAGAAAAATATGATTTTAAGAACTCTATAAGACTTACATGTGTAACATAGGTGACAGGAGGTAAATGAGTCATCAAAAAAATTCTCTTCCTTAGGCTAGCAAGGGTAATTATTATTTTTTCCATGGTGGTTTATGTACCTAAGACTTGTTCATATGAGGTTGTGTAATAGGAAAGAATTTGAGAGCTAGAAATACCTCTCAAAATTTCCTTCCTAAGTTAGGGATTCAACTCTCTTTGACTTACAGACTAATTTGCCTCTTCTTTTATGGCTTGTGCTTTTAGAGATGAAGGATAGTCTAGTTATTAAGAACCTTTTAGTGGAGATGGAGGCCATTATTGACTCCATATGTTATAAACTTCCTCATCTATGGACTCTAGATTATATTGTAGATCCTATGCCAATTCCATTGATATATTCTTATATTTCATCCTTATCCATACTTGGGAGTCATCCGAGGCATTCAATAAACCCTGATCATGGTCATAAGTTTGGTGACCATTAAAAACATGAATTTCATCTTCACTAAGATGGTATTCAAATAACCCCTTATCCTTTTCTTGGGATCCCATTCCTTAAATGGTGTCAGCTATAAATTTTAAGTTGTCCTAGGTTTTCTAATTGATATAAAATGTGACCTAGTCACATACTAGTGTTGCCCAATGTTGTAGGGTGTTTTGAAGTAATAGGACAAATGTTTTTGGCTAAGTTATTCATCAATGCTATTGAAAAATTGATAAGATATATATTTTTCCACAATGTGATCAAAAACATTATGGCATAGTAACAAAGGGATAGTCTTAATACACTCTACTTAGATGATAGTACCATCCAGGTACAACTAGTAATCACCAATTTTAGTGAGTGTCCTTTTTATGCTTTCAAATAATTTAGGCATTATTGTGACATAAATATTATGGTATATGTGAGGGTATACATCATTACTTATTCTTTTAATGTAATTTCTATACCTATGAATAAACATGAAGGAGGAATATTCTCCAACCCTATTCCCCAAATACTTAATTGATGGCTGCCATTCTTGGACATAAGGCTTATATACATTAGCCATAACTACATTTAGTAGATAAGACATCATGTAAAAGTTTCCATCTTTGAGCCTCTTATCAGGGTAGATAATTTTTTATTTTAGTTTTGTACTTATAATCTCTCCCCAGGTTTCTGATTTGTCAATAGTTAATAATATGTCTAGTAGTGGTACCCATTCAACCTAGACATAAGAAATGCTCAAGAATCCATAAAATATGTTCAATAGTGCCATTGTGATGGCAATCTAGGTTTAAACTTAATAATGTAATTAGTGGAAATTTACCCTTTGGGATTTAATCTTTGGCCCTTTACAAGCCATTACTTTAATTTCCTATCCATGATAGTATGCTCAAGCCACACATTTGCATAGACTTTATTGTAGGAAATTTTAGGGAGAGGAAGCCTAAGATACCTTTCAAATTCCCTCCTCGAGATGTAAGAAAAGTTGGTCTAGACCTTCCTCACATGTACAATATCACTTACAATGGTTCTATTTATGAATAGAACCTTTAAGAGGTTAATGCATGACATTACTCTAATTTGTCCACAACATGGTGGAGGTCCTATTATTTGATTGGGAATAAATCATCAATATATTATTTGGCCTTGAGGAAGAGTTTGTCCTTTGTAGAGTAGGACTAAATTGACTCAACCTCCTCCTAGAGTTATGAATAGTGAGGGAACTTAAAATTCATGGCACTATTTTCAAATACTACATCCTTATATTTTATTGGTCTCATAAATGAGAATGGGGATGTGACTATGGTCTTACATTGTTTTGATAACAAAGCCATTACTATAATTTAGTCATTGAAACTTTTGTGAAGTTCTTGACTGGTTCATTTAGCACTCTGTGACTGAATAAAAACTAGGGCTTTCTAGATGCTTAGGAAATTCAAGAACATAATCCATTTTGATTTGAATATGCTAGTCAGCTTTGGTGGGTGCCCCTTTTTTTTCAAGTGTTTTTCATTAATTATTTGTGTTTAGTCATCACTTTAAGACAACTATCAACCATTTTTTAACTTGTTTCTTTTCCATGTTATTGAACATTTTTTCTTATGTTTTGGCCTTACTTTCCTTGGATAGTTCCACATGTTATTTTCTTGTTAACTAGCCCTTTGAAATTATTTGATGTGTTTGGGAGGTTCCACACCTATGAGTTAACATGATTAATCCACATGGCATGATCTAAAATAACTAGAAGCACAAAATCTCAAGGCATTATATGGGTATTTTTTAGTGAAAAACTTTCCATGGTCATTATTTAATGAGATAAAGATAAGTGGAGTGATCTCAGAAGATGTGAAACTCTAGATCTCAGAGCATTAGATTAGAAACCAAAAGATTGTTTAACCTCCTAAATAAGTGGATTAATGTAAGTATGCCACATGTCAACCACTTGAAACCTCAGAAGCTTGGGACTTTGGGACATCAGACTACGAAATGAAGAACCATTTAACCTTCTTATAGTGGTGAGTTGACATGATAGAGACATGTGGAGTGATCTTAGAGGCTAGAAAAATCAAAATCATGGAGGATCATATGAACATGGAAATATTTAGTTTACTAATAAAAAAGTGAAGTTCCCATAGTCCTAGTTTAGTGTGAATATGTTATGTGGCATCTTTGTAGAACCTGAGAGACTTAGAGGGATCAAAAGACTCAATATTTTATAAATGCCTAAAATCTTGAATGACACAAGAGTGAAGTGTCATAACTATGTGATATATTTTTTATGGGCCTGATTGGAGGAAATCGATGGTCTTTAGCTATTAATCCTATGATAAACACACACACACACACACACACACACACACACACACACACACACACACATATATATATATATATATATGTATATATGTATATATATATGTATGTATGTATATATATATATATATATATATATATATATATATATATATATATACTAGGATAGGAAAAAATTGATTCGTTAGTCTAAAAATCATATTAAAGTTAAAATTATGGACAATTTAAGGCTTGAGATGAATTAAGATACCGGTTTAAGCTTAGATTATTATGAATTTACTTGAACAATGATGTATTCTGAAAAATTAACCTTATTACAAATGTGTGATACCCTGCTCATAGATATTTAGGCTCGGAGTCCCCTAGGTATGGGTTTTTAAATAATGGGTCCCTATTTTTAAAATTTTTAAAATGGTGTGCGTGTGTTGGGGAACAACAAATGGTAATTCACAAGGGAAAATAATCTTAAGTATTTTTATAACCCAAAATTTTAAAAACATAATATGACATAACTTAAATTTTAATAAAGATAAAATAAGGAAATCCAACTTATAAGAATAAAACTCTTACTTCCCAATGCAATATACTAACCTTCCTAGTCCTTGGATGAGTGTGTGATTTTGTAAAATTAGTTTGACTTGGGGATGAATATTTTGAAAAAGGATGAAATAAATATTATAGGTCTCACCTTGACTATGAATTTATAACCAATGAAAAAATAGAGCCTTGATATTGCTCTACTACAAGCTAGGCGCCCATAGCCCCAACAGAAATACATATGGTTTCACTCAAAGCCTTGCTCTACTTCTAGATAAACATCCATAATATTAGTAGAGTTTATTTGAATCACCAATCCTTTATTAGTTTTACATTTTTATATCATAAATATAGGAAAGTTGGGAACCAATTTTGGCTGGATGTATGAAAAAACTATTTGTCAATATGCCCCTATTAGTGTATATCCATCCATATGTTTATCATCTTTTATCCAAGTTTTAACACATGAGAGTGAAATGTATCTTTGAAAATGGGAATTTGTACTTTAAATTACATAAGTATATCAGATTAGGTGCCAAAATATGAGCATGACTATTTAGTCTAAATAAAACTAAATCTAGTCATAATGCATACCTCAACTCCAGAAGGTCTAGTACTTGTTAGAATAAATTTATGTGAGTACCCATTGTGCTCCCTTTCAGTATAATCCCCTTTTCATTTGTAATTTTATTTTAGATTTAATTTAATAAATTATCTGAGATAGTTATGCAACTTAAGAAACTAAAAAAGAAAGCATGAAACTAATCTATCAAAAGCAGAAAAACTACTTTAAAGGAAAACAAGTGCAAAAAATAAGAAATCTAATTTAGAAAGCAATGAATCTAATATAATCCTACTCTTAATATCCATTCATATTTCACTCAGATTCATTCCAAATTGGAGCAGTGATGAAGTAATGTTTCAAAAAATGTCTATTGATTGGAAAGGTTAGGTCCTTACCTTAGAGGTCTTTTAACTTGAAGGCATTATTTCCTAGGATTTCAAATACCTGATATGGTCCAATACAAAATGAAGTGAACTTGTCATTCTACCCTTTATTTTCTTGTGTTTTATCCTAAAGGAGAACTAGGTTTGAAATCCTAAAAACCTTGATCTTGGATCTTTTGTCAAACCAACATTTGATAATATATTGATGTTTGTTGAAGCTATGTAGTGCTTCAATTCTTATATCTTCTAATTAGACTATCTCAAGTAGTATATAATTTACCTTCTCATTTTTACCCATATATTCTCACATGAATTGGTAAGTTGATAGCTTAAGAGTAAAGGGGAAGACTAGCTATCATCCATGCACCAGTAGAAAAGGTGAAGCCTTGAAAGTTTTTTTGTGCCTAGTTCAGTCTACCTATAATGCATATTTCAATAAGAGATGCCATGCTCTTGGTTTATTATATGTATATTTTTTTATGAAATCCATCAATTTATTATTGGTTGATTATGTTATGCCATTTCATTATGGGTAATGGTTTGAATAGAACTTGAGGTTGATCTGATTATGGTAGGCCCATTTTGTGAATTTAGTTGATTAAAACATTGGACCATTATCACATACCAATGAAATGGGTGTGATAAATTGAGTGAATATATTTCCCTCTAAAAAATTAGTGACATCTATGGCTCATGAATTTTTAGTAGCAATAGCCTCTATCCACCTGGTACAATAATTAGTAGCTATGAGGACAAAATTATGTCTTACTAAAAAATTTGGATTTGTCACCCCAACAAAGTCCAACCCCCATTGGGAAAAAGGGCATCCTTCAATGGATAGATGTAAAGGAATGGTAGCATTCAATTTTATCTTTACAAACACTTGACACTCATAGAATATTTTGACATGGTTATGAAAATCCTTGAATATTGTAAGCTAGTATTAACCCATCCTCAAGATCTTATGGGCTATAGTATTGCCAAAGGGGTGCCCACTACAAACATTTTTATGTAGGTTTTATAGGATGTCTTTAGCTTCCTCTTTCAAAACTCTCCTTAAATAAGATGCCTTTATAATTATTTTTATAAATGACCCCTTTCTTGATCATGAATTGGGTTGATTTGAGCTTGAGGGCTCACTTTTTCTCTCTGCTCAACTCTAGAGGACATACTCCTATAAGTAAATAACGAATGATATGTGAATACCATTCTCCTCCTATCACTTGGGATTCATTAAATTGTATGATGTGGATGGATGGGTCATTTTAAGTCATCAATTGTATGATACACTGGCCTCTTATGATGTTAGCTAGCCTAATTTCAATGTTGAACTCTCAGATTTTGTCCATCCATTTCCCTCTCCTTTCTCCCAACTCATTCTGGATGAGCATGGGTTTGACAGATATGTGGGGGACAATATAATATGTCTTATTTCATAGTATATAATGTCTAAGTTTTTTAATGGCCTTGATCAAGGCATATATCTACATGTAAATAATGTAGTACTTAATTTTTGAATTCTTTGAGTTGGTACTCATGGAGGCAATGGGTTGTTCATTATATTTTACCTTTTGTATCAATACTAAAATAATGGTATGTTCTAAAGTGAATGAATACAGATATAAAATTTTATTCAAATCTAGGCTTATCAAGACTAGAGCTTGAGCAGTCAATGATTTAATATCCTAGAAATATTTCTTGTTTTTTATCATCCACTCAATCTTGGCATCCAATTTTAGCATGGCATTCAATAGTCTGACTATTTATACAAATTAGAAATAAAATTTCTCATGAAGTTATTCTTGCCAAATAAAGACTTCAGCTCTTTCTTACTATTAGGTATGCTTAGCTTAGAGATGGCTTGGATGTGGTCTAGGTTGATGGAGATCCCTTCTTTGTTGATAATATGGTCCAATAGTTTTCCTTGAGTCACCTTAAAAATGAATTTCTTGGGGTTTAGATAAACTCCATACATCCTACACTTGTTTAGTATTTTCTTTAAGTGGCTTACATGCTCATCCCTACTCTTGGAAAATAATTTTAGATCATCCATGTAGATGATGATGTACTTCCCCACTAGTCCCTAAAAGGTGAATTCCATTTCTCTTTGGAAAGTGTCCCTTACATTTATTAGGTCGAATGAAATCCTTTTATATGTAAAGGACCCCATTTGGTAGTGATAACAATATTCATCCTATCTTCTACCTTAACCAATACCTGGTTGTAGCCTGAGAATCCATCCAAGAAAGACATCATCTCTGAGCCACTTACCATTTGAATTACTTTGTCCATGGAAAGTAGAAGATAATTGTATTTTTATGAAGCTCTGCTTATGTTCCTAAAATCTACACACACCCTAATTTCTCCATTATTGTTTTGACTAGTACAAGATTAGATACCCAGATCAAGTGCATATGGGTAAAATAATCTTAGCATCCAAGAGCTTCTATACCCCACTCTTTATGAGAGGTTCTAGGAACTGATTTATAGGCCTCTACCTCTACTTGAATGGCTTATGTTCTAGTCTTAAAGGAATGGTGTGGGTAATGACTCTAGGATCATATGTCAAAGTAATGACATCTTTGTAATTTATAATAAATCCCTTCATCTTGTGTTTTTCACTTTTAGTACATATTAGACTTATATTCACTAGTTAAGGAGCCTGGTTAATCCCCAAGTTTTCCTTGGTGAAGTCAAATTCAGTTTCTTCTAGTTGAATCTGATTTTGGACCTGAGGGTAGATATCAAAATCTCATTCCAAAGAAACCATGCCCAAGGGAATTCAGTTTTATTTTAGCTGTAGAACACCTTCATCATCCATATCTTCAGTCTGCATATGCTAGATAGTTCCTTCATCTATTATTTGGGCTTCAAAAGATCTTGAATTTTTCAAGAACTATATGATTTTTTAATCAAGATCAAAAACTTGGAAGTTGTCCACATTTTCAAGGATAGAAGGGCATGGAACCAATTCCACCAAAAATTTATAGATTTTTTACTCCTAAAGTAGTGCCAAATTAGAGGTAAAGGCTACTAAAAAATCAAATGTTTGATTCTTTTCTCTTGAGATGGCCTTGTGCTGAATACTTCAAAAGATTTAATCAAGTCCCAAGGTCAATTTTTGTACTTATTTTGGTATACAAGATTTCACTAGTACTTGTTTCTAATCTAGTTTACAAATAACTCTCAATCATCAAACATTAATAGTTATTTGGCATTTTGCTTTAATGTAAATTATAGGCCTAAGATTAGGGCCTCATATTTAGTTTTGTTATTGGTGAAGAGGAATTATAACATATAAGCAGCCAGGTATTGTTTACCTTATGGGTCTATTAGAGCCATGCCTATGCTAGAATATTGCTTTGAACTAGCTCCATAAAAGTGTAGAGTTTACAATTAATAAGGACCTTCAAATTATTATTCATGCAATTGTTGTTTGGTGGTGAACATGTATACACCTATGTGTTTTGTTACAAATTTTAATTACTTGTTTTTAGTGTTGTAATCAGTGATCAAGTCTTCATTTTAGGCTCTTTATTTACCCTAATTTTGTTTGGAACCCCTTTCCAAGGTATCCACACATGAGAAAAATCTATGGTTATGCATCCATTTAACATCTTTGACCAATATTCACTTAATAATAAGCCATATGCTTCTAGGATATCAACAATTAGGATGTCAATATTCTGATACACACATGGCTCTAGTGTCAATTGTTTGTGCACATTTATCAATTCTTTGACACATAGGACTACAAATTTATCCCACTCTTTTTTACTTGTGGGAGTCAAACCCAACTTTTGGCAAACAACCATAGGCATCACATTGGTTGATGCCCCAAAATCAACCAAACAATTGTGTACATTTGTTCTAAACATTCAAACTAGTAGTACGAATGGCAGTATTACATTTGCATGGGTAGTATTGGACTTGTCATAAGTCCTCCTACTATAGTATGTATTTCATGCATTTTCTCACATTTTCTAGTGTATTAGTTAGCTATTTCATCTTGTGGTAAGTTTATCCTATGTGATGATTTATCCCACATTGAACAATTTAGATAGTTTAATATTTCACCTTACCTATATATGCAAGATCTTTCTTTTGTACTAGCATGCCTAATTATGTTTCATTTTGAATAATATATGATTTGCCTTATTTTTGCATATTATATCTACATCTTCCTTGTGTGATGTTTTGTTGCTAACACTTCAAATTCTTGGGTTGGAATTCCTTTACCAATCCTAACATGGTACTAAAGCCCTAAATAAGTTACAACCATCCATTATCTTACAATTTTTAGATAATTTTATTCTACTTCCCTTATCATGGAGAGGAAGCATATAAGAGAGGCATGCGAGGAGATATTGGTGCCCTTTTCAAGATTTTTTGAAGGTTTTGAATCCTTTTATTATTTTTGAAGCTTTTTTTGCTTTTAAGGTAGTGAAAGAGCTAGAGTAAAATAATGTGGAAAGGCATTGAATTTGCAAAGGAAGAAGAAATATTTGCATTGAGTGGAGGATAGGTATTGGAGAAGAAGCTTTGTGGGCATTTGGTGCTATTGTGATCTTGGCATCACCTTTCCAACATAAGCATTATCTTTTAATAAGCTTGGAACCTTTTTTTAAGGAATTTTTATATCTAATATTGGCATCAACCATTAGATGGCATTGAAATATCTGATGAT
This sequence comes from Torreya grandis, assembly GCA_037957365.1. Taxonomy (NCBI): domain Eukaryota; kingdom Viridiplantae; phylum Streptophyta; class Pinopsida; order Cupressales; family Taxaceae; genus Torreya; species Torreya grandis. The sequence continues at coordinate 1,504,438 of JARHVA010000091.1, read as the reverse complement.
TGGTGTTATTTTCTACTTATTTGAGATCTGTATAAGAGTTGGGCATTGGATTTTTTTATTTTTTGTGCTAATTTTTTTATTTTTTCAAACCTACCTTAGAGTTTTATGTTTTTATAAATTTTACCTATAAGATTGAGATATAGAGATATGTTTTGGCCTTAAAATATGATCATTAACCATTGACACTAGAAGAAGAGATTTGAGGAGAGATTTGAGCCAAATGTTGCGATATTCTCAAGGTGGCATTGGAATAGGCATCCTTTTTTGCTAAGGCATCATCCTTTTTTTCAATTTTGACCAAGTTTGAAGACAAACAAGGCATTGAATCTGAGGATTGGTGATTGCAAGAGAGATATACACTAAGTAACAGGAGACTTTGACATTTCTATACAAATCTAAATCGGAACTTTTATCTACAACTTTGGCATCAAGTATATTATTTTAGCTATACAAGTGTCATTTCAAATCTACTAAGAAAACCACCTATTAGGCATCAAATTTTGTTCTTTAGCTTTTGGTGTTGAAGATCAACTTAAGGCAATTTTGATAGGTCTTTTCTAGCTTTGGCCTAGGAAGGCACTATAATACAAGGTGGCATCTTAAATTTGCTCATTGGCATCATTTACAAATCTTTTTTATGGTGTTGGATTTTCATAATATCCTTTTTTATATTTTATATTTGTTTATGGGAGATCTAGAACCAAAAACAATAGTTTTTGTCCTTTTTGTCTCTCAAAACAACTGGTTTTATTCAATTTTTACTTTTACAAGTTTTTTTGCCTCAAGTGGAAGAATAGTTCACTTGCATAAGAATAAAATTAATCAAGAGGATATTTTTTCATGCTATTTGATGTTTGTAAGGTCGTGGTTCAATTATGGTTCCAATAAGTGGTTGTACAACTATGTTCTTTTCTGATTTGGTCTCAAAAACTAGTTTATTGTGATTTTTAATGTTTTAACCCATTTTATGAGAAATCATAATGCTTTTAAATTTTGAACGATAATTTGGATTTAAGTTATATTTTTTTAAAGTATATTTATTTATTTATTTATCCATTAGTATAATTAATCTATTAAAATTCCTTAATTTTATAAAGTGCTAAATTGGTGGGGGGGGCGGGAGCAGGCGGTTTCCTATAATTCAATATTTTGGGGGGTTATCTCGGTGCCAATTTTGTGCACCATTTGCATTATTTTTGATCTTTGGTGATTAGTTAGCATGGATTCTAATTTTGGTGTTGACCATTGTGAGCGTTTGATTACACATAATTACCACACATGGAGACCTTGAATGGAAATAATCATAAAGCGCAAAGGATTATGTTTCCTAATGAATAAAACACAACCATAGTTTACACATGAATTTGAAACATTCTAATACCAATATAATTTTTAAGAGTGTATGGTATTGACTGGGGGATACATGAGTGATAGTCTTTTATTTCATTTTGATGGGTGTGATTCTCCATTTAAAATGTGGACTAAGTTAAAGGGTTTGTTTTGGAAAGTAGATCACTTGAGAGCGATGTAGCTTGAAGTGGAGCTTACTTCACTAAATACTGATGACTTTGCATCTATTATAAACTACCTCACTAAATTTAATCATTTTTTGACACATTTGAAGGGGAGTGAATGAGATAAAAAGGATGAAGAGTGTGTATACTTGATCTTGTCTAAGTTGAGTGGCCCATTCTAAATATTTTCTTCTTCCTTTTCATTTAGTATGGATGCATTATGCACTATATTTAAAATTCCAGATCTAGAGTTGTGTTGTGAGAGACTTACTAGGGAGGAATCCAAATTGTCTCACCTTGAGTCTTCTACCTCTCAAAATGTATTAGTGGCATCACATCCTAATACTAAGCTAAAATCTAAGTGTAAGAAGAAGAAATCTCCTCCTCCACCTCAAAATTCACCTAAACCCAACACTAATACATCTAAACCCATACCATCTTCTAATTATAAGAACGAGTATAACATATCTTATTCCTATTATGGGGGGTCTGGTCATGAAGAGTCTAGGTGTTTCAAAATAATGCAAGCATTAGATGATGTTGTTAGGAAACACAAGATTTATATCTCCACTCCTCCATATCATGAGCATGGGAAATGACTTAATGTTATCAAGAGATCACAGTTACATATTTTAGATAGTTGGGTTCTAAATTTTGATGCTTCACACCATATAAATTCTACTAAGGATTCATTTGTATCTATTGTTTTGAGTTGTTCTTCCAACATTGAGGTTGGAGATTATTATTTCATTTTTGTTAAGGGCAAGGGTGACATACAACTAGATGGTGGCTACATTAATGATGCATTATATGTTCCAGACATCACCGCCAATCTACTTTTAGTGTATTAAATTTGCCATTCTGGTCAGGGTAAGAAAATGACTTTCATACCACAGGGTGATAAAGTTCAAGCTTTGTTAGATCTACACACACTTATTTTATAGGGTGTTATTGATAATAGTTCTTGACTTTATTATTTTTATGGTTTTGATGATACTCCTCCTATAGGGACATGTTTAGTTTCTCATATAAATTATAAGAGCCAGTTTTGGAATGAGAGGTTTGGATACCTAAACTACAAATATTTAAAAGAGTTGAGCATTGAAAATATGGTAGAGGGTCTTCCTAAAATTTCAAGTCTTGATGTAGTTTTCCCTAGTTGTGCATTAGGGAAGTAACACTAGGATCCATTTCCTAAGGGCATGTCCATGAGAGCTTCTTCACCACTTGAGCTTATGCATAGTGATTTGATGATCTTTCTTACTTATTTTAATGGAGCTAAGTATGGACTTACCTTCATTGATAATTTCTCATGGCATACTTGGGTTTATTTACTCAAGTATAAAAATGATGTCTTTGCTCAATTAAAAGTATTTAAGGCTTTGGTCAAGAAGCAATCATCGAGTTACATCAAGAATTGATGTACATATAATGGGGGGATTACCTCAGTTGAGAGTTCTTTAATTTTTTAGTAACCCATGGTATTATTCACTAGTATTCTATTACACATACTCCACAACATAATAGATTAGTAGAAAGGAAGAACCAAACTCTAAAAGATATGGCTAAATACATGATGCATTCATGAGATTTACATCCTATATATTGGGAAAATGTAGTTAATTATGTGAACTATATTCAGAACCACACCATCATATTGATCACATAAGCATGTGACTTTGGAGGAGGCCTGGTCTAGAACCAAGCCTAATGTCTCATTTTTTTTAGTCTTTGGGAGCCTTACTTTGGTATTTATACCAAATAATAAAAGGAAAATATTAGATAAACAAAGCAAACCTTTGATTTTTGTAGGCTATTGTGAGGACATGAGAGTTTATCTTGTTTTATATCTTGATACTCATAATATTCATTTTTTAACACATCTATATTTTGATGAGCACTTCACATCTCATGAATCTTCATCTCCTTCCATGCCTTCTTTTTTTTATGATTCATATCCTGTATAGGATTTATTATTTGAGGAGCCAATTTAGAAGATTACTAAAGAGGTTATAGAGGATGAGGATCCTATTCACATTGATGTTTTCACTATGCCTAGATGGGCTTGTACTACAAATTTTAAGGTAGCACCTTTCATTCAAGATATTCCACCTACTTGACATCATCATACACATTCTATGGGCATTGGACTTTTATGCTAGTCATTCTATGGATATCCATAATATGTTTCACAGGCTCATGGGATATAGAATGATGTGATGAAAGATGAGTATTCTTCATTGATGAAGGATCACACTTGAGATTTGGTTACTCTTCCTAAGGTAATAAAGTTGGCTAGGTGCGTATTTACTACACTAAGTATATAGATGATGAGTCCATTAACAAGTATAAGACATGTCTTGTTATAAAAGGATTCTCTAAAGTTGAAGATATTGACTATTCTGAGACTTTTGTGACCATTACCAAGATGGATTCTATTATCCTTGTTCTTTATCTTACTACATAATAAGGTTGGCTAGTATATCAGATGGACATTAAGAGTGATTTATTTTATAAAGAATTGCATGAGAAAATCTATATGAAGCACCCTGCTTTGGTTTTTCATAATTTATCTATTATTTGTCAACTTAGGAGGTCTTTTTATGGTCTCAAACAGAACCCTCAGGCTTGGTATGAGAATATGGATTCATTTCTTCTCTCTACTAGCTTTGTTCATTTCCACTCTGATCTTATAGTGTATATTCAGTGTATTGGAGAGGACATTGTTATTCTAGTCTTGTATGTTGATGATCTACTTATCACAAGCAACTCCTCATCTTAGATTCAGACTATTTAGTAGGGACTTTCAACACAGTTAGACATGATAAATCTTGGTCTTTTGCATTTCTTCCTTGGTTTACATACTTCACAATCAAATATAGGGATTTATTTGAATTATCATAAGCACACACTTGATCTTCTTCAACATTTTATCATGGTTGATTGCAAGCCAAGTCCTCCTTTTTAGTCTAGAGTGACTTTCACTACCTCTTTTACTACTCCACTTTGTGATCTTACACTGTATAGGAAGATGGTTTGGAGTCTTATGTATTTGAATCATACTTGCCCTAAAATTTCATTTATAGTTGGGATTATATCTATGTTTGCATATGATAGTCATTGAAAGACTACCAAGAGAATTTTATAATATTTATAAGTCACTACTCATTTTGGATTACACTACACTAGGGGTTCTACTCAGTTAATTGGATATAATGATTTAAATTGGGTAGGTTCTCTTGATGACATGCATTCTAGTATTGGCTACATATTTTATCTTATATGTTCACATATTGTTTGGTTGTGCAAGAAGTAGTATGTTAATACACTTTCATCTACATAGACTAAGTATAGGGTAGAATTTACAATGAGTTAGTAGGGTTTTTGGTTTCATCAATTATTGATAGAGTTTGGATTCATGTAAGATTCACCCACTATACTTTGTTGTGATAACTAGAGTGTAATTCATATATCTCATAACCCAGTTGAGCATCAATGGACCAAACACATTGAGGTACATATACACTTCATTCATCAACACATTTAGGATGTAATTCTTAGTTTGGAGTATATTCTAATTCAATATTAGGTTGTAGACATCTTCACAAATCCTTTTACATCACCTCATTTCATTGAGTTGTATGACATGCTTAGGGTTTCATAAGTTATCCTTAGGGGGTATTCATGAGGGCACATTCCATATTCATTTCATAGATACATATTGTACATGAGTAACTTATTAGGCCTTATTTCTAGGACTCATATTGTGGATATACCACTATTTATTTTTTGGATTTTGTTATCCCCTAGCTTCACTTGAGGGGATGTTAGAGTATGTATTTCATGCATTTTCTCATGTTTTCTAGTGTATTTGCCAGCTATTTCATCTTGTAGTGATTTTTTCCAATGTAAGGATTTATCCTACTTTGTTCAATTTAGTTAGTTCATTATTTCACCTTACCTATATATGCAAGATCCTTCCATTATACTAGCATGATTCATTTTGCTTCATTTTGAATAATATATGACTTGTCTTGCTTTTGCATATCATATCTGTATCTTTATTATAGTTTTGTTTTTAACACTTTAGATTCTAGGGTTGGAATGCCTTAACTATTCATAACACATCTGTGTTAGGGCCTTGAATAGTAGATCCCTCTGTTTAGTGATCTGAGCTAGCTCATGAAGACTGATGTTAGATTTAATATTTTTCATGTCTTTAACAATATTGAATCCTTCATTTCCCTAATTCTCAAAGATCTTTGACTGATCCTTTTGATTAGGAGGAGGTTGATTATCCATCTTATGTGGAGGATGATTATCTCTCTATGATAGCGTTAGATTATTGTTATCATTCAGATTAAGAGGATTGGTGGAACTATTATTTAGAGGTGTCAAATAATTCATAGGCTACTTGATTTTCAAGTTTTAGTTATTTTTGACCTATTGGTACTACTAGAAAGTATGAACCTCATCTGTGTTATCTTTAGGTTCATTGTCATCTTTCCCTAAGAAGGGAAAGTCATAGATTTCAAATACCATAGTCATGCTAGGGTTTCCTGAAGAATTTTATGAAGATGGCTCTTGCTAACTAGTATAATTTTCTTGCCTTTTGGATTCCTACTAGAATATTTTGAAATCAATGCAAAATTAGATACAATCCAGTTCCCCATGTTGCATGGTTTTATATACTTGACACTATTTTATAAGAGTTATGCCCATAATATTTAACTTTGACATCCTATTAGAAGGAACTTGATGTTCCTCATTATTCCTAGACCTCTTGAAAGGCCTATTATACCTTTATAACCTATAGCCTTGATTTTTATAATTGGAGTTATGTTAAATTATATTATGCATACATTTATTCATGCTAAGGAATTAATTAATCATTTTTTATACCATTGTCTATATGGATTCCATTTTGATCTTATTTGTGTTAGGATAATTATCCTATGTAGAAGTATTATTAAATGGTACAGAAGGTTGACTCTAGCCCTGATGGATAAAAGTACAATTGTTTAAGAAATTAACATAATAATTTTGGCTAACATGGTTTAATGGTAATTGATTATGGACTAAGGTTTAGTTTTGTGATACAATATGCATTTTGGGTTATATTAGGGATTGGGTTACAATCTGAGTAAATAGGTCCAAGATTGAGTGGAGGTAATTATTGTAATTAAGGATACATTTATTTATCTATATTAATTACCTCTGCATAAGCCAAGGGTAATGTATCAATGCTAACATACCTATGTAGAAACACAATAGTCATGGAATCTAGGGCATTTTTATACATTTCTAGGGCCAATAGATCATTAGGTTGATAGGTAGACACTAATATGCTATACATATGTTGAAATTGAGTGTTGAAAGCTTGAATTGGCTCATTGGAACTCTTCTCATGGCAAAAAAGTGTTGATAGATAACACATTCACTAGTAACTTGGCCAAACTAGGTTAAGAAGATATGTTGACATTTTTTCCAGGTTGTGATTGACCATTCCATAATATTTAGAAACTAGTCATAGGCTACTTCTTACAAAGTGAAAGGGAACAGTCTTCAAGCCACATCCTCATGAATTAAGTATCTCTAAGATGGATTTGAATTCATTTATATGTTATTCGATTGTCCTTCCTCTCAAAGGAGATAAATAGGGGAGATATTTCTTCAAGTTTCTAGGAAAATCATGCACTGATCTTGATATATTGAAATCCAATCAACCAAGATGGGGCTTGAGGTGGGAGGTTACACTGAAGTGGAGGATTAAGAGGTGGATTCTAGGGATGGGGCATTAGAACTATTGGAAGGTGATTCTATCTCCTCGAAGATGATGAATCTAACTTGGGTCTCTTATAAATACATTTATTAGACCTAGCCTTTATATGCATCTCCAAAGGTGGTTGTAACATATTACTATCTAAGGTTTTGACCTTGTTATTCATCTGAGTGAATCCAGTACAACTCGAGTGATTTTACTCATTCCAATAGAGGTATAGGTTGATTGACCCTCCTTATAGCATTGATTTCAAAGATTCTATCGATTTGGGTTTTATACACACCCATAGAGTTTCTTACGAGGTTACGTCTAGCATTTTAGGATCAGTGAATAATATGAGTCCAAGGCATGAGTTACAGGGTATTTGGTTTTCTAATAACTTATTGGTGGAATAGCAGTTGAATGATACACATTATTTAAAAAGGGTGAACCTAAATCTACTTAAAGTGAACATAAGGATGATGATTTATAACTAAGGTTAGGAGGATTGTAAAATAAACTACAAAAAAAGAGGGGAAATTAAGGTTGAAAAAGAATGTCTATGGAATTTTAAGGATAAAGCCTTTCAATACTGGTATTTGAGCTCAAGTAGGATAAGGTATTTGTACCAATACTTGTTGAAAGCTAATATGACACACAAATAATCAAATATAGTTAAAGAGTCAAAGGGAACAAAAACATAGTATACTCAAACATACAAAAAATATTAGGTGTATACATATTTCCCACCAAAGCTCATTACATGCTAAGATGTTATAAAAACTCTCACCATATGAGTTTCAATAATGATATAATCTTAAACCATATTAGTTTTCATTAATTATTAATTTTAATCAATTAATGGTAATTATTCTCTTGTTTATCACATGTTATTTGGGTTAATTAATTCGAATTATGTATTTCTGTCATAATTTATTGAAAATCTAATTATCCATATGACATTTATGAAATTGTGCTCTCTTAAAATATTTTTAGTATTATATATTTCCTCATCTTAGGAAAAATCTAAAATTTTCTAATTTTTCTAAGGTTTATTTCATTTCATACTTTATGGTTAAATAATCTTAGTTTCATTTATCTTTGATTTGAAGCTTAGTTTACTTTTATAATATTTTGTCAAATCATAAGCCACATGGTTGGTGTGTATATAATCAAGATTAATTTGATCTAAGTATACAAAGATGAAGGGTGCTAATATGAGTCAAGAGTGAAGGTATGATATAATAGTGTGCAAACATCTCTTACAAGTACCATGTGTCGATCCCACCTCATTCCTGGTATATGCATTTAAGTAGATTGATGCATCAACAAGCCCTATAAGAAAAAATGTCATCAAACTTATAATGCAAAAAATATTAGGTGTATACATATTCCCCACCAAAGCTTATTACATGCTAAGATAGTGTAACACATGATGGTGATTTGGCATATAAATTTAATAACATGGAAGATCATAAATAAAAATAAATGTTGAAAAAATGAAAAGAAAATGAAAGTAAACAAATAAAAATATGTAACTCCATTTACTTTTTTGACTCTAGATGTTACATTACATGTATTTCAACTAAAAAAAGGCACTAATTGAGAAGAACAAAGGGCAACCTTTTTGTTCTTATTAATACCTAATAATTCTCTATTTTGCTAAGATCATAATGTTTCTTTAGGTTTGTAAAAAAGGACCAAAAGAAACAATTATATGGTAAAATACATAATCTAGAGGTAAATAACCAAAAATTTAAAAAATTTAAAAATTACTTTAAGTAGGAAAGAAGAATTTCATTTTCTCATTTGTTATTTTTGGAAAACCAAAGCTTTGATTGTCCAAATTTAGTGTAACTAGAAATTATGTCTTAAGGATTATGAGGATAATGTACTATCAGTGCATGATACAACTAATATAATATATCCATTAATACCATGTAGTTGGTTTATACAAGTTGGTGATGTTGTACAAGAGTTATAATGGCAGGAGTAAGCTACTATTCCACCATAAAACATGGTAGGAGGAGATGGTGTGGGATGGAAGAAAATGACTAGGGAATAAATAACTTTGACTAAGGAGATCATTATCCATAAGGTGATTGTGAATTAAATGCCCTAGCTAGAGATAGAGCTAGCTAAAGCACAAGGAGAGGTATAGGGATTAATAGCTTAGACTCACACACTAGAAAGGTCTCTACAAATAATGACATATATATGATCTTTAAGAAGCATGGTGCCTCACCCAACACCACATGCAGATTGAAGGAAAACCACTGAGTTAGTTATGTATACATTTTTTTTTTAATGTAAAATACAATGACACTCATGTATATATATTTCATTTTTTATCTCCAATAGATTATGATTATGGTTTTGTATTTTTAGCACATACTATGGTTTTAATATCCTGTTATGGGAAAAAGTTGTTTGATGTAATGTTTTGTTTTTTATTATGAACAATTACATAGTAAAAAACAACAAAAAATATGAATGAAAAATGACTTATTAAATAAGTAGATGGAAAAATCAACAAACAAAAGATGTATTAAAATATTTGAAAAATGAATGTAAAACACACCCAATGTAATTAAGATACAAATCTTAAGATAAAACATAAGATATGTAAAACATTGTGATAAAAAATTCACAAATCACATAAAAATGTAAGATAAAGTTAGTCATAAGATGCTAAAAATAAATATAGAAAGAGATACCCAATGTAAGAAAATATGAAAGATAATCAAACAAGGATATGTGAAAAATGTCAAAATGTCATCCAATGTAAAACAAGTAATAAAAACTTGAATCCAACATAGGGGAAAATAAGAATGTGAAATTAAATCTAATGTAAGAGAAGTAAAAACTCAAATAAAACAAGGACATGTAACAAAAGAAACAAAGACATCAATGAGTTTAAAGTTGAAATCAATGCTTGTGCTAGAGTAATGTATAGGAAAAAACAACCATCTAAAGACATAACTATGATGACAAATATGGTGTGGAAATAAATGGTGATATGAATTTTTGAGGAAGACATGGTTGTATTCCCCAACGTCTTACAATGCAAATCTGAAGCTAAAAATATAAGAGATGCTATAAATGAATGTTATGATTCAAATATGAAGAAAAGAGATAGAAGAAGGGAAATTAAAGAAGAGGGATGTGATCAAATAAAATTAATACCTAAAAAGGTTATAATTGGAAAGAGAGAATGGAGATATAAGGATTTAAGGCACCATAAAGATAATGCATAAATCCTTAATGGAGATGCCACACTATTTTTAACTGGAAAAGACTAAGAACTGCTAACATTAAGGACCTAGATAACCCCACCTAGAAAGTGTAAGATTGAGATAACAAGTGAAGCATAAATATTCATATAAAGGTTATATACATGAAAAATAAAATAACCCTACCTTCCCACAACATGTTCCCCACTCCTCAAAACCCTTTATAGATCTAGTAGTCTATTGTTAAGATTGGGTATTTGTGTGATAAAGTAGTGACACTAGAATGTAAGATAAATATAAGTAATGATGTAATGAGATATCCTACCTTAGTCTACTTTCCTACTAAATCCTAATGGACCTATGATCTATTATGAGGCTAACTATGGAATTCTAACTTCATTTAAAATGATGTGCCAAAAATATCGTCTTTTGGTGTGATTTAACTTTAAAGATATAATTTAACTTTTAACATTGATTTTTCTTATGATTTGTATTTACAAAAGTTTGGATTTTTTAATTTTCCTCCTCCATATAGATTTGTAAAAACCAAAAATGGGTACTAAAAATTACCAACACAAGAGAGCCTACATTCAATTGTTTGAGAAGATAAACTAAATACCATGATGCCTACAGAGTCATAAACTTGAACCATAAGAAATGTTGTAATATTGAAACTGACCCAAGTGGTCCTTTAGTGAAAGGAGAGGGAAATATATGGATATTGGAAGATCCATCCATGTGAAAAGGGTGATACAATAAATATAGTTGATCAAAATAAGGGAGAGTTTTTACTTCAGAAGTGACTAGAAAAAAAGAAGGGATCTAAAATTACATGGAAATGCAAGTCAATTTGTGAAAATAATATCTAAAGAATATAAATGTAATGAAATATGGTGATAATGTCACTAGAAAAGCCATACTAACCTACATAGGGTCTATCACAAACACTAATAATATAAATCATCCCAAAAGAGGGTGAAGAAAAGAAGATACCAAAGAATCATAAATAAACTAATGCTAAATGTAAAAATGTTATAAGATGCAAAACATAAACCTAAAGATTCTACTTAAGATACACAAGGGAAACAAAAGTTGACTATAAATCATCCCAAAAGAGGAGGAAGCTAAAAATATTGTAAAGTAAACTATGGATGTGCTACCAAAGATCTATAATGGAAAATAATGCCGATTATAAATCATCCCAAAAGAGGGGTAAAATAAGATGTTAAAATGATACTATAATGAGTCTAAGAAACAATAATTATTGTCTAAAAAGTGTTATAAAAAAATATGAAGTATAAAATATATTAAAAATAAAGCATTGAAAGTAAAGATTATGATAAAATATATATATATATATATATATAAAATTTATGAGAATATATTTCATTATTTCATTTTACATGATATGATCTCATAATTATCCATAGTCTCTTTTTACTTTTCTAAGAGTCATGCAAGGATTAACTTGTGGATGAACTCCAAAGAAAAATTAGGCACACTAAAAGGAGGAAGACATGGAGCCTCCTAATGAGAATAACATATGCGAGGAAGATGATATGCCATTATATAAGTAACATGACACATATTATGATCTAAGATGTAGTTTTGACCCTAACAGAGGCTATTCCTTCATCTTATATGGACTATGTGAATGCTATTGGGAATATCAAGGTGAAGGCCTCATAAAATATAAAAAATACCTTTAAATAGTTATATAATTATCCATATAATGTGCAGAACACTCATGTAAATTATAATACACCTCCCCATTTTAGGGATATAATTAGGTGTAATCTTTAGAGGTGACATGTTCAATTGAAGGGAAAAGTTCACTACCTTTTGACAAATTACATCTAAATAATATCAAAGACCTTGATAGTTAGTCAATTAATGTGTACTAATATCATGTAATCAACAAGAATTCCTAGGAGCATAATATTTGGGTAAATTAATTTCATGGGAGGAATTTAGACTTTCAGCTTTTATTATGTTAAAAATTACTAGTAGGCTCTAAACTTATGAGTTGAATGATTGGATATTTTTTGAAACTCATGATATGGCTATTTATACGGGGTGGGTGTGCATGGTGTCATATCAAATTATGTGGAGGAACATAGTGAGGTCTTTCTATAGTCCCATCTCGATGCCCCATATCATCACTATTGGGTCATTATTAGTTTACTCAAGAATTTGATTCTATCACTCTAGATATCTCTAATACACTTGACATTGATGTTGTGAGTGAGCAAAAACTATATGAAATGAATAATATGGTGCCACTATTTCCTTATGATGCATACTCTATGTTGACCATATAATTCTAGTCCATAACTATAGAGGAAGCAAATTTAATAGATCATAATATATAGAAAAATGATGAGGTCTGGTTATAGATTGATCATCAATCATGCTCTAAAGAGGCTAAAAAATAGGTACCATGATTTTAGTAAAGTATAAATTAACTCCATCTCATATTTAAAAAAAATTATTGAAGAAGAGACGGTGTTAGGTAAATCTAAAGAGGTAGGAGTACTAGGTTAAACAATGTCAAATAAATTAATCCTAGAAGAAAATGAGGATTATTCATAGGAACACTAAAGAAAGGAAAAATAACAAAATATTTATGCACCCTTGGATTGGGCGTAGCCAAAAAAATATGGGTCATCTAAGTTGTAACCATTTTCATGATTATGAGTGATATCTATGTTAAGGGATTCAATCACTATGACACTATAAGAACATGGTCACAAGGTAGGTGGTGACTGAGTGATGATACTAGAAAGAAGCTCTAATGTTTTGATTTTAAAACTAATCTCATCAGGATTATCATTATTAGAGTCAAGGAGGTTTTGTGTAATATTTCCCACAAGCTCAAGATGACCACTATAACCTCGATTACAATTGATAGGATAGTTAAAATTCATATACTCATGAAATCGTATGATAAGTAAAGGCTAAAGGGTTGAGATTTTATAGACACTGTGTTCTTAGAATTGTAAAAAAATAAAAGTATTGGTATCACCTTGTACCTTATTAATGGAACCCATGTAATGAAATATTTATTATCATTGACACATGGAAGAGGCCACAACCCTCATAAAATGAGTCCAAGGATGATTGAGATAAATGTTATAAGATAGAAATAAAATGAATATCATCACCTTAACTCTAATCATAACATGTGGTACCATAATAGGGATCCAAACACATCTTGTATGATGAATTTGTCTTTGGTCATACCCTTGGTATGTGGTTTGGCCAAACTTAAGGTTGCATTCATAATAACTTAAAATTTTAACTATTTTCAAAGAGGAAATATAAGTGTTAGACCCTTCATCTATCAAGGCTCACTTGAATCAGATGTCACCAACTTAGATTATAATCAATAAGTGTCATCAACATAGAGTAAAATTTCATTGAGGATCATATATGTGATAAGAATATGCATCTATAGTGTGATCCACATGGATGGGCATCTCTTCATTGTTGCAAGATAATTTCCTTGGACCCAAGAAAGGTAGCTTATTTCACTATAGGTGGTGTTAAAGGACTATTCATATCAAACAAAAGCTACATAATATAACTTATAAGTTGTGGAAAAGTCTTCATAATCTCAAGAAATGAGATTTGAGATGGGAGTCTAAAACTTTCTTCTATGGGATCCCATTCATCAAAGATAATGTGAGCTAGATAAGACTAAAAAAGAGGAATCAAATTCTAAAGTGGATTAGATGTAGATGAAAACAATTAAAGAGAAGAGGAGAAAAGGGTTATGTTTTAATTGTGATATCAAGTATAGTTAAGGGCATAAATGTGTAGAAAAGAAATTATTCTACATTGAAGGTGAAAATGAAGAAGAGGAGGATGAAGAAGTGGCATGTGAGGATAATGATGAGCTAAGGGAGAATCAAAAGAAACACCAATAGCTATATATTTCCATGCACCTTCTAACATTATCACTCTAGAGACCCTCAAGGGAGTGGATTTATTGAAAAAATAAAAGGTAACAGAATTGATTAAATCAGGTAGTACTCAAAACTTCATCAAACAATAAACCGGTTATGTGTTTGAATGGTTTTGTTTATCCAATTCCAAAGTTTCAATTCATGATTTTAGATGGGTACTTAGTCCATTTTTTAAGTAAATTTCATAGTATTAAACGTTGTGTGGGAGAATATCTACTAGATATCCCTATTTTTTAATTCCTATGGGTGGAGCAAGTATTGAGTTGGGAGTACAATAGATAACTATATTAGGAACAATTAAGATGAACTTCCAATAGTTATTCATGTATTTTCATTCTGAGTGTATTAAATTTTAACTATGTGGGTTACATACAAACTCCCCATAGTTCATGAGTTCTCATCAGATGCAAAAGATACAAAGAATGAGAGCAGATGGGTTTATGGCTCAATTGTTTTCAACTGAGGCACAACCACCAAAGGGATTTACACTTCTATATATATATATATATATATATATATATATATATATATATATATATATATATATATATATATATATATATATATATATATATATATATATATATATATATATATATATTCTATTGTGTATGAGTATTCAATACTTTTTGGTGATATTCTAAAATAACTTCCAAAATGGATGATGATCATGCCATTTAACTAGTGTAAGTGTGTCCACCACCTAACATCAGGTCTTATTGGTACCCATATGTCTAAAAGAGTGAGACTGATAAGATGGCATAGGATATGAAGGAATAAATTAATATCTATCATATTCAAAGTGCTTATTCCTCACTAATGGTGATGGTGCATAATAAGGATGACACCTAGCACATGTCCCAACTATACGGAACTCAACAAGCACACCATCAAAGATAAGTTCCATATTCTTATAATTGATGATTTTCTAAATGGATAACATGGTTTTGTTTATTTTAAAAAACTTTAGATTCATTATTGTTTTGTTGACTCATATTTAGAGATGAGGATATTCAAAAAGCAACTTTTAGAACCCATGAGGATTACTATGAATATTTGGTGATGCCTTTTGGCCTTAGTAATGCACCATATATATTTTAAAGTTTGATGAACTCTATTTTTGGCCATTTTTAAGCAATTTTTTCTTGGTTTTCTTTGATGATATTTTAACATACAAATAAACATGGGTAGAACACTTGCATCGTGTGAATTATATTTTGGATATTCTTAAACACCAAATTTATGACAAGCCTTCTAAATACACTTTTGGAATTAATGAAGTTTATGTTTTGGGTCATATTTTTTCCCATGAGGGAATCAAGGTGGATCAACATAAGGCTATAATATAATGTAAAGTGCCTTAAATACTCAAAAACATATAAGGATTCATGGGGCTCATAGGTTACTACTATCATTTTGTAAAAACTTATGATAGCATAATAACACCACTCATAACCTCTAAGACATTAATGTATGATGTATAAATATGATCAAAAATTTTTTTAAGTATAAAATTCAACTTATTTTCATAAAAAATTATGGGTAAATTACTTGGTGATTTTGAGAATCTTTCATATGGGATGAACATGATCATTCATGGTTTTTTAAAAATGTTTTATTGATCATGAGTTGATTCAAAGCATCTCCATGGGTCTCTTTGTTATGAATTTACTTCATTGAAATATTACAAGAAGTTTGAATTTTTTATTTTTTAAATTGACATTGAATGTATATGTAGTGGGAATGAAGGATTGATAAAGTAGAAATATTGGACAAACATTTATTTGACCCTCCTACCTTAACTTCTTCACACATGCTAGTCCATTTTATGCACCAAAAATGAGTGCTTCAACGCTAATCCATGCAACACATGCATATAAAATTAAGAGAACATATAGTTAACCTACTCCATCACTCATTATGTGAACCCACAATGAGTAAAAATACACATACTTTTGAGTTGGTCCTAATGTGTGCTACTGACTAACCATATTTCACACAATTAATAAGAATTCCTTCATACTTTATTTATCACTTTTTTTGGTTCTACACCCAATACTAAAATTATAAATATGTACCTTTAGCCTCTACTTGGTCCCATAATAGTTCAACATACTTATGACTTGGATCTTGATCATCTACTACCAACATCAAAATGATAAATTACTAAAACTACTACTATGTGCACCAACCACAACACACATCAATTATAAAGGTTTCTTATTACGTATATTATACTAAGTGCTGCAACCTTTGGTAATTTTAAAATTTCCATAAATAATAAAAATATGAAGGGGAAGTTATTTTTCAAAAAGTAAAAAGTATAATTGTAATCCAAGTCAATTACACACTATCTGAAAAAGTTCAAGTTGTGCAATGACCTAAAACTAGTGCCCCGCATACTCACTAGATATCATCACACACTAATAACAACACTATATGCTAGAGACATTATGATGATGAAGACACTAGAACATGTATGGAATTTGAGTTGTCACCTACATGTAAATCACCATCACATTCCAAGGAAAACTAATATTTAATCATTGTTTGTTATAGTCTTAGACCATTTTGCTATCAATATTGATTGTAACTATTATTTTTATCACATATGTAATTTCATTCAGACTTTATAAAGGGAACACTCATATTTATTATATGTCATTCTTTGGTTCACTGGCTTAAAAAACTAACTATGATTCTCATCATTACTCTTTGATCATGGCTATTCTCATTGTTATTTCTCTACTTCTTTATATACATACGTATTATACATGTTCATGGGAATACAAGAACATTATTCTTATAACTCTTTTTATTTCATGAATATATTATACTTTTTCATATTTTTATATATTGTACGTTCATTATAACATAGTAAGTTACTATCTAAATTATTGTGTTGTCCTCCACTCCACCATACTAGACCTTCTAGTGGTAACCAAATCTATAAGGAAATTTATTGAGGATAAATATATTGTTCCATCTACTTGATATGTGTGGATGTTTAACATTATCTTAATCAATAATATATTTGAATATCAAGCTTTGAAATAATAAATAAATGGGAGAATCTTTTTAAACTCAACATTGTTCAATGAAAAATCATTAATATCTTACCACATTTGGCGTAAAAAAATGCAGCATTTGTTGTTGGATCTAGTGATTTCTTAATGCTTAACATCTCTCTTTTGAACCCAAATTTCCTTAAATTTTATTCTCAAGCATGTGAATTTTAACTTTTCATAGTCATTGTTGTTAATTAACCATATTGAAATATACGAAATATCTTACTATGTAAATCATATACACCAAGCATTTTGAAATTTCAATAGTTCATTAAAAATTGATGTTAAATTTTATTGTAGTATTACCATATATTCAATAATGTTTTTTAATATAAAATATTAAAATATAAATTTATATTGTCTTTAATTTTTCCTCCTATTATGAACCACACTAGCATTTGAAGGCAAGGTTGAGTAAATATTTCCAAAAAAAATTCTAACTTAAAAAAAATGGCCAATGATATTTCTTTATTATGAAATGAAATAATAGAAACCTATAAAATTAATTGTAATATTTCAAACAATAATAACGAATAGAGTAAAATGATAGAGAAAATATTTTAAATAAAAAAATATTTATTATGAAACATAATATAATATCCAAAACAAAGCAATCTCTAGAACCAATGTCTTTTGAATAACTAACTATGATAAAAAAGAATCCCCGCTCCTTATTTATACCCTTACATTAATTTATTGTAACATGTAAGCCCTTAATTAGGTATATATCTATTAAATGATTACTTAAGAGTATTGTGTCTTGTTTAAGCTATTTATAAACTTAATAAATATTTAAGCTATTTTAAAAAATCATATTTATTCTCCCAAAGTAACAGATGTTTACAACAAATTTTATACATTGTTTGTCCCCTTAGGTTTACAAGGCAACAATACATGATAAAAAGTTTTTCAAATTAGGAAAGAGAGTTCAATGGTGAAAATACTTAAACAGTGGGTTTTATATAAATCATCTTTTTTCATTTGTAATAAAAAAATATTAGAGGTTCTTATGTAATTTGTGGGTCTTTTTAAGTTTATAATGTAAAATGTGATCAAACTAATTGTTAATTTGGAAAGAATATATATGGTGAAAAGTTCAAAATGATAGATTTTCTAAAATCTATTTTCCTCTCTCATATTAAAAAAGTTGTAAAGATGTTTGTGTGATTTACAGGTCTTCTTATTCCCAACATGGAGATTAGCTCTAAATTTTATGATGTTCCTCAGATTCAAAAGGAGGGTGTTTCATAAAGAGAAATTATATGTTTAAAACTCCATCATTTATCAAATTGTAGTATTCCTGATAAACAAGTTGAAACCTTTTATGGGAAACACATCTTCTTAGATCACAATTCAATTGTTTTTTATTTTTTATTAAGGACAAAAGGGTGGAAGTTAATGAATCATTGGTTATCTTTGATGTGGTATCATTATTCACCAAGTTATTTATTAATGATGTTATTGACATGGTTAAATATTATATAGATAAGGAAACTAATAGGTTAGTATCCATTCATCTAAAATCACTTTCTTCTCTTTAAAATATGTCATTTTTTAGAAAATGGAAAGTATGGAAATCGGTTTACCAGTTTCGCTATTGATTTTTAACCTCTTTATGAGGAATTTTTATGAGAGTAAGCTAACTAATTTCAAATAAAAAAAGTGATGGAAATTATATGTTTATGACACTAATATATATTGGTAGTATGACACAAAATAGTTTGAGGAGTTTTATGTAGACATCAACAACATGGTTAACAACAAGAAACTCACTAATGAGATTGAGGTAGATAATAGTTTGCCCTTCTTTAATGTAATCACAAGTTACCTCACATATTAATTCCCAAAAAAAATTTAAGTGTTCTCAAGACCCTTGCCATAGATTATATTTGGATTTATGAATAGAATCAGTTAGAATAAGAGATCAAACATAGATTTTTTTTTAAATAATTGGATACAAAGGGAAACAAATTTCTAGGATTTCAATGAAGTGAAAGCATTCTAATACAATAGAAATGAGGTGGAGACCTCACTAGTATTCTTATAGAATTAATTCCTTACATAAATGGAATATCCAACAAGATCTATAGTATCCTAAGATGACATAATATTAATTATACTTTTATACTAAATAAAAAAGTTAAGAAAGATGTTGATATTTTCAAAGGATCATTTGAAACCAAGTTTTTAAAGTGGGGTTAATAGAATTGAATGTTCTTGTGGGGTCCCTTACATTGGTAAAATAGGGATTTCCATTTAGACTAGGGTCAAATATCTTACTTCAGATATACACCTTCAAAATAAATAAAAATAAACTTTAGCATAACAATCCTTGGAAAATAATCACTCCATTCACATTGATGATTCTAAGGTCATAATAATGAAGAATTATAATTTTAAATTTCACTTGATGGATTGTATGAAGATGGTAAATTAATACAATAATTTGAATAGAAATGTGGGATAGGGTTTGAGCCAGTCTTGGAGGAAAAATATTAATAAATTTAATAAGGTCCCCTCACTTTAATTGGTTACAATGTTTTGAAAATGGTGGTTATAGTTTAATACTTAGATAATTAATGTTTTCCAAAAAAAAAATTATTATTTATCTTAATCAATGTTTTAGACCACATTTTATGGTCCATCATGATTATTGATAATACTGCAAGCACAATCTCCTTCTATAGATAATTTATAAAAAAGATGTGATCACAATGTATAGTAATTAATGTAGGGATGCCATTATTAAATAAATGTCAAATAAAAATTATTTATTTACACAACCCCATTAAATATTTTGATTTTTCACCTTAAACATATGGATTATGGGTTTTAATGATTCATTTAGCTCCATCCCCTCATCCTTATTTAGGTTATTTGGATGTTTACAAATCTCTATAACCTTCCTCAATTTTATTTTTATAAAGTGCTCAACCTTAACAATTTTTTTTGCCTTTTCTAAGCATATGTCGTGGGATGTTAGATGATCACATTATACAATCATAGTTGATGTTGAATCCAAGCTCCTTGAATTTTTATAAAATGTTCTCTAATCTCTCTGATATATGGTTAACCACATACACAATAGATCTAATAAACACCATATAAAAATTTGGGTTCAAGGGGGTATCTATATGTGGATTTTATCATGATCCTAGTTCTATTTTATGAGATAAAAAAGGACTTAATTTTATTCTTCCTTAGAGTTTTTAAATTTTCAAAGATGCACATTCACTAAAAGGAAGAAAGGATGTATAAATTTATTATTATGTCCTCCTACTAGAATCATGATGCCATCTTATTTTCCATATTGTTGAGGACCCTAAAAAATTTTCATATTAGATCCATTTATTTTTAAGACAATTTTTAAATGATGTTTACTTCCTCAATGTGGTATTTATCTCAAATTCTAAAATCTATGTTAATAATAGTGCACTCTTATCTTTTGTGAGGGGTGATGATAAGATGAAGCATCAAGGTAAAGTTCGATGTGGGTGTGCTTCCTATAAACTTATTAACATAAGGGCACATCTCCTTTTATTGTAATAAACACATCAAGGAAATAAAAATGAACTCTTTATTCTAGCTCCTTGGTAAATTATATGCTTGGACAAATGTTGTTGAGATGTGAATTGAAAAATGATAGACTCTCTTAACCATGTCGCCAATCTACATTAGTGTTGTATAAAAATATATTATACCATTTATATTTTAGTCAAAGAATTGTGCATATATATATATATATATATATATATATATATATATATATATATATATATATATATATATATATATATATATATATATATATATATATATATATACATGTGTATGTATGTATATATTTCCTAAATATATTAGTAACTATGGGAAATAGCGGGATCCCGTTACCACACCTTTTTTCTATTCAACCCATAAAATATGATTAAATGAGTCATGGAGTCCCATAATTCATATTTTTAATGTGCATAATAAATATAATTAATGGGCTTAATGTCGATTTTAACTTTATTTAATCACATCATCCATACAATAATTATTATACATTATGATCATCTCTTTGTAATTTGTCAAATTAACTACATATGGAGCTTGTGTTTGTAATATTATCTATCATCCTCATAAAGAATGACAAAGTTTTGTCTTACATGTTGATTATCAAAAACTTACAATATTATGGATTGTAGAAGCTTGAAGTCTAGTTTTAATTATAACAATTAATTTTCCATTTACTATTTATAATAGAGTGAGTATAGTTGGCATCATGTACTATTTAAATGGATATTATACACACCCTCAGATTTTATTACAAGGTTGCCTCTAAAATTTTAGGATTAGTGAAAAAAATCACTCTAAGGCATGAGTTGCAGGGTATTCAATTTTATAACAACTTGCTGGTGGAATAGTGGTTGAGCAACACATATTATTTACCATGAGTGAAATGTATATGGGTGAACCTAAATATAATTGGAGTGGAAGGATGATGATTTATAACTAAGGTGGGTAGGATTGTAAAATAAAATGTAAAAAAAAGAGGGGAAACTAAGGCATAAGAGGAAGGTCTATGGAATTTCAAGGATAAAGCCTTTCAAGACTAGTAATTAAGCTCAAGTAGGACAAGGTATCTAGATGAATACTTGTTAAAAACTTATGTGGTACAAAAACAATCAAATAAAATTAAAGAGTCAAAGGGAAAAAAAAACATAGTATACTCAAACATGCAAAAATTAAATGTTGCTTAATTCCCAGAATGTTGTTGCACATCTACAAGATGATTATGATAAGCATGCAAAATATTTTCAAATCAGCTATAGCGAAATATTGTATTTAAAATAGATGTCTCATACTTAATTTTAAGCAGTAATATACTAGAATGATGGAATGTCTAAGAAATATAAGGAATTAGAGAAGAATAAAGATTTGCACATCAATATCAAGTAAAGCAAAACTTATTTGAATTTAATATTAATAGCCAAAAAAATTTCAATTTATTACAAGGAAGTTAAATGTGTGATCTAGGAATTTGACTCAAGAGAGGATGTTTAGTATTGTGTTAGTTTCAAAATGAAAACAAAGTGAAATAAACACAATAATAATATAACATCTCTAGGCATAGACACTAGGGAGAGCTTAGTTAACAATCATGAATGAAACATACAACTAAAATGCAAAAGAAAACTCTTTTACCTTCCTTGGATGCTCCAAAAATATTGTTGTGGTGGCTTGCTCGGCTTGTGCTCATGAAGTCCTTGGCAATGGAATCTTGACAACCTCCATCTGTCCTTGGCACCTTTGGCTTGAGGCTTGGCTTGGCTTGGAATCAATTTGGCATTATAACACTAGTTTCTTGAAGCTTTTTGGAACCAATATTGCATTATAACTTTGCACTAATTAAGCTTAAAAGTTATGTTGTGAGGCCTCTTATTTATAGATTTTTGGATTTTATTAGAATCAACCTCAACCATCCATATCAAGATTGAGATGTGTGGTTTAGGATTAATTCAATTTTTGGAATTAAGTTTGTAATTATCCTCATCATAGAATTAGAAGGGGAAATTAAGAGGTATGGAGGGCATCATGGAAGGCATTGATGAGACATGGAGGGCATGAATCTTGATATATGTGGCATTTATGGCCTAAGGATGTCTTCCAAAGAAAAGAGGTCACTTGATGATGTAGATATTCAATATTCATTTCTTAAACAAATTATTCAACAAGTTTCCATAGAATTTTTGATTAGGCCTTGATTTGGGTTAATTATCTCTTAAGCATGATTAAGCACATATGCACAAATTACTCAAATTGATCAAAATGCCTTGTTATTAGTCCTAAATTTGACTAGATTAGAATTGGAAGTCTACATCAGATGCATTAGATGTGTATTCCCATTTATAATTTTTCCAAAAAAAATAACAAAGGCACAAGTCTTGTGCAATAGATTTGATAGGAATGAGCGGTCTAGAGCATGCAGGTGCAATTTTGGCATTTTGACTCAAAATGAATTGATCAAAGTTAGCTAGCCCATAAATTGCATTGCCCAATTTAAGGATACTCTAGCGAAAATCAGCACTTGAATATGTCTATTTCACACCATTTTGCGTGTTTTAGTGTTTTTAGGCCAATGGCTAGTTTTAGGTGTCTACATTTTGCCCCTATTTGGAAAAGTGTTACAAGTTATAAGCATAGTAACATCTTCTCAAAGAATGAAAAGGTCATGTATGCCTATAACTACAATGATGATAAACTAACTATATGATGCCCCCTCAAGGGAGCAATTAACACAAGGAGGTCATCAAATGATCCCTTGAAAAGAAAGAAATGAAATGAGGGGACCAAAGAAAGGAAAGATGATGGGATGAAAACACAATGATATTGAAAAAATATTCAAAATCATTAAGAATGCAAGTGGGATGGTGCACAATAGTTTCTCAAAGGTGGTTATAAGAATTGTACCCTGATAGTGGCAACATAATATGATAAGACAATGATTTGCCCAAAGGTGGATATAATCACTGAGAAGATGGAGCTACCCCAGTTAGGATAGATAAATAATATAATAACATGCCCTTGTATAGGTAGGAAAAATAAAGTGGTGACAACACAATGATTTTCCCAAAGGTGGTTATAATCATTAAGATATGTAGGTGGGATGGTGTGTAATGATTTGCCCATAGGCAGTTATAATCATTGGCCCTTGATTATGAAAAACATGATAAACTTGGCCGAGGATGATGATAACTTAACACAGAGGGTAATTATGAATTAGAATAACCTACTAATAGGGAGATGCTCATCTGAACTAATAAAGGTTAAAATTATTTCATGGTTAATTACTCTGTTTGGGATATGATTGGGAGTGAATCAGGATGTCAGTGCCAAAGAGATGCCACCATTGCTAAATATAATTCTTGAAGCTAAGGTTTGTTGTCGCATCTGATGGTAGGCTTTATGATATAACACCATAAAGAATTGGCAAAAATATGCATAAGGATTGACTCCCATAATCCAATACTCAATAGAAAACAATGCACTAATGATAAAAACTATGATGAAAATGTAAACATATGAATAGGGATGGATTCAAGTGTATGTGTGAAAAGTAATCACCCAATAAACACACATAAAATAAATCAAAGCAATTGTGTTGAAAGCAAATAAATAAACAAAATAAGCATAAACAAACAAACAAATAATACAATATAAAATCCTATGAACATTGCCCCTAAAAAATAGGTGACAACTTAAAAAATGAAATAAATATGGGAATAGAAGAAAAGTAATGGGGTGGCTAAGTTGTCTCCATATTCACTAGGCAAGTGGACGCTACCTACATAGTTTCATGGATGTAATATCCAATAAAAAACTTTAAGCCAAATATAGTTCTCCTAGGGAATGGTAAGAATGTGATAACTGAGGAAAATAAATAGAATGAATGTGATAGAAGAATATAAATGGTTTTATAAAAAATAGGTACATGAGATAAAATGACCAAGAAGGATGGGGAAACTAAATGACAAGTGATTTGCTTGTAACTTAGTAAAGGTTCCCAGAGTCCTTAAGACAAAGAAGTGGTCAATGTTTTTGTTCTTTTCTAACAATTTTTTTAAATGTTTTTGGAAGTGTTTTGGAGTGTCACAACTCAATCAATAATGATGATACACTAAATGGTTTAATCTCACAAAATGGTGAGAGTTTGTCTTAGGTTACTCATAAAATAGTGAGAGCATTCAAACTTAGGTTATTCATAAAATGGTGAGAGTGTGGCTTAAGTTGCTCACAAAATGATGAGAGTGTAGGTAAAAGGGATAACTGAGCTAACCTCAAAAAATATTGAGAACTACCTATATAATCCTAGAGTAGGACTTCAAGTCATTATATTTTTACCCTTACATCGGAGGAATTCGACTAGTGCAGTAGCCAATTTAAACAAGCCAGGCATGGTTGGTAAAAAGACACAGTATGGCATAGGAAGTGGAAAGTTAATACATCAAGGCTTAGTATTTACCCTAGTTTTCCCATAGGTGGTTATAACTAAGACACAATGGCATAGATAAATGGTACTAGTTTACCCAAAGATGGCTATAATTAGTAATAGGATCAGTGGTAAGAAAGGACTAACAAATGAAGGATGCAACTACTAAAACTTCTCCCACATTGTCCCAAAATATGATCTCTATCTAAAGTTCTAGAACCAATTGATAAACTGATTAGATATCTTGATGTTAAAACTAAGCAATGAATGATAAAAACAAAGGTTAAACAAGCTAGGTTTTAGAACATGCTAGGTCGATAGGTCAAAAGTGGAAAGTGGATATGGCAAAGATGATGGATAAACATGATGTGTACAAAGAGGAATAGTGATAAAATGGTATAACTAAAATGGTCCTTATAGACAATACACCTTAGCGTTCAAGCATAGTATCATTTGAGATGAATAATATTAATTGGTTCTAGAAGTTTCTCTCCATCTAGTGTGACAAGCTTGTATGCTCTTGATCCATAATCTGCAATGATGATGAAAGGCCCTATCTAGTTTGGTTTGAATTTCCCTTTATGTTTCTTCTCAACTATGGTATTATTTTAGTTTTCTTTGAGAATAAGATCACCAAGTTTAAAATTTCTATACTTTGCATGCCAGTTATAGTGGCCTTTGAGTCTATTTTGATATACTTGAAGATTATTTAGCATGGTCGTGTGTTTCTCATCTAAGAGGTCTAGCTCTTACAGACAAGCTACTTGATAGACATGATAATATAGGACATGCTTAAAAGAGATGCATAGTGAAGGTAATTCAACCTCAATGGACAGGATAGATTCAGTATCATAAACAAGTGAGTATGGATTGGCTCATATGGGGGTATGATGATTGGTACGGTATGCCCAAAGGGCAGGGAATATCTAGAGGTGCCAATCATGACCGACATCATTGACAATATTTTTGAGAATGTTGATAATGGTTTTATTGGATGCCTCAGCTTAGCCATTACCTTGAGGGTAATATGATATAGAATAGTGTTGTGTGATGTTATATTCAATACATAATTGCTCTACATATTTGTTCTTGAATGATCCTCAATTATCAAATATAATGTTAGAGGGAATATCATAGCGATAGATGAGGTGGTTGAAGATGAATTTGGAAATTTGCTTTCTAGTCATGTAAGTGAGGGGTATATCTCCAACCCACTTAGTTAAATATTCAGTGGTGATAAGGATATGTTTATGGCCATCAGATAAAGTGAGGTTAATCTTCTCAATGAGGTCAAGTCCCCATATAGAAAATGGCCATGGTGTCAACATCAATTTCAAAGTTTCTGCTGGGGCATGAATCAAATTATCATGTCATTGACATTTTTCACATTTTTTACATATACAGTGGCATCTACATCCATTATGGACTAAGAATAACCAGTACATAAGAGCTTTTTGAATAGGACTGCCTTGCTAGAATGGGCTCCACATAATCCTTCATGAACTTCTCTTAACACTAATGTAGACTATGTTGAAATTAAACAAAGAAGCAGAGTTTCATCAAAACTATAATGGTAAAGAGTGGATATAAGTAAATTATAACAATTGGAATGATGAATGAAGGCTTTGGTTTGTTTTCAAGATAGGTTAGGTGGCAAAACTTGGTTAAGAAGGTAGTTTTAAAGGTCTAAGTACTAGATAGAATTAGGACCAATAATATCACAAATCATGGAAATGATTAAAGGTTCATGAGTTGGTGTTGACAAATTCTTGATGAGGAAATAACACTCTTTAGCATACAAGGTAATAAAATAGGTAGATTGACAAGATAATCTTTGAGCTATTGAAAAGCTATTTGGCAGTGATCAATCATTGAAATGCAACTCCTTTCTTCAAAATGTGTGTAAATGGATGGTACTTGTCTGCTAATTAAGAGATGAAGTGTTGGATAGATTGGATCTTACCCTATAAACTAAGGAGTTGCTTCAAATTGGTTAGTGGTGGCATCTTGACTATAGCAAGGACTTTAGCTGGATCAAATTCAATACCTCTATGAGACATGATGAAGCCCAATAATTTAATTAAAGTTACACCAAACACACATTTCATTAGATTGAGTCTGACTTTGTACTCTCATAGTCTTTCAAATATCTAACACAACACTGCTAGATGGTTAGCTCTAGTCTTGGATTTTCTTAATATGTCATCGACATAGTCTTCAATAATATCATGCATCATAACATGAAATATGATATTCATGGATATTTTATATGTATTTACCACATTCTTAAGGCTAAATGGCATCACCTGATAGCAAAATATTCCCCATGGAGTGGTGAATGCTATTTTATGTTGATCTTCTAGTGATATTATGATCTGATTGTATCTTCAAAATCCATCCATGAGTGAAAGCATTTCATAATCTATCATGGAGTCAAAAATCTTGTCGATATTAGGCAAATAAAAATCATATTCAGGATAATATTTATTGATGTCTCAAAAATTAGTACAAATTCTAAGTCTTTCAAGTTTTTTTCTTAGAGGTACAACATTAGAGATCCATTTAGAATAGTCAATGGATTAGATACATCCTACTTCTAAGAGTTTTTCCAACTCTTTCTTCACTAAGATAACAATGTGAGGATGCATCTTATGGATCTTTTATTTTACTGGTTTGGCATCAAGATTAACCACAAGGTGGTGTATAACCAAGATGTACATAATGTTGAATTGATTGAATCAGGCAGTACTCAAAAATTCATCAAACAATAAATAGGTTATGCGTTTGAGTGGTTTTATTTATCCAACTCCAAAATTTAAATCCATTATTTTATATGGGTACTTAGTCCATTTTTTTATTAAATTTAATATTATTAAACTTTATGTGGGAGAATATCTACTAAATATCCCTTTTTTCATTCCTATGGGTGGAGTAGATATTGAGTTGGGAGTATAATATATAACTATATTGAGAATAATTAAGATGAAATTACAATAGTTATTCATGTGTTTTCATTTTGAGGGTATTAAATTTTAACTATGTGGGTTACATACAAAATCCCCATAGTTGGTGAGTTCTCATTAGATGTAAAAGATACTAAAAATGAGAGCAGATGGGTTGATGGCTCAATTGTTTTTAGTTGAGGCACAACCACCAAAAGGGTTTACACTTATATATATATAGTCTATTGTGTATGAGTATTGAATAAGTTTTGGTAATATTCTAAAAGGATTTCCTCCTAAAATGGATCATGATCATGCCATTCAACCAGTGTAAGTGTGTTCACCACCTAACATCAAGTCTTATTGGTACCCATATGTCCAAAAGAGTGAGAATGATAAGATGGCATAGGATATGATGGAATAAAGTAATATATATCATATCCAAAGTGATTATTCCTCCCTAATTCTGATGGTGCATAATAAGGATGACACTTGGCACATGTCCTAATTATAAGGAACTCAATAAGCACACCATCAAAGATAAGTTCCATATTCTTATAATCAATGATTTTTTAAATGGATTACATGGTTTTGTATATTTTTAAAAACTTTAGATTCATTATGGTTATCATCAACTCATATTTAGAGATGAGGATATTCATAAATTAGCTTTCAGAACCCATGAGGGCCACTATGAATTTTTAGTGATGCCTTTTAGCCTTAGTAATGCACCATATAGATTTTAGAGTTTGATGAACTCTATTTTTGGAAGATTTTAAGCAAATTTATCTTGGTTTTATTTGATGATATTTTAACATAAAAATAAACATGGGTAGAACACTTGCATCATGTGAATTAGATTTTGGATATTCTTAAACACCAAATTTATGACAAGCCTTCTAAATGCACTTTTGGAATTAAGGAAGTTTATTTTTTGGGTCATATTTTTTCCCATGAGGGAATAAAGGTGGATCAACATAAGGATATAATATAATGTAAAGTGCCTTAAATCATCAAAAACATCTAAGGATTCTTGGGGCTCATAGGTTACTACTATCATTTTGTAAAAACTTATGGCAACATAGTAACACCACTCATAACCTATAAGACATTAATGAATGATGTATAAATATGATCAAAAAGTTTTTTAAGTATAAAATTTAACTTATTTTCTCAAAAACTTATGGGTAAATTACATGGTGATTTTTATCATTTGTCATATGGGATGAACATGATCATTCATGGTTGTATAAAAACGTTTTATTGATCATGAGTTGATTCAAAGCATCTCCATGGGTCTCTTTATTATGAATTTACTTCATTGCAATATTACAAAATGTTTGATTTTTTTAATTTTTTTAAATTGACATTGAATGTATATGTAGTGGTAATGAAGGATTGGTCAAGTATAAATACTGGACAAACATTCATTTGACCCTCCTACCTTAACTTCTTCACATACACCAATCCATATTATGCACCAAAAATGAGTGCTTAAACACTTATCCATGCAACATATGCATATAAAATTATGAGAAAATGTAGTTAACCTACTCCATCACTCATTATGTGAACCCAAAATGAGTAACACCACACACATAATTTTGACTTAGTCCTAATGTGTGCCACTGACTAACCATATTTCACACAATTAATAAGAATTCCTTCATACTTTATTTATCTCTATTTTTAGTTCTACACCTAATACTAAAATTATCAATATGTACCTTTAGACTCTACTTGGTCCCATAATATTTCAACATAATTATGACCTGGATCTTGATCATCTACTACCAACATCAAAATGATAAATTACTAAAACTACTACTATGTGCACCAACCACAACACACATCAACTATAAAGGTTTATTATTATGTATATTATACTAAGCGCTACAACCTTTGGTAATTTAAAACTCTCCACAAATAATAAAAATATGAAGGGGAAGTTATTTTTGAAGAAGTAAATAGTATAATTTTAATCCAAGTCAATTACACACTATCTAAAAAAGTTCAAGTTGTGCAATGACCTAAAACTAGTGCCCCACATACTCACTAAACATCATCACGCACTGACAACAACACTATATGATAGACACCTTATGATGATGAAGACACTAGAACATGTATGGAAGTTGAGTTGTCACCTACATGTCAATCACCATCACATTCCAAGGAAAATGAATAGTTAATCATTATTTGTTATAGTCTCAGACCATTTTGCAATCAATATTGATTGTAACTATTATTTTTATCGCATATGTGAGTTCATTCAACATTAATAAAAGGAACACTCATAGTTATTATATGTCATTCTTTGGTTCACTGAATTAAAAAAATAACTATAATTCTCATCCTTACTCTTTGATCATGGCTATTCTCATTGTTATTTCTCTACTTCTTTATATACATACGTACTATACATGTTCATAGGAATACAAGAACATTATTCTTATAAATATTTTTATTTCATGAATATATTATACTTTTTCATATTTTTATATATTTTGCGTTCATTATAAGATAGTAAGTTACTATCTAAATTATTGTGCTATCCTCCACTTCACCATACTAAACCTTCTAATGGTAACCAAATCTATACAGAAATTTATAGAGGATAATTATATTGTTCCATCTACTTGATATGTGTGGATGTAAGGTATGAAAACAGGTTTACCACTTTTGCTATTGATTTTTAACCTCTTTATAATGTATTTTAATGAGATTAAGATAAATAATTTCAAATTAAAAAAGTGATGGAAATGATATGTTTATGACACTAATAAATATTGGTATCATGACACAAAATAGTTTGAGGAGTTCTATTTAGACATCAACAACATGGTTGACAACAAAAAATTCACTAATGAGATTGAGGTAGATAATAGTTTACCCTTCTTTGATGTACTCACAAGTTGCCTCACATATTAATTCCCCAAAAAATTCTAAGTGTTTTCAAGACCCTTGTCATAGAGTATATTTGGATTTGTGAATAGAATCACTTAGAATAAGAGATCAGACACATATTTTTTATTAAAAATAATTGGATATAAAGGGAAACAAATTTCTAGGATTTCATTGAAGTGAAAAAGTTTTAATACAATAGAAATGAGGTGGAGACTTCAACTATTATTCCTATATAATTACTTCCTTACATAAATGTAATGTCCAAAAATACATATAGTATCCTAAGATGGCATAATATTAGTTATACTTTTCTACTAAATGAAAAAAGTTAAGAAAGATGTCAAGATTTTCAAAGGATCATTTGAAACCAAGTTTTAAAAGTGGGGTTAAGAGAATTGAATGTTATTTTGGGGTCCCTTAAATTGGTGAAATAGGGAGTTCCATTTAGAGTAGGGTCAAATACATTACTTTAGATATCCACCTTCAAAATAACTAGAAATAAACTTTAGCATAACAATCCTTAGAAACTAATCACTCCATTCGCATTGATGATGCTAAGGTCACAACACTGAAGAATTCTATTTTAAATTCACTTGAGGGATTATCTAAAGATTGTAAATTATTCAAATAATTTGAATAGAAATGTGGGATAGGGTTTTATCCACTCTTGGAGGAAAAATATTAATAAATTGAAGAAGGTCCCCTCGCTTTAATTGGTTACAATGTTTTTAAAATGGTGGTTACATTTTAATACTTATACAATTAATGTTTTCCAAAAATATATATTATTATTTATCATAATGAATGTTTTAGACCACATTTTATAATATTTCAAGCACGATCTCCTTCTATAGATATTTAAATAAAAAAGATGTGATCACAATGTATAGTAATTAATGTAGGGATGCCATTATTAAATAATGTCAAATAAAAATTATTTATTTACACAACCCCATTAAATATTTTTATTTTTCACCTTGAAAATATGGATTATGGATTTTTATGATTCATTTATCTCCATCCCCTCATCCCTATTGAGGTTATTTGGATGTTTACAAATCTATATAGCCTTCCTCAAATTTATTTTCATAAAATGCTCAACCTTGACCAATTTTTTTGCCTTTCTAAGCATATGTCATGGGATGTTAGATGAGCATATTATACTAGGGTTGATATTTTAATGCAATCATAGTTGATGTTGAATCCATGCTCCTTGAATTCTTATAAAATGTTCTCTTATCTCTCTGATATATGGTTAACCACATACACAATAGATCTAATAAACACCATATACAAATTTGGGTTCAAGGGGATATTTATATGTGTATTTTATCATGCTCATAGTTATATTTTATGGGATAAAAAAGGAATTAATTCTATTCTTCTTCATATTTTTTTGATTTTCAAAGATGCACATTCCCTAAAAGGAAGAAAGGATTTTTAAATTTATTATTATGTCCTCCTACTAGAATCATGATGCAGTCTTATTTTACATATTGTTGAGGACCCTAAATTTGCTTCATATTAGATCCATTTATTTTTAAGACCATTTTTAAATGATGTTTTCTTCCTCAATGTGGTATTTATCTCAGATTATAAAATCTATGTTAACAATAGTGCACTCTTATCTTTTGTGAGGGGTGATGACAAGATGAAACATCAAGGTAGAGTTTGAAGTGGGTGTGCTTCCTATAAAATTATTAACATAAGGGACCATATCCTTTTATTATAATAATCACATCAAAGAGAGAAACATTAACTCTTTATTATAGCTCCTTGGTAAATTGTATGCTTGGACAAATGTTGTTGAGGTGTGAATTGAAAAATGCTAGATTCTATTAACCATGTGGCCAATCTACATTAGTTTTGTATACAAATATTTTATACCATTTATATTTTAGTCAATATATATATATATATATATATATATATATATATATATATATATATATATATATTAATTTCCTAAAAATATTAATAAATATGGGAAATAGGGGGATCCCATTACCACATCTTTTTCCAATTCAACCCATAAAATCTGATTAAATGAGTCATGGATTCCCATAATTCATATGTTTAACGTGCATAATAAATATAAATAATGGGCTTAATGTCAATTTTAAATTTATTTAATCACATCATCCATACAATAATTATTATACATTATGATCATCTCTTTGTAAATTGTCAAATTAACTACATATGGATCTTGTGTTTGTAATAGTATCTATCATCCTCATAAAGAATGAAAAAGTGTGGTATTACATGTTTATTATGAAAAAATTAAAATATTATGGATTGTAGAAGCTTGAAGTCCAGTTTTAATTATAACAATTAATTTTCATTTACTATTTATATAGAGTAAGTCTAATTGGCATCATGTACTATTGAAATGGATTTTATACACACCCTTAGATTTTATTATAAGGTTTCCTATAAAATTTTAGGATTAGTGAAAAAAATGACTCAAAGGCATGAGTTGTAGGATATTCAGTTTTATAAAAACTTGTTGGTGGAATAGTGGTTGAGCAACACAAATTTATTACCATGAGTGAAATGTCTATGGGTGAACCTAAATCTACTTAGAGTGAGTGTAAGGATGATTATTTATAACTAAAGTGGGTAGGATTGTAAAAGAAACTATAAAAAAAAGAGGTAAAACCAAGGCATAAAAGGAAGGTCTATGGAATTTCAAGGATAAAGTCTTGAACCTTTCAAGACTAGTAATTAAGCTCAAGTAGGACAAGGTATCTAGACCAATACTTGTTAAAAACTGATGTGTTACAAAAACAATCAAATACAATGAAATATTCAAAGGGAACAAAACATAGTATATTCAAACATTCAAAAATAAAAGGTTGCTTAATTTCTAGATTATTGTTACACATCTACAAGAGGATTATGATAAGCATGCAAAATATGTTCAAATTAGCTATAACTAAAAATGAAAGATTGTATTTAAAATAGATGCCTCATACATAATTTTATGCATTAATATACCAGAATGATGGAATGTCTAAGTAATATAAGGAATTGGAGAAGAATAAATATTTGCACATCAAGATCAAGTCAAGCAAAACTTATTTGAATTTTCTATTAATTTAAATAACCAAAATTCTCCCCTCTTTATGATAAGGAGGTTACATGTATTTATAATATTGGGATAGGTAATTCCTCATCTCTTAAAGCTTCACCTAATTTTACAAGTCCAAAAAAAGAACGCTTAGTTCAAAATTCTTACAAAGATGCATGTTACAATGATAACAGTCAAAATAGACTTTCCAACCAAAAATAAATTATGCATGTATAATAATAGATAGGGAACCAAATTCCCACATTGATGAATATCATGAAAATACATAATTATTACAAAATTAAAATATCAACACCATCCTTATACTTGAATTAGTTGATGAAGACACTATAGCTGCAACTATGGTGTAGACTGAGGGCTCTATGAAACTAGGGGCACTAACTACCAATTGTATGCATTATAAAACCAAAATTTGACTCCTTTGCCTTCATTAATTCACCCAGTGCATATTTTTATCAAATTATTTATTTATGACCTCAAAATTCAATAGTGAGGGATTCAAAATCTTGACTTCTTCAGTAATTAACCTATTTTTTTCTACCTCTGAGCTTCTAAATTCAGCCGCTAATGCTTCAACTCTTGTGACCTTATATTTCATAAATATCACCAATTTTGTCACTTCTTCATTGGTTTTTTATACTACACCTTCCAATTATTATTTTAATTCTTCCATAACTAAGTGGATAAGGTTGTCAAAATTGTGTCAATTCACTAGCTCCCCTGTCTAGGTGATCACCCTAGTTACCCATATATCAACCAAAATTTGTAATACTTCAGCCTCATAATTAACAAAAAGAATTAAATTATTATTTATTTATATATTCAAATTTAGGGAGGCATTAATTTTAGCAATCAAATAAGCGTACATGCTAGTCATCAAATTCAACGTATAAAAGGCACTGATTCTAGAACATTGGACTAGGAAGTTCAACCTCCTTTCTTTATCCTTCATGTTATTCGTACATTGGAAATTGGATTAGGACAATGGTCATGATTATGATGTATATAATTATTATTATTATGATATATTCAACCAAATATATTAATTTCTCTTGTTCTTCCTCTTCTTTTAGCTCCATATCATCCTCTGTATCCTTCTCTTCTTCCTCAATAACTTATTCAATAATAGGGAGACCAATAGATGGCCTCTCTTTGATTTTTATACCTAGGTAAGTATCGGGGGAATCCATATGCTTCTTATTTTATGTGAATATAGGTGGAGTGTAAGGTGGATGAGATGGTATAAGGGCTGTGAGAATAACTATGATAGGAGGTGGATAGGGATGTGATGAAGTAGAGGGTATGGAGAGCACAAAGGATCCCTAAGGAGGTCTAAGATATTTAAGATATCTAGGGAGAGTTATAATTAAAGTAAAATATGATTTTAGGAACTCTAGAATATTTACTTATGTAACAAAGGTGATAGAAGGCAAACAAGTCATCACAAATCTATTCTTCCTTTAGCTAGTTGGGTTAATTGTTGGCTTCTCCATGGTGGTTTCCATCCCTAATACTTGATCATATGAGGATATGTAAGTATAAGTAATTTAAGGGAAAGGAATCCCTCTCAAAATTTCTTTCTTGATCTATGGATTCAACTCTCTTTGACTTCTAGAATGATTTACTTCTTTTGTGGCTTATGCTTTCAGGGATGAAGGTTGATTTGGTTGTTGAGATCTTTTTGGTGGAGATGGAGGCCATTGTTGACTCCATGAATTTTTAAATTCCTCCTCTATGGCCTATATATTTTATTGTATATCCTATTCTAATATCATTTATATCTTCTTATATTTCATCCTTATCTATACGTAGGATTCATTTGAGGCATTCAAAAAAACCTAATCATGGTCATAAGTTTGGAAAACATAAGAAACATGAAATTTATTATTATCTAAGATGGTCTTTAGATAACCCCTTATCCTTTTCTTGGGGTCCCATTCCCTGAATGATGTTAGCTAATATAAAATGTGACCTAGTCACATACTGGTATTGCCCAATGTTATAGGGTGTTTTGAAGTAATAGGTCAAGTGTTTCTGGCTAAGTTCTTCATTAATGTTGTTAAAAATTTGATAATATATCTCTTGTTCCATAATATAATCAGGAACATGATGAGGTATCAACAAATGGATAATCCTAATACCCTCTACTCAAATGATAGTCACATCTAGGTAGAACTAGTAACACCCATTTTGGTGAGTGTCATTATATTCTTAGATAATTTAGGCATTATTGTGCCCTACATATTTTGGTATATGTGAGGTTCTACCTCATTACTTATTAATTTAATTTCATTTATGTACCTATGAATAAACATGAATGATAAATCTTCTCCAACCTTAATCCCTAAATACACAATTGATGGTTGTCATTCTTGGCCATAGGGGTTTTATATAGTAACCATAATTGCATCTAGTAGATAAGACATCATGTAAAAATTTCCATATTCAAGCCTCCTATCAAGGTATAGGATTTTTGATTTCATTCTTACACTTATAATCTATCCCATATCTACTAATTTGTCAGTGGCCAATAATACATCCAATAGTGGCACCCATTTGACCTAGACATAATAAATGCTTAGGAATGCATACAATCTATTCAATAGTGCCATTGTGATAATAATTCCAAGTCTGAACTTAATAATGAAATTAGTGGAATTTGTCCCTTTGGGATTTAATCTTATACCATTTACAATCCATTGCTTCAATTTACCATCCATGATATTTTGCTTAAGCCACACATTAGCTGAGACCTGATTGTAGGCAATTTTGGGGAGAGGAAGCCTAAAGTACATTTCAAATTCCCTCTTTGAGATGTAGGTAAAAGCAGTCTAGTCCTTCCTCACATGTAAAATATCACCTACAATGGTTCCATTTATGAATATAACCTTTAAGATGTCATTTCATGGCATTTCTCTAGTTTGGATGTAGTTTGGTGGATGCCCTATTCCTTTATTGGGAGTAAATCATCAATGTATTATTTGGCCTCGGGGGAGAGTTATTCCTCTATACATTGGGACCAAATTGAATAAAACTCATCCCAAAGTGTTGAATAGTGAGGAAACTTGAAATTTAAGGCACTCTTTTCAAATATTGTATCCCTATATTATGTTGATCTTACAAATGAGAATGGGGATGGGACTACAGTCTTATGTTGTTTTGATGATGAAGCCATTGATATTGTGTAGTCACTGTAAATCTTGTGAAGTTCTCAACTAGTTCATTCAGACCTCTATGATTGAAGAAAACTAGGGTTTGATAGATGCTTAATAAATTTAAGAACATAATTGTTGAATGATCAGCTCAAATCCAATGTTTATATATTTCATATATATCATTCGTAAGATTGTGTATTGATCGTATTTGTGCACCTTGATTGCTGATAATAAACCCTTGAATTTAATGTCCATTTTGTTTTGAATATTATAGTTAGATTTGTTTGGTGCCCCTTATTTTCTAAGTGGCAGTCTTTCTTTAATATTCATGTCTATTCATCACTTTAAGATAGCTATCAACCATTTGTTAACTTGCTTCTTTTCCATGTCAAACATTTTCTTATATTTTTGCCTTATTTTCTCTAGATAGTGCCACATGCCATGCTCTCATTAACCCAACAATTTAAATTTATTTTTTGTGTTTTAGAGGTCCCACATCTATGATTTAACATGATTAAGCCATGTGGCATGATCTCAAAGAAATGAAAACACAGAAGCTCAGGGTATTATATGGGTATTCCTTTTGGTAAAAAAATTTCCATGGTCATGGTTCAACATGACCAAGACACATGAAGTGATCTCAGAAGCTAGGAGATTTTGGAGATTAGAGAATTATATTGGAAACCAAAATTTTATCCAAATTCTTGACTAACTAGATTAATGCAAGTATGCCATGTGTCAACCACTTAGAACCTTAGAAGCTCAAGAGCTTGGGACATTAGACTATAGAACAAAGAACCATTTAACCTTCCTGTAGTGGTGAGTTAATGTGATCAAAACATGTGGAGTGATCTCAAAATATTAGAGACTCAAAAAATTGAAAGCGCAAAGGCTTACAGGAACCTAGTAATGTTAAATTTACCAATAAACAAGTAAAGTTCATGTAGTTCTAATTTAGTGTGAATATGCAACATGGCCTATTTGTAGAGCTCAAGAGACTCAGAGGGATCGAAAGACTTAATAATTTATAAACATCTAAAATTTTGAATGACATAAGAGAGACACATGTCAAAACTATTTGGTATCTTTTTTATGGGCTCGATTAGAGGAAATTGATGGTCTTTAGCAATTAATCTGGATATCAACATATACATACTAGGACAATAAAAATTATATTCATTAGTCTACAAATCATATTAAAGTAAAAATGATGGACAATATAAGGTTTGAGATTACTTAAAATACCAGTTTAAGTGTATATTATTATGAATTTTACTTAGGTAATGTTGTATTTTGTAAAAATAACATTATGGAAAATGTGTGATACCCTAATCATATATCTTTATGCTCATAGTCCCATAGGTATAGGTTTTTCAACAAATGGGTCCCTATTTTTAAAATTTTGAAAATGGAGTGTGTATGTGTTAGGGTGAAAAAAATGGAGACTCACAATTGAAAATAATCCTAAGTATTTTGATAGCCTATAATTTAAAAAACATAACATGATAGAACTTAAATTTTAATAAAAACAAAATAAGGAAATCCAACTTATAGAACAAAACTCCTACTTCCCAATACAACAAACTAACCTTCCTAGTCCTTGGATGAGTGTGTGATTTTTTAAAATTAATTTCACTTGGGATTGAATATTTTGAAAAAGGCCTTAATAAAAATTATAGGTTTAATCTTGATTTTAACTTTATAACTAATGCAAAAATAAAGCTTGAGCATTGCTTTACTACCAGCCAGACATCCATAGCCCCAATAGAGATACTTATGGTTCCACTCGAAGCCTTGCTCTAATTTCATCCAAGAATCCATAAAACTAGTAGAGTTTACTTGAATCACCATTCCTCTATCAATTTTATGTATTTTTTACATCATAGTGTTGGAAATATTGTCATTGATGTCAAAGGTTTAGCATTATTGGTGATAAAGGCCCCAT
The DNA here is from genome assembly GCA_037957365.1 of Torreya grandis. Classification (NCBI taxonomy): domain Eukaryota; kingdom Viridiplantae; phylum Streptophyta; class Pinopsida; order Cupressales; family Taxaceae; genus Torreya; species Torreya grandis. The sequence goes on along the minus strand of JARHVA010000091.1, from coordinate 1,464,879 downwards.
TGCATTTAATGTTGTTTGTAATAAATATCTTGGCTAATATGAGTTAATATTTATTAATGAATATATATTTAGTTGCATATGAGACAAAAGAAGGGCCCATGGAGAAGTCGAAGAGCCACAGGATAAAGACAAAAGAAGGATGGGATGCATTTTCCCATGAAGAGTCATTTTGGGGAATACCAAGAGTCACCAAGTGAAGACAAAATAGTAAGGGTAAATTTCTCATGAAGGGACACTTTAAGGAATATGAAAAGTCACCAAAGATAAGGAAAAAAGTGGTAAGGATGTTTTTGGTCATGATGGGTCACCACATGACTTTTCAAAGGCGTGAATATGAAGGGTCATCCAAGATTGGCTCCATTTTCCATGAGGATTGAAGGGTCACAAAGGGGGAAGGCCAAAGGTCATTTGGAAAGCTATAAATAAAGGCTTGAGAATCCATTTGTAATATGGATGAGAGAGGTTGATTTTATATTGTAATATCTAGCTTAGAAGAGCAATTGTGAGAGATGAATATGATTTGTATTTGTTATATCTAGCTTAGAAGAGCAAAGGTGAGAGAGAGAGAGGAAGGAGATGTATTGATCTATCATTTGTTGAGATAGCAACATTGAGAGATAGGTGTGTGGTATACACAAAGGGGATGGTGCTCTTGTGGGTTGGTGCTCACAAATTATTGCTGGGTTGGTGCTCGGAAAAGGGGTTGGTGCTCCTATTGGTTGGTGCTCACGAATAGTAGCTAGGTTGGTGCTCGGCAAAGGGGTTTAAAGCTCCTGTGGGTTGGTGCTCATGAATTGTAGCTGAGGTTGGTACTCAAAAAAGGGGTATGGTGCTCCTATGGGTTTGTTCTCACAAATATATTTGAGATTGATTCTCTATGGTTTTTCCCACATTGGGTTTCCACATTATATCTGGGGTCTCTCTCTATCTTGTGTGATGTTTATTGTTTGAGTTTTATTGCATATCTTGAATATTTGATTAAGTGGAATTTGATAAAGGAAAAGTTTTATAAGATATATAATATACTGATTCACCCCCCCTCTTAGTATATTATGTGTTTAACACATAGACAGAGGAAGGTTGGGAACCACTTTTGGCTAGATGTATGAAAAACTATTTGTCAATATGCCCCTATAAGTGTATATCTGTTCCTAGGTTTATCATATTCTATCCAAGTTTTAACATATGAGAGTGTAATGTATCTTTGGAAATGGGAAACTATTCTTTAAATTGCATGAGTATATCAGAGCAAGTGCCAAAAGATGAGTAGGCCTATCCAATCTAAATATAACTAAAATTAGTCATAATACATACCTCAACTTTAGAAGGTCTATTACTTATTAGAATAAATTTTTGTGAGTACCCATTGTGCTCCATTTTCATATCATCCCCTTTCCCTTTGAAATTTTATTTTGGATCCAATCTAGGAAATTGTTTGAGATAGTTCTGTAGCTTAACAAACTAAACTAGAAAGCATGAAACTAAGCTATCAAAAGCAACAAAACTACTTTAAAGGAAAAGTGAAGAAATCAAAAAATTTAATTCAAAAATAAGTAATCTAATATAGAAAATAAGGAATCTAATTTAATCCTACTCTAAATCTCCATTCATAGTTCACTTAGATGCATTCCTAGTTAGAGCAACCATGAAGTAATGCTTCAAAACTATCTATTGATTAGAAAGGCTAGGTCCTTATCTTAGAGATCTTTTAACCTAAAGGCATTATTTCTTATGATTTTAGATACCTGATATGGTCCATTCCATAATGGAGTAAGATTATCATGATATATTTTATTTTCATGTGCTTTATCCTAAAGGAGCACTAGGTCTTCAAGGCTTGATCTTGGATCTTTTTTCAAACCAACATTTGACAATATCTTGATGTTTTTTAAAGATATGTCATGCTTTAGTTATTATATCTTATAATTAGACTATCTCAAGTAGTTTGGAAGTTACCCTCTCATCTTCACCCATATATTCTTGCATGAATTGGTAAGTCAATATGTTGAGAGTAATGGGGAAGACTGGATGTTTTCCATCCACCATAAAAACAGTGAAGCCTTGAGAGCTTATTTGTGCCTAGTTTGGTTTGCCCATAATGCATATTTAAATAAGAAATACCATTTTATTTGTTTATTCTGTGTAGATTTTTTTTGGAATCCATCAAATTATTATTGGTAGATTATGATACACCATTGCATTATGGGTAAAGTTTTGAAGAGAATTTGAGGGTGATTTGATTATGGTAGGCCCATTTTGTGAATTTAGCTGATTGGAATGTTGGACCATTATCGTAGACCAATAAAATGGGTGTGCTTAATTGGGTGACTATATTTCCCTCTAAGAAATCAATGACATATATGGATAGTGAATTTTTGGTAGAAATAGCCTCTATCCATTGGTATTATAATAAATAGCTATGAGGATGAACTTGTGTCCTATTGAAGAATTTGGATTTATTATCCCAACAAATTCCAACCCACACTGAGTGAAATGGCATCCTTTAATGATTGGATGCAAATTAATGATAGCATTTACTTATCTCTTTGCAAACCCCTGAAACTCATGTCATATTTTGACATGGTTATGGGTGTCCTTGAAGATTGTAGGCCAATAGTAACCCATCCTCATAATCTTATGGGATATAGTATCACTAGAGGGGTGTCCACTACCAACCTTTTGATATAGGTTATCTAGGATTTCCTTAGCTACCTACTTCAAAATAAACCTTAGGTAGATTATTTCATAATTGTTTATATAAAGGACCCATTTATTGATCATGAAGTAAGTTAATTTGAGCTCAAAGGCTTGCTTTTTCTCTCTATTTAACTCTAAATGACATGTCCCTGCAAGTAAGTAATGAATGATATGAAAATACCATTCTCCTCATATCACTTGAGATTCATTGATTTATTTGATGTGGATGCATGGGTCATTTTAAGCCATCATTTGGATGAGGCCCTAACCTCTTACCTTTTTAGCTAGCCTAATTTCAAGGTTAAACTCCTAAAGTTTAGCCATCCATTTACCACTCCTTTCTCCTAACTCATTATGGCTAAGCATGAGTTTGATGGATAGGTCAAGGACAATGGCATATGCATTATTTTATAGAATATAATGTCTAGATTTTTTGATAGTATTGATGAAGGCATATATTTTCTTTCAATTTGGTACTCATGAAGGCAATAGGTTGCTCATTGTCTTCTACCTTTTATGTTAATACCACAACAATTGTATGTTCTAAAGTGAATGAATAAAGATAGAATTTTTTACTAAAATCTAGGATTATTAGGACTAGGGCTTGACCAATCGCCATTTCAATATCCCAAAAATATTTATTGTCTTATGTCATCCACTCGATCTTGGCATCCTATTTTATCTTGGCATTCAATGGTTTGATGATATCTATTAAATTATAAATAAACTTTCTCATGAAATTAATCTTACCAAAGAAAGACTTCATCTTTTTCTTACTACTAGTTGGGCTTAGCTTAGAGATTCTACACATAGCCTAATTTCTCCATTATTTTTTTACTAGTACTAGATTAGCTACCCAAGTTGAGTGCCTAATTGGGAAAAAATCTTGGCATCCAAGATTTTCTATACCTCAATCTCTATGAGAAGTTCCATGACTAGATTTATTGGCCTATATCTATGCCTGAATGGATTATGTTCTAGCCTTAAAGGCATGGTGTGGGTAATAACTTTGGGATAAAATATCTTTAGGTCATCATATGTCCAATTAATATCATATTTTTAATGTGTAACTGATCCCTTCATCTTATTTTTTTCACTTTCATTACATCTTAGACCTATATTCACTAATTCAGGAGCTTGGTTAGTCCCCAAGTTTTCCTTGGTGAAGTCAGATTTGGTTGATTTTAGTTGTTTCTAATTTTGGACCTAAGGGTTGACATCAAAATCTCATTCCAAAGAAACCATGCCCAAGGGAATTAAATTTTATTTTATCTTTAGAACACCTTCCTCACCCATATCTTTAGTCTGCATAGGCTAGATAGTTCCTTCATATATTATATTGGATTTAAAGGCTCCTAAATTGCTCTAGAATTATATGATTTATTGATCATCATCAGACACCTAGAAGTTGTCTACATTGTCAAGGACATAAGGGCATGGAACCAATTCCACTAAAAAATTCTACATTTTTTAGTCTTGAAGTAGTGCCAGATTAGTAGTGGAGGCTACTAACAAATCAAATGTTTAATACTTTTATCTTGAGATGGTCTTGATGTTAAATACTTCCAAATATTCAATCAAGTCCCAAGCTTTGTGGTTATACTTATTTAGGTATGCAAGTTTACATTAGTACTTAAATATGATCTAGTTTACAACCAACTCTAAATCATCAAACACTAATAGTTTTTTGGCATTTTGATTTAATGTAAATTATAGGCCTAAGATTAGGGCCTCATATTTATTTTGGCTATTGGTGCAATGTAAATACAACCTATAAATATCCAGGTATTGCTTAACTTTTGGGTCTATCAGGGCCATGATTATGATAGAACCTTAATTTGAATGATCTCTATTAAAGTGTAGAGTCCATAATTGAGAAGGACCTTAAAATTATTATTCATATAATTATTTTTAGGTGGTGAACATGTACACACCTACGTGTGTCATTATAAAGTTTACTTGCTCATTCTTAGTTTTGTACTCAGTGATCACGTACTTAATTTTAAGTTCTTTGTCTACCTTTATTGGGTTTGGTACCCGTTTCTAAGGCAACCACATGTGATAAAAATAGATGGCCATCTACCCATTTAAAATATTTGACTAGTGTCAAATTATAGATAAGTCATATTCTTATAGGATATAAATTACTAGGATGCCAATAGTTTGATACACATGTGGATCTAATGCTAGATATATGCACACATTTATCAATTCTCAAACACATGGGACTGAATATTTATCCAACTATAATACTACTCTTTTTGACTTGTCAGGAGTCAAACCCAAATTTTAGAAAATAACCATAGACATCACATTAGCTGATACCCCATAATAAATCAAACAATTATGTATATTTTCACTAAACATTCAAAATATTAGTAGGAATGGTGGTATCTTAGGGTTATCCTTATAAATAATTACATTTTCATGGGAAATATTGGACTTGTTAGAAGTCCTTCATGTCAGGGCCTTGAGTAGTAGCTCTTTCTATTAAATGATCTAATCTAGCTCATGAAGACTGATGTTGGCTTTAATATTTTTCATGTCTTAAATAATATTGTATCCTCCCTTTCCTTGATGCTTAAATATCTGTGATTGATCCTTTTGATTATAAGGAGGATGATTATCCCTTTTGGGTGGAGGATGATTATCTCTCCATGAAAGTGGTAGATTGTTGTTAGTATTCAAACCAAGAAGAGTGGTGGCTCTATTATTGGGAGGTGTCAAAGAAGTCATAGGCTACTTGATTCTCAAGTTATAGTTGTTTTTGAACTACTAGTAGTGGTGGAAAGCATGAAAATCATATGTTTTTTCATCTTCCCTATGAAGTGGAAGTCATAAGTGTCAAAGACCATAACTGTGATAGGGTTTTCTAAAGAATTTGATAAAGATGGTTGTTGTTAACTAGCATCATTTTCTTGCCTTTTGGTTCCATACTAGAAGATTTTGAAAGTAGTGTAGAATTTGATACAATCCATTTCCCTATGTTGCATGGTTCTATATACTCAACACTAATTTATAAGAGCTACACCCATAATATTGATCTTTGACATCTTGTTAGAAGGAAACTGATGTTCTTCATTATTCCTATACCTATTTAAAGTCTTGTTATACCTTTGCAACCCATAACCTTGATTATTATAATTGGATTTATGTCCACCTATATTATCTACATGTTTCTACATGCTGAGGAATTTATTTCTCAGTTTCTAGATAATCCTTTGGATGGATTCCATCTCAATCTTGTTTGAGTTAGGAGCATTGTCATGTGATGAATTATTATTAACTAGTACAAAAATTTGACTTTAGCCTTGATGGTTAGAAATATAATTGTTCAAGAAATCAATATGTTGATTCTAATTAAGTTGGGTTAATGATAATTGATTGTGAACTGAAGTCTAGTTTTATGCTACAATATTTTGGGTTATATTAGGGATTGGGTTAAAATCCAAGTAAATAGGTCCAAGACTGAGTGGAGGTGATGATTTTAATTAAGGATACAACTATTTGTCTACATTAATCACCTTTGTGTAAGCTAAGGGTAAGGTATCAATACCAACACCCCTACACAAAAATATAATAGTCATGTAATCTAGGGCATTTTTATACATTTCTAAAGCCAATGGATCATTAAGATGATAGGGAAACTCTAATTTGTTATACATATTTTGAAATCAAGCATTGAAATCTCAAATTAGCTCATTGGGCTCTCTTCTCATGCTAGTAAAGTGTTGATAGATAACATTTGCACTTGTAACTTGTCCAAATTGGGCTAAGAAGGTATTTTGACCTTCCATCTAGGTTATTATTGACCCTTCTAGAATATTTATAAATTAGTCATAGGCTATTTCTTTCAAATTGAAAGGAAATAATCTACAAGTCATGTCCACATGAGTTACATTAAGTATCTCTAAAATGGATTTGAATGGCTTTATATGTTATTCCGCCATATTTACTCTTGAGGCAAAGAAAGAGGAGAGATATTTCTATAGGTTTCTAGGTAAATCATGCACCACTCCTGCTACATTGATAGTTGATATAGTCAATCAAGCTAGGGCTTGAGGTGGGGGCTTATGTTGAAGTAAAGGATTAAGAGGTGGATTCTAGGAATGGGGCATCATAACTATTGAAAGGTGAGTATATCTTCTTGGAGATGATGAATTTGACCTAGGTCTCCTAAAAATACCTATATTAGACCTAACATTTTTATGAATATGTAAATGTGTTTGTAATAGATTATTGTCTAAGGTTGACCTTGTTAGTCATCTGGGTGCATCTAATGCAGCTCCAGTGATTTTACTCCTTAGGATAGAGGCAGCGGCTAATTATCCATCCTTCTATAACCAATTTCAAAAATTCTATTGATGTGGGTTATATACACATCCACATAGTATTTTACAAGGTTTCCTCTAACATTTTAGGATCAGTGAATAAGATCACTCCAAAGCACAACTTGTAGGGTATTTGATTTTATAACAACTTATTGGTGGAATAGTGGTTGAGAGACACAAATTGTTTACCATAATTGAACTAGATATGGGTGAACCTAAATCTACTTGGATTGAATGGAATTATGATGATTTATAAATAAGGTGGGTAGGATTTTAAAATAAACTAAAAAAGAAAGAGGGAAAAGTAAGGCAAAAAGGGAGGGCTGTGAAAATTCAAGGATAAAGCCATTTCAGACAAGTATTTGAGCTCAAGTAGGAGAGATTATTTAGAAAAATAATTTTTTCAAGATGATAAGTCACACAAATAATAAAATACAATTAAAGATTCAAAGGAAAAAACACAATATACTCAAACATACAAAAATCAAAAGCTGCCTAATTGCTAGATTATTATTGCACATCTACAAGAGGATTATGATAAGCATGTATAAGATTTCCAAATCAGATATATCTAAAAATGAAAGACTTTAATAACTAATATACCATAATGATGGAACATCTAATCAATTCATATAATTATAGAAGAATAAAGATCTGTACATCAAAATCAAGTCAAACCAAACTTCTTTGAATTTATTATTAATCTTAAGAGCCAAAATTATCCTCCCTTTGGGATAAAGAGGTTACATGTATTTATAAGTTTGGGATGGGTAAGGCCTCATGTCTTCAATATTTGTATAATTTTACAAATCCAAAAATAGAACTCTTTATTCAAAATTCATGCAAGGATGCATGTTACAATGATAACAATCAAAACAAACTTTCCAAACTAAAATAAATTATGCATGTACAATAATAGATGGGAAACCAAAGTCCTAATTTGATGAAAATCATGGAAATACACAATTATTCCAAAATTAGAATACTAACACCATGCCACTATTTGAGTAGCTAATGAAGACACTAGATCTACAATGATGGTGTAGATTGAGGGATCTATGAAGCTGGGGTCACTAACTACTAGTTGTATGTGTTGTAAACCCAACAGCTACATCTTTTATCTTGAAAACTTCACCCAATGCATATTTTGTATCAAACTCTTTATCTATGACCTCAAAATTCAATAGTGAGGCTTCAAAATATTAACTTCTTCAATCATTAACCTATTTTTTTCTACCTCTAAACTTCTAAATTTAACCGCTAAGGCTTTAGCTCTTGTGACCCTCTCTTTTAAAAAACTCACCAACTATATCACTTCTTTATTGGTTTTATATACTACACCTTATACTTATTATTTAAATTATTTTGTAGCTAAGTGGAGTAAGTTTTCAAAATTGGGTTAATTCACCAGCTCCCCTATCTGGGTGATCACCCTAGTTACTCGCATTCAACCAAAATTTGTAATGCTTTAGCCTCATGATTTACAAAAAGACTCATCAACTTCTTCATTGTTCTATGCCAATTTAGTGAGGCATCCCTTTTGGACATCACATTGGTTAGGCACCAAAAAGCATCTATGTTGGTCAAATTTAGCTGATCAAAAGGAATGATTCTAGGACATTTGACTAGGAATTTCAATCTCCTTTATTTGTCCTTCATCATGTTCCATAATGTAACCATATCTACTCTATAGACCTGATTGGCTACCCTAGATATTTTAATGTTGAGAAAAATGTTATACATATTTACAACTATAATCTATACTTCAGCTATTACCTCTTGAGGAGGTTGTATGACATTAATCTATTTCCATCTATTCAAGGCCTCCTCAGTGTTTTTATTTATTTATTTTAGTTTTGGCTCAATAGAATCAATAAGAGTAGTGAAATCCTCAATGTACTTCATAGGGTCATTAAGGTTCCTCTTGGGTATTTTGGCTTATGGAAATAGATTCTCTTTCTATGTAAGTTGTATCTATGTCTTTGTCCATATATTTATTATTTTACACTTCCTCACTCTTTGTAGGGTCCCAATCTATTTTTCAAAACTTTTAGAAACTATGGGAAGTTCTGCCATAACTAGATTCTACCTTTCATCATGCACATTCCACATCTCCCTTATTCCATTGAGGAATTATCAATTCTTCCATATCTTATCCTTGGGTAAGTTTTAAAGATGTCAAGGGTTGAGAGTGTTGATGATGTAAAATGTACTGCCAATGAATCAACCCTTTCTCCTATCATAAAGGTCAAGGTAGAATCATACTAATCTAATTATGGGGTTCTAAAGGTTCAACTATGATCCTAAAGACACGAGGGATATTTTTCATAAGTTTTGGGAAATAATCAATAGGTTATCAAATGCAACATATTCCATTATAACAATCATAAATCCACTTATCAATTCATGAATTATTTAACATAAGAGTCTGTAATCTATTCTATCCAACATAGAAAACCTATGAGTTAAATAATCTCTTCAAGAATATAAATTTGATTTAATAAATATTCAAATAATATCTTACTTCTTGTTGAATATTCTCCAGGTCAACTTCAAAAGACAATAATAAATATAAGAAATAATTATGATAAAAAGAAAAGAAAAGATATTTAAGCACATAACCAGCAAAAGAGAGACACAAAAACAAATGAACAAACTAAAGACAATCAAACAACTAAGAAAAAGGATAATAAACTATTTTAAAGCAACCAAATATACGCTGGAGAAACCTAATCTAATCAAAAGATGAACCTAAAATAAGTAAAAATCTAAGGACTAAAAGATCAAATAAATAATTTGAAGCTAAACAAAAATATAAATTAATCTAATGAACTATAAAAAAATACCAAATAACAAGTCTAAATTAAACAAAAAAGACTATTAATTAGAAACTTAAACATATTTAGAAACGAATTAAGATTAAGATTAAACACTAAAGATTCTAAACTCTAAAATAGAATGATCAAAATAAATATTTCTTACTATCTAACCTAAATAAATAACTAGAATTAAACTAAGAAACTAATAAACACTAAAATAGAAAAGAAACTAAAACAATCTAGGAAACAAACTAACAAAGAGAAATAAAACTAGATTAAAGAAAACTTAAAGATAAAATTATATTAAATTTATAGTCAAAATAGATTAAAATAAAGCATGCACGTCTCAAAGGAGAGTCATCTTAGCATAAATGAGATAAATTTATTGAGAAAACCAACATTCTTCCTTTATAACTTGAGTGACAACTTTACAATCAAAATAGACCAATAAAGTATTGCAAAATAGCAAAGTGTTCATCATTTTTTAGGTTGAATACTTAGGATCTATGCATAGGACTATGAATAACAATCATCAAAAGATGTTAATATTAACAAACTTTAGATAATTAGTATTAGATAATGTTATAAACTTTCCATTATTCAAATCCCACTTTAACATACATTCAAGATATGCAATAAAATTGAAATAATAAACACCACTCAAGATAGAGAGAGACACCAGATTTAACGTGGAAACCCGATATGGGAAAAAACATGGAGAACAATCTCAAGTATATGAATGAGCACCAACTCAAACTACAATATTCACAAGCACCAACTTGCAAGAAAACCAACCCCTTTACTAAGCACCAACACAACAACTATTTGTGAGCACCAACCCACAGGAGTACCAACCCCTTTGCTAAGCACAAACACATCAACAATTCATGAGCACCAACCCATAAGATCACCAACCCCTTTGCTGAGCACCAACATAGCAACAATTCATGAGCACCAACCCATAGGAGCACCAACCCCTTTTGTGTATATCACATAACTATCTCTCAATGTTGCTATCTCAACAAATGATAGTTCATTACAATATCTCTTTTCTCTCTCACCTTTGCTCTTCTATACTAGATATAACAAATACAAATCATATCATTCTCACATTGCTCTTCTAAGCTAGATATAACAAATACAAATCATACTCTCTCTTCTTCACATTAAAAATGGCTTCTCAAGCCTTTATTTATAGCTTTCCAAATGACCTTTGGCCTTCCCCCTTTGTGACCCTTCAATCCTCATGGAAAATGGCACCAAACTTGCATGACCCTTCATATCCTTGCATTTGAAAAGTCATATGGTGACCCTTCATAAGAAAAAATGTCTTTTCCTCTTTTGTCCTTATCTTGGTGACTTTTCATGTTCCTCAAAGTGTCCCTTCATGAGAAATTGCACCCTTCCTCTTTTGTCTTCACTTGGTGACTCTTGGAATTCCCCAAGATGAGTCTTCATGGGAAAATGTGTCCCATTCTTCTTTTGTCTTTACCCCATGACTCTTTGAATTCTCCATGGGCCCTTCTTTCGTCTTATATGCAACCAAAAATATATTCATTAATATTAAATAAATATTAACACACATTAGCCAAGATATAACTATTACAAACATCATTAAATGCAATGGGGCCTTTATCAATAATAATGTTAGACCTTTGATATCAGTGACAATATTTCCAATATTAAATGATAATAAAAGTTTGATATACCTATGTTTCATAAGCAATTACTCAACCATCAAATAAAGTACTATTGGGTCTATCTATTATTCTTCTATCTTCAAATGAGTCTTTGATCTCCATTAATACCTTCAAACTTAATTGAAAATAAGTTATAACTAACTTTAGTTAGTTATTAGTTTATACTAACTAATTGAATTTTTAAAAAAGTCAATTAATTATAATAATAATTATTGGTTAAGGACATATTTATGTAAGACTAAAAAGTCTTAATTGATCAAGTTATTTAAATATAGACCAGGGGTACTAATCTTAATGGGTGGAGATGCTCATCGATTGATAATAAAATAGAAAACATATTTTAACTATAAAATAGATAAATCAAATATCAATAAAATTCTATTTATATTAATCCATAATGCATGTCAAAATAACTTAAGCATATATATTTATACCAAAATTCAAATCTGTTGAATTTCCCAAAATTTATCAAAATATATCAAAAATCTAAAAGTTAAAGTATCAACTAAAAGTGCAAAGTTCTATCATGAAATTTTTTAGCATAAAACAAAGTTTATGCCCTAGATAGACAATAATCTGCTGAATCATAATTTACTTCAATTATAGGTTTATCTTGTGCATTAAGACAAACATTATACTCCATTTTTATTATAGGGAATTGTACTAGTCTTGTTCCAGATTTAGTTGTGTTATAATCAACCTCTAATTTGATTCTCTTCAACATTATAACCTACATAGGAATCTCTAGCTTTGACTGAATTTCAAATCTGTTTTCTATAGTTCTTTTCTCTATAATGGGAAGGGAAGTATCCATTATCTTTCTTCTACCACATAGCCTCGTATTCTTAAATTCAATCTATTAGATCCTAAGATAGGTTCACTATGGGAAGTAGTCATACATAACCTTTTACCTTTCATAATAGGCTCTTGGTTAGGAGTTGAAGTTTCATATGAATGAATATCTAAATTCTTATAGTTTTTAGCATGGATTGTCTTAATTTCCAACTATGTGGTCTGATTTTCAAGAAGAAGATCAACAGTTGGATCAATTCTTTCATATTAGGAGGCTAAAGTGACAAGTGCTAAGGGTTACTATCCAAATGATGAGATGAACTACTTTAAGAGGAAGTTCAAGATATAAACCTATGGCCAAAGAAACCTCTGGTACCCGCATGACCTTTATTTATCAGGTTGGCAGGCAACTTACTTAAGATATCCTAGAATTTAGGATCGAATGCGTCAAAATGTATAGACATTCTTGTTCCCCTATGGAATCTAGGACCAAAATTTCTTATATGATAACCACCTCTCGAAAAGATCTTATTAGGATTGGGATGATTAGCACCACTTCTAAAACTTTGTCTCCATCCCCTATTATCATTACTTCTAGTTGAACTAGATTGGTCCCACCTAGACATTGAAATAGTATGAAATATATCTACATATATTCAAAAGGAACAAGACTAAATATCTGATATACCATCACTTCTCACAAACTAAATTGAATTGATTTCACATACTTTAAATAACCTAACTATATCAAAATAACATCATTTTATATCACAAATTCCTAATAACTTCATGAATTTCTTATTTCTAGTGAATCAATCTATACTAAACCATTCCAGAAATGAAGTTACAAAATTTCTAACATATTACTTTCAAATGAACTCATCAAATAATATCTAAAGCCAAAACATCCTTAGACTCTTCTGAGATAATCTCAATATTATAGAACCCCAATAAATAATTAAACTGAAACCAATTATTGCAACTTGAAAAACTCTGATAATTTTAATCTAAAAAATATGGATGCACCATAATTTCTAAAATAAATTCATCAAATTTTCAATGCACATGCAGACTACTACCGTATTTTATGTCAAATATTACTGATATTGGTTACCTTATACATGTAAATTCCCTTCTAAAACTCAAATTTTTAGTATATATATCATATAAATAGAATCTATTCATTTTATTGAAAACATGATTCTCACGATCATTCCAAAATACCCCTTTTTAAAATTTTAGAAAAATCCTTATATCAAACTAATAGAAAAGTAAGATTCAAATTCGAGATAATATAATCATAACCTTCCAGATTTTGATCAATTTCAAAGAAAACAACAATGAAAACCCTTACAAGTCAACAACTATTCATGCCAAAAATAACACTGTCAACCCATAAAATGAGTACCAATATAATATATCAAGTCTAAAAATTCACACAGAGCTCTGGAAAATCCTCTTTATTTCCATTTTGACAAACTTATATATGTGTAGTCTTCTTTGTCAAAATAATTAAAAAAATGCATGCAACATAACTATTTTATCTAAAAATCTATGAAATGAAACATACCCAAGATCTATTTATGCCATATATTCTAGCATATTCCTTCAAATACCCAAAAAAATCAAGATAAAAATTTTATTTTACATATTGAACACCTATTATTTTCAAAAATATTGACACATAGGAAAAATTGTTGGATCATGTATCAAAAGAAATAACATGCATAACCTTTCACCAAAATTTCAAGTATCACAAAACTCTCAACTGAAATGATTGATAGTATTAGATTTGTAAATTGAATCTTTCAAAAAAAATCCTTTGAATATAATACTATTATCAAAATATACTATTAGACAAATAGGAACATTTTGTATGCATGCTAACAATAACTAGAAAATGTTGACTTTCAACCTTTCCACAATTATTTCTAAACTTATGCATAACCAATAACATTTTTAACCATTCATATAACAGATTTCTTAAAAATACTTAATAAAATTATCAATAACTCTCAAAACATCTTCATGTAGTTATATTTATTAGATTTTCTCAATCCACAGCCTATATTTTGTCATAACACCATTTAAAACAATAACTCAAAGTTTTAGCAATGCCCATATAGACTAAAAATACTCCATTCATGCAACTAAGGAAACAATTTCTTTCACATTATTGTAAATTTATTCAAAATCACCACAAAATCTTCCAAATTTATTTGAAACATACATGTATCTACACCTTTAGAATTTTTGATAAATATCTTCCACCAAATATTTCCTTTACAACTTAAAACTCAATGGTCCAGAGCTTCAATTTCATGATCGAGCTTACAAAAATGAATAAAAACTAAGAAACTAAAAACTTTTATCCATCACTTCCTCACCATAACTAACTGAGTGAGGTGTTCAAATCTCATTGGTTCACATTAAACTGAGCATACTCTAGCAACCTTGCTAACCTATTTGTTAGCAAAACTAAACTTAGTTATTATTAATTCCTCCACTAAACCATCCACCAATTTCTTTTATTTGAGGTGAGATCACTTCACATCAAATTCACTATACTACTAAATCTTTGGCATATCCTAAAGCTTCGATATCATGCCTTTACATAAAATATTTATGCCAATTGTACCTTACCATGATAGATCATATTTCTAAATAAACACCAGTTTATTAGTCCAATGAAATCAATAAATACACTTCACATTAAATCCAAAGCCTTTTGAAACCACAACTTATTCTTAGGCAAAACAAACATATTTCATGATGGCCCTCTATACCTTAGAAAATACACTTAGGACTTAACAACATGACTGAAAGGTCTTAAACCATGTGATAAGCCTTTTTAAAATATTTTGAATATCTTAAGCCTTTGAAAATATATATGAATATTATCCTAACCTTCAAATAACACCTTATGCCATCATATCTTATGAAATAAGTCTAAGGTTAACAACTAACCCCTTCATTATATAAATTTGTATGCCCAATGAGATAAAATAATCCTATCCATGCCTCAAGACCTATGTTCTCTTATTTAACATAGACTTTGAATAAATTGTTAGGATCTTGAAATTGATAATGTCTTAAACTTAGAATATCAAATAGGACCTAGTAATAATGATCTTAAGTTATGTATTTTGATAAATCAATTGTAAGATCATTAGATAAAAGACAGATACCTTTGACTATACAAAATTGAACCTTAAATTTTGACAACATCACCAAATTAACCTAAGTACATCAATATTTCAAATGCCTAATATATCAAAATTAATGAACAAAAATGAGCTTGGAATATGATCTGTATCTTGAGAATAGATTTTTTGATGCATTGATTTTGAAATATAGTTTATTCAAATGTGATAATCATCTATAAAACACCATTATCTATTTTGAATCAAAAATGATATCATATCATCTATGAAAATAAAAGAATCATTATTATCTTCTCAAACTAAAAATCCACCTCTAACTAAAATACCATCTCAATAACTACCTTGATTGAAAATCAAAATAACTAATTACATTATGAAACATATATGCACATTTTATTCATTTATCCATCAGGATTTTTGAAACCAATTTAGAAATATAAACATGAAATCATCAACCAATTATTATCATTTCATAATTGAAAAAACATGCATCTAAAAAGTACTATTAATCAATCGAGTCCTTGAAATAGTTTTAGATTTCATGATAGGGTCATCTCTATGGCAAAGAGTATTGATTTTTGAAAAATTTAGGGGGTCTAGAAAATAGGCATAATAGAGAGGTCTTAAGAAGAGATCTATTTATAAGAAGAGATATGGTTGTTATTGAGGCACTTATGTGTATGGGCACTTGGGGAAGCTTTTGGCCTACTATTTTCCAAGGAGAGGTTTCTTTTATTGGTGTCACCTATACCAAGAATTTGGTCAACCCTGGGGTTATTTTCATAGTCATCATTACTTTTGGGAAAGCCTATGGCTAGGGCATGGGAAGCTCTATCTAGGTTACATTCCTTCTTGGTATTGGTGGCTTATTAAAAAGGGACACTTTAACCAAATTATCAAAATAGAGCATTTTAGGAGTCATTAATTTTAATGTATCAGAATCTATACTAGTAATAATGGAAGTGGAAGATATAATAGAAGGTATTATTTTAGATATACGTACAATTAGAAATTTTAAAATAGGTACTAAAGAAATAATGGAAGAAACTACCTTAGAAAACTTTTTAGTTTGCTCTAAGGTAAGCCTGACTAAAGTGTCTCCTTTCCGTGCTTCAAGACTCCAAGCTTTTACTTTCTCTAGCTCAACTTCATCATCTGGCTATGGTTTCCATATATCTAGGTATTCTTATTTTGATGTATAGTCAACTAGAGATATTATTTTCTATAATTCCTCCTCTTCTTCTATATCCATAACATCCTCTATATCCTTCTCTTCTTCTTTAGCAGTTTTTTCAATAACAAGGATACCAAAAGATGGCCTCTTTTCTAGTTTTTTACCTAGGGAAGGATTAAGGGAGTCTTTAGGATTCCTATGGTATGTGTAGATAATTGGAGTAGAGGGTGGATGATATGGTGCATGGGTTATGAGAATAATTATGGTAAGAGGTAGAGAGGTATGTGATGAAGTGGAGGGTGTGGAGAGTAAAGGGGCTCCCTAAGGAGACTTGTGAGATTTAAGAGGGTCAGGGGGAGTTGAAATAGAAGCAAAATATGATTGTAATAACTCTATAATGCTTAAGTAAAAAAGGTGAGAGGAGGCAAATGATTCATCACAAAACTACTCTTTCTTTAGCTAGCTAAGGTAACTACTAGCTTCCCCATGGTGGTTGTTGTCCCCAATACTTGTAGGTTATGGAAGTGGAAGGAATTTTAGGGCCAAGAATACCTCTCAAAATTTCCTTCTTGAGATAAGGATTTGAATCCCTTTTACATATAGACTGATCCGCCTCTTCTTCTAAGGCTTGTGCTTCTAGGGATGAAGGTTGGTCTAGTTGCTAACAGCCTTTCAATAGAGATGGAGGCCATTATTGACTCTATGAATTATGATCTTACTCATTTGTGGCCTTTATATTTTATTACAAATCCTATTATAATATAATTGACATCTTCTTATCTTTCATCCATATCCATACCTGGGAGTCATCTGAGGCATTCAAGAAAACTTGATTATGGTCATAAGTTTGGTGATCATAAGAAACACAAACATTTTTATTATCTATGATTGTATTTAGATAACCCATTATCATTTTTCCTAGGGTCCCATTATGAAACGTGCTAGCTATAAATTTTAAGTTATCCTAGGTTTTCTAGCTGATATGAAATGTGACCTAGTCACATACTGGTGTTGCCCAATGATGTAGGATGTTTTCAAGTAATAGGCCAAATGTTTATGGCCAATTTATTCATCAATGCTATTGAAAATCTAATAAGCTATTTATTATTCTAAATTGTGATCAGGAACATGTTTATGTATTAACAAAGGGGTAGTCCTAATACCCTCTACTTAGATGTCAATCACATCTTGGTACAACCAATAATCACCCATTTTGGTGAGTGTCCTTGTTATGTTCTCATAAAATCTAAGCATTGTTGTGCCCTTCATATTTTGGTATATCTAAGGGTATACCTAATTAATTATTATTTTAATATCATTTTTGTACCTATGAATAAACATGAAGTAGAAATATTCTTTGGCCATATTCTCCAACTACTCAATTGATCATTGCCATTCTTGGACATACGACTTATCTATAGTAAGCATAACCATTATCTAATTTTGACCTCCCATGTCAAAATAGGACCCCTATAGGCAAAAAATTTAACCTTAGGTGATTTAGGAGGTCCTATTTGAGTCCAAAATACCTTATTAGCATTTTTTAAGGTAAATTTGGAAAGATTAAGGTAAGTCTCTTTTATGTGTTTTGGTCTATTTAGGTCTCCTAAGTTAAAAAGGGTCAAATGTGTAATTTTTTGTGCCTTTAAAAATGTTTCAAAGGTCAATTGAGATCAATATTGGTCTTTAAAATGTCATGGTATGGACCAAATAGTTTTTAGTCATAAAAAGTTAATTATGGGCAAGAAAAGTCAATTTTAGGGGCTTCCCAAGCAAGTACAACATGGGAGGAGAGAAAATATGTAGATAAATAAATATTTTAACATGACAATGTGTTTTTAGGTCCATAAAAATGGTTCTCCATTAGTTAAAATTTTATATGAATCCAACAACATCATATCTCTCATATCGACTCCATCACAAGCTCACATAGGCAAAATTAAAGTGGATGGTATGGACATGAGAGAGAGTGGGAGACTAAAACTTTGGAAATTTTTAGTCTTGTTTATATTCAAACTTAAGTAATTTTTTATCATATTCATCTACTCATCTTTATGAATAATAGCTAAGAAGTTAAGGGTCTAAAATCAGCTAGTCAACCATGACAAGGGTATTTATTGAGATTTTCAGGCATAATGGTGGAATCATTTCTAAAGGAGAAAGTTTTTATAGGTATTAAAAATTCCTCTCAATTATCCTAAATAATATTAAAATATTTCCATTAAAGTACAAGTCAATGAATGAATGACAATCTCCACGCAAAAGAGGTTTTCAAGTTGGAATTATAGGTTTGCATTTAACCTTGAAAATTTTGTGTTTATAACATGTTGTAATGATTAATAATAGTATTATAATCATATTAAAAATCTATTCCTATCCTCTAACTAGATAGATATTTTTTACACTTCTTAAAATTGGTCATGTCTTCATTCACATGGTGGATTGTATTTTATGTTTGCATAGCAATTGACTGAGCTTAAAGTATTTGAATATGTTTTTAGAGAGTTTGAAATTATGAATTTATGGTTTATATGATGATTAAAATTGTGAAAATGGTCATAACTTCTTGATAGTCCTTGTTGCACCTTTAAAGTTCCAAAATAGTGATTGTGGTCCTCATCACCTACCACCTGTAGGTCTGTAGCTCCATAAAACTTAATGACGCCAAAGTGTTTTTAAGGATATCTCAGGTATGAAATCACATTGTGGATATTTATGAATAATTCATGATATAATAGAGTTTCCAAGGAATTTGAAGCCAAAAGGAGTTACTGGCTAGCAGAGATTGCACTTAGAGAGACCTAGAAAACTATATGTGCAAACAGTGGATACAAAGGGTGATAAGATACTTGAAAAGGCCAATTAGACTTGAAATCAAGTTATAAATACCTATTATTCTTTATGTTGGGTCATTGTAGGTTTAATGATATAATTGAAGATAAAGACTATTTTCAAACTACATACAATTAAATCTCTTCAACATCCACCTATAGGCAGCCTAATTGAGACTCTACCTTAAATTCAAAGTGATTGATAGAGAAAATGATAATTATATATGGAAATTGAAGATAATAATAAATTACCTCAAAAAAATACTAACCACTACTAAGATGTCCTAAATGGAACTAAAGGAGGTTAATCTAAGACCACTACATACAGTTAAACACCTTCAAACATCCACCTATAGCCAATTAGAATTTTGGCCTTGGAAAATAGATGTTTGTGATGTTTTGGAGTCTTCAAGACTTTCATAAGAGTATTGATATATAAACATAACATAAAGTTTCATTGGAAAGATTGAATATTGGTCTTGGAGGTGTAAAAGGCTATGAGCCTCAAACATAGTCAATTATCCTAACAATCACCTATATATTACATAAGTGACTCAAATTATCCAAATTATTGAGATAATGGTGAGAAATATTTGAAGGATATTGAATATATCAAGACATTGAAGTCACAAATGAGACGAAATAGGGGTCTCAAAGGCTTAATGCACCATATACAGATAAGTTTGTCCAAACTAACACCTACAATCAGCAAGCAGCTATTGAGGAAATTGGGCTTGAGAAAAAATGAGTTGATGGTTTGGAATTTAATGAGAGTTTCAAGGCTTTAAATAGGTTTCTAAACTATCAACAAGGTAATTATTTTTTTAATGTTTAAGATAGGGCTCCAAGCACTAAGACTGCATGACCTAAATGAATGCATATTCACCTATAAGTCTTTTAGGTATGTAAGGACTCCTTTAAAATCCTAATAATAGTGGCTTATGTGTGATTTATAGGTCATAGTAACTCACGTCATAAATTCATTAGAACACCTAAATAGGGGAGTCAAGGATAAGGAGACTAAATAGGGGTTACACATTCTAGAAAGCATACAGTCTTCATACTTTCTCATTAGTAGCTTTGCTTGTAAGAAGAGTGGAAGGGAAAATATAGAGAGGTTTAAGATAATTAAAGTGATATAAGGATAATTACATAGTTTAAAAATTTTCTTATCCAACCTTTAGGTTCAATAAATAAGGAAACAAATGCATCAGACCTTGTTTAGACCCTGTATAATCTTGAGTGCATACACAAACTTATTGGGTAGATAGTCAAGAGATGAAGATCAATTGAAGTGAACTTAAGACTTGGAATTTATAATAATATGGTGAGTTAAATATAATGTTTTCTACATTAAAGTCTCATACTTATCAAGACAACAACACAATATACCCTATTCAGTCTCAAACAAGCCAAGTGCATACTAGGTAGTCTTGAAGATAGTAGAGATAGTCAATTGAAAATATGAAAGTCAGGTGAGTTAGATTTTGGAAATAACTTTTAGAGCCTTTAATATATGTTTAAAATAACATACAAACATTTCATGAAGGCTCAAATTCTTGATAGAGAGAGTAAATGAAGAATATAGTGAACTAGGGTATGATAACTAGTTTAGTTTGCAAAACCCTATGCCTAGAACATTGAGATGTAATAGAGGTTTGATGAAAGAAGGAATTTGGATATAAATTTTAATATGTTAGTTTATATTTCATATACCTCTTTATTTCATTATAATATCAAACCAAACTCAATAAAATCTCTTATAGACTGCAATCTTGCTCAAACCTTTCATAATGCCTAGTTTCAACCCAAGAGGCTAGTTTCTCTTGATTGGTATAGATCAAAAATTATGCATGGGACCCTAATATATTATATAAAGTTTAATAACCTAATAAAATTCAATTTTTTTAATTTTTTTTTGTGGTTTCATGCCCTGAGGTTTATGAATGATCGTTAAGAGTTCATACCACTCTCAGGCTACCTAAGAGAGCTAAAACAACAAGATGAGAGATAAACTAAATTATATGCCTCCATATGTATGATATGGACTTAAAAATGACCCATAAAATCTTTAAAACTCCCTTAGGTATCATCCCATGCAATTTGATTGTACAATAGTATACATATCTATATGAAATATGGCTTAAATGACTATTTTTTGCTATTTTACAAGTCCATACAGTGAATCACAACTTCAAATTAGACATGGAGATGTGGGAGGATGTTTAATAACTAAATAAAACACTTTTTTGTGTTTTTTAATTTTTTGGGATCTTTTAGATGCATTTTTAACTCTCTTGGTAGGGAGGCCTAATTGAGGCCTAGTTAAGAAAGAGAAAGGGCAAAAGGGACATCTCCACTCACTCTTAGAGAAATAAATTGAACCTAGATATGTAAATAAATATTAGGTACTATAATGTACCATTATATTCTAAAAATACTCTATATTATTCTCTACAAAAATAGGTTTGTACTAAAAAGGTCTACAAGCAAAAAGGCCTATTTGGGGCTTTTGGTAGACAACAACTTGTTGGGGATAGTTTGAGGCATCAAAATGAATTTTTTTAGGTTTAATATGGTATTAATATACCATCCATTAATTTTGGATGAGATAAAGTAACTAAAACCAAGTTTTGACATTGGTGTGTAAAATAGGCCTAAGGATATGAAGAGTCCTCTAGACACCTTGCAAGAGAAATAGGTGATGTGTCAATGAGAACCTATTGGGGTCAATTGAGAGGTATCAAGAGTAGATAAAATAAGTAGAAGAAACTGATCTAGTCACCAATAATTCCACTTGTCCTTCAACATGTCAAGAAGAAGAAAATTTTCAAGAAGTTAGTCAAGGTGTCAAACAAGCTTTTCAACTCCCATGCCACTTGGAGAGTTAGAGAATCTGAAGAATAGATACACATGGATTTTGAAACCTATTGATATAGTTCCATAAATACTCTTCTTATTGTAACTCACATTGAAAATTATCTACCTTATTTCTCCTACACCCATCCCTTTTTCTCTCTCACTTTCTCTATATATTGAGCCACTTTTAGCTAAGTTTGTATCCTCCACATAGGTATGTAAAATCCTTTTCCATTTGTATGCATTTTATAATTTATAATCAATTAGTTTACCTCCTCTTATGACTGTACTTAGTGTGCATATGAGAACATTTAATCTTATCAAGTGAGTTAACTTGTCTTTCTTGGCATGTTATCTCTTTTTGACACCTAAATGAAATTTGATATATTATTTTATGGGTCATGTAAACTATATGATTTTGGTGAAATATTTGAGTGAGTTTTTATATCTTCTAGTGTCATTCAAGACCTCTTGGTTAGTCCTCCTAGCTTAAGCAACCATCATAACCTTCACATTGAAACACTCATGTGAGAGATTCATATTAAGAGTAGTGTATTTAAGGTTGTTTTTATTGATTTACATGTGCACATACAACTATTTGGTAGTGGTCAAAACATATTTGGTGAATCACCTCATTAGATTAGGTTTCTTTCCCTTTTCCTAGCAAGTGATAAATTAGTGTGTGAGCCTAAGTGATTCATCAAGGGGAGTTATCCCTTCAATCTATAGGTTTACCCCTATTATAGACAACCCATAGGTCTAGGGGTAATCCCATGTTTCACCAAATTTGGATAGGTATAAACAAACTTCTCCTAGGGTGAAAATTTTGGTCATAACATTTCTAGGATGTCTAGTGGGACAAATGTTCAAAGTTGTGTAAGAATTTTTTGTGTGTTCTTATACTTATTAGCCTTTAGAGGCACTCAACTAAACACCAATGGAAAATACAAATGTAATCAACTAGTTATAGTAGCTTAAGTACTTATTTTGAAAAGTATTTGATAGTATCTTATGTTTTCCTTTGACTCATGAATTTAGGATGGTTGTGTATGAAGAGATCTTTACTATACACCTCATTATCAACCTTGTCATGACTCATACCAACCATATAGCCTTCTTTATCAACCTGATTATGATTTTAACCATGTGATTCAATAGACTTATCAATATTTTTACTATCCTTATGAGTCATATCAATCCTATGTTTAACCTATTTATCCTCTACATGACCATGATGTTGCATATGAGTAACCTTCTCAAGCTTAAAAGGTCTCTAGTTATCCCTCAAGCCAATCCATTTCAAGTTTGAATCAAACTCTCTTAGGATATGATAAATACATGTGATACCTTCATAATCAAAGATAACATGATCAATATATTCCTATCCATCTCATTCTTGACATGAGAGACTCATTACAATTATTGAAAGGAGAATGGACACCTATTGAGAGAGAAAATTTGCAAAGCCTCTCAAGTGAAATGTTGGATATAAGTGATCTCATTCAAAGCATAGAAGATATGTTGAAATTTCATGAATTACAATAGGTCTAATTTCATCATCCTTAAATGTCTTCTTACACTCCATCTCATCTCTCATTCATGCCACCCATTCTTCCCCAAGAGACCTTTCCAAGTGTTTCATGTGTTCCTCAAACCTTCCCTTCTTGGAATTTAATCCAAAAGAGTATTAAAAAATAAAAGGAGATTATTGTAGAATAACTTATTGATTCAATCTAGCATCCCACTTATCTTCCTCAAGGAACTCCTAAGGAGTCTTCCAAAATTACAAGCTGGAATCAAGTAGTAAAGTCTTGGAGTGGGCAAGGTGAAATAAGTATAGATTATGGATTTGAAGGGAAAGATAAATTTGAACCTATGCAAGTCTCTCCCACCCATCCTAAATAGATATATTATACTATATATCAACCTTCTTATGATACTTATCCCCATGAGGCCACTAATCAACTTAAATAAAATTTATTTTAAGAGGACATAGATAGGAAAATAAAAGAGTTGGAGTTAAAGATAAAAGTAATTAAAGATAGCTAAGATCAAGAGATGGAAGACAAAGAAAACTTTGTGCCTAATCAAGCCCCATTTCCCTTTCCCCAAGAACCTATGTCTTGTCTATCTTGGGGGTCTATCCAAGAGTGTATTCAAAATAAGAATGAGATTCTAATTAAGAAGGTGGAAGATCATTTTGTAGCTATTCCAGAGCCTCAAGAAGGCTATGAAGAAAATTAAGTTCTTATTAAATAATATGTCCCTTCCATTGCTTAATTTAAATTTCTATCTCTCAAATAATTCCTCTAAAAACCCTCCATTACTATGCCCATTAATGATCCTTCTACCACACCTCATATTCTCTCTCTAACTCATGAAATTGACCGTCACCCTCCCACCACCTCCCTTCATGAGGAAGAACCTGTCCTATGAGAATTAAGTGAAAAAGACTAGGTTATAGTTATTAGTGAGATTAAAAAGGGCCATGAAGAAGATGACTCAAGTGAGGATGAGGAATAAATATCCATTGGTACTCCACTTGGAGAGGAAATTCACAAATCAGTCTTTAGGAATAAGCATGAAGAGGTTAAAGGAGTGGAGCAAGCTGACAGGGTTACTTTTGTTGTTTCTCTTCAAAATGATGATTAAGAAGATGATGAAGACTTATTTTCAATCCTAGGAATAGGTTACACTCCTCTTCAAAGAGGCTATAGTCTAGACAAGAGTGAAGAAGGTAGCTTTGGCAAGAAAGTGAACATCCAAGGAATAAGTAGTCCCTTAAGTGTGCCAATTCAAGAGGCATATACACTCTATGATGGTATGTTTGAAGTCATAAAAATGAGATATCATCTCTTTAATCAATTGGAGGATTCTTACATACTCTTGAATGGTAAGGCATATTTTTATTGTCCTTAATTTTCCAAGAAGAAAGAGCTTGTTCCTATTGAATCCATTCCTACAAGTGAATCACAAGATTCATTTCAATTCATTAAATTGAATATGCCAAATTAGAAGGAGTTGGAATAAGGCATATTCTTTTAATATGATGATGTAAATTTTCTTTCAAAACTTGATGAGGTTACAAGATAAGAAAAGAATAATGAGGCCCCTTAAGAGGCCATGGTCATCTAAGAATCATTCCTAGATGAAGTATCACTTAATGAGGCTACATCTGAGTATCATGTGAAATATATTGGTTCATATGATGAGTTCATCTTCATAGGAGACTAGTTTTCTACTGAAGATCTACTTGAGAGTATGATAAAAGGAGTGGAATTCAATAAAGGGATGAAGGAAATAAGGAATATGCTCAATAATAAGAATCTTTCTTCATGCCATTTATCACTTCATGGAGTAAGAGATTATACAATATTCCCCTTTTATCCAAGATAAAAAATTTCTCTTCAGGTTAGTTATGCATAGCTAGTTTTTTATTTGATTATGTTTCCTAAGTACTTAGTTAGCAAATGTGTGTATCTTCCTTTATTTGATTTTGTGTGTGTATCTTCATTTTATGTGTTGTTAAGGTAATAAATTTGTCTTGTGTTTCAAGTGTCAAGGTTTTATTTTATCATTTTAGAGTGAGATTTACTCCATAGTCCAATGGATGGATAAGGCTACTGGTCTAGTTAGTATAGCATGCATGCTACCCCTATGAGTCACCAATTTGTTATCCAAGGTTGACCCTCCAGGTCAAAATAAGACCCTTATTGGAAAAAAATTGAACCTTAGTTGATTTAGGAGGTCCTAGTTGAGTAAAAAATGCCTTATTATCATTTATTTCTTGGTAAATTTGGAAAGATTATAGTCTCTTTTATGTGTTTTGGTCTATTTGGGTCTCCTAATTCAAAAATGGTCAAAAGGGTCATTTTTGGTTCCTTTAAAAACATGTAAAAGGCCAATTTAGGTCAATATGGGTCTTAGAATATGTCATGGTATGTACCAAAGAGTTTCAAGTCATAAAATGTCAGTTATGGGCAAGAAAAGTCCATTTTAGGGGCTTCCCAAGCAAGTACAACATGGGAGGTGAGAGAATATATAGATAAATTAGCTTTTCAGCATGATAAAGTGTTTTAAAGTCCAACATAGTGGTTATATAGTAGTTACAAGGTCATAGGAAGCTAAAAAGATCATATCTTTTATTGACTCCTTCACAAGTTCACATAGGCAAAATTAAAGTGGATGGTATGGCCAGGGGAGAGGAGGTGGGAGCCTAAAATTTGGGAATTGATTATATCATTAGTCATATTTAAACTTTTTTAATTGGTTCTTAGATTCATCTCCTTATCTTTATGAAAAATCACTAAGAATTTAAGGGTCTAAAATTAACTATTCAACCAAGATATGGGTCTTCTTGAGCTTTCCAGGCAGAATGGTGGAATATTTTTTGAAGGAGAAATTTTGTATGGGTCTTAAAAAATCCTATAAATTATTATAAATTATTTTTCAAGATTTTTATTAAGGTACAATTCATTAAATGAATGTCAATTTCCATGTAAGAGAGGTTTGCAAGTTGGAATTGCAACTCTATGTTCAACCCAGAAAGATTTGTGTTTAGAACATGTTAGAATGATTCTTCATGGTATTATAAGAATATTAACAATACATTCATATCCTTTGACCAGATAGATATTTTGTACAAATCTCAAAATTGGTCATTTCTTCATTCACATGGTGGACTGTACTCTATGTCTGCATATCAATTGATTGAGTTGAAAGTATTTGAATATTTTTTCAAAGAGTTTGAAGTTATGAATTAATGTTTGATATGATGAGTACAATGGTGAAAATGGTTAGACATTATTTATAGTCCTTTTTATACCTTCAAAGTTACAAAATAATGATTGTAGTTATCATCACCTACCACCTACAGGTCTAAAACTTCATGAAACCTAATGATGCCAATATGTTTTGAAGGCTATCGTAGGTATGAAATCACATTGTGGATATTGATGAATAAGTCATGATCTAATAGAGTTTACAAGGCATTTGAATCAAAAAAGAGGTAATGGCTAGTAGATATTGCACCTAGAGAGACCTAGAGAACTATATGTGTAGATAGTGGATACAAAGGGTGATAAGATACTTGAAAAGGCCAACTATACTTGAAATCAAGTGAGAAAGACCTATTCTGATGGAGGTTGGTCCATTATAGGTGTAATGATAGAATTTAAGATCAAGACTATTTTCAAACTACATACAATAAAATCTCTTCAACATTCACCCACAAGAAACCTAGTTGAGACTTTGCCTTGAATGCAACGTGACTGACAAAGAAAATGAGAATTTTATATGGAAATTAAAGATAATAAGAAAAGACCTCTGAAAATGACTAACCACAACTAAGATGTCCTAAATGGAATTGAAGGAGGTTAATCTAATACCATTACATACAGTCAAGCACCTTCAAACATCCACCTATAGCCAGTTGGAGTTTTGGACTTGGAATATAAATTCTTGTGATGTCTTGGAGTCTTCAGGGCTTGAATAAGATTATTGAGATATAAACATAACATAGATAGTCATTGGAAAGATTGAAGACTCGTCTTAGAAGCATAAAAGGCTATGAGACTCAAACATAGTCAATTATCCTAATAATCACCTATAGATTTCATAA
This sequence comes from Torreya grandis, assembly GCA_037957365.1. Classification (NCBI taxonomy): domain Eukaryota; kingdom Viridiplantae; phylum Streptophyta; class Pinopsida; order Cupressales; family Taxaceae; genus Torreya; species Torreya grandis. Next base: position 1,436,892 of record JARHVA010000091.1, on the reverse strand, counting down.
GTGAATCAGAATATCCAAAGTATTGAGACAATGGTGTGAAATATTTTAAGGATCTTAAATATCTCAAGACATTGAGGTCACAAATGAGACCAAATAGGGGTCTCAAAGGCTTAATACACCATACACAGTCAAGTTTGTCCAAACTAATACATGTAGTTAGTAGTAAACTATTGAGGAAGTTGGTCTTGAGTAATAATGAGTTGATGGTTTGGAAGGTAATTAGAGTTTAAAGGCTTTGAATATGTTTTTAAATTATCAACAATGTAAGGAGATTTTAAACATTGAAGATAGGGCTACAAGCACTAAGATTGTAGAACTAAATGAATGCATAGTCACTTGTAGGTCTTTTAAGTGTATAAAGACTCCTTCAAAAGCCTAAGAATAATGGTTTAGGTGTGATTTAGAGGTTATATTAACTCATTACATCAATTCATTGGAATAAATAAATAGGGGAGTTAAAGATAAGGAGACTAAACAGGGGTTATACAATATAGAAAGCACACAGTCTACATAGTTTATCATTAAGAGCTTTACTTATAGGAAGAGTGGAAGGGATATTGAAGAGAGGTTTAAGATAAGTAAATTGATACAATTATAACTACATAGTGTAAAAAAATTCTTATCAAACCTTCAAGTTCAAGAAAAAAGGAAACAAATGCATTAGACCCTGCTTACCCTGCATAATCTTGAGTGCCTACATAAACTTGTTGGGTAGCCAATCAAGAGATGAAGATCATTTGAATTTAAGTTAAGACTTGGAGTCCCTAAGAAGATGGTGAATGACACATAAATTATTCTACATGAAATCTTAAACTCAAAAAGATAACAACACAGTATACCATGTTCAGTCTCAAACAAGCCATGTGCATACTAGGCAATCTTGAAGAGAGCGGAGACAACCAATTGAAAATATGATAGTTAGGTGAGTTAGATATGGGATATACATTTGATAACCTTGAATATATTTTTAAAAACACATACAAACATTCCATGAAGGCTAATAATCTTGATAGAGAGAAAATAGAGAATATAATGAACTAGGGTATGATAGTCAGTTTAGTTTACAAACCTTATGCCTAGAACATTGAGATGTAATAGAGGTTTGATGAAAGAAATAATTTGGATAGACATTTGAATATATTTTTAGATATTTCATATACCTATTTAGGTAATTATAATATCAAACCAAACTCAATAAAATTTCTTATAGACTATAATCTTGCTCAGACCTCTCAAAATGCCTAGTTTTAACCTAAAAGCCCAATTTCTCTTGCTTGGTATGGATCACACATGATGCATGGGACCATAAGATCCTATGGTAAGTTTAATACCCTAATAAACTTAAATTTTGTGTATTTTTTTGGTGGTTTCATGCCCTAAGGTTTATGAACTATTATTAAGAGTTCAAACCACTTTCAAGTTGCCTAGGAGAGTTAAAACAACTTGATGAGAGAGAAAAAAATTATATACCTCCATATGGATGATATATACTTCTAAATGACCCATAAAATATTCAAAAATCCCTTGATCATCATTCCATGTAATTGTATTGTACATTACTATATGGAACCATACATAATATGGCTAAAATGACTATTTTTTGCTATTTTATAAGTTCATACAGTGAATCACAACTTCAAATTTGACATAGAAGTAGGGGAGGATGTTTCCTAACTTAATCACAAACTTTTTTTGGGTTTTTAACATGTGGGGAGATTGTATATTTATTTTTCACTCTCTTGGCAAGGAGGCCTAATTGAGGCCTAGTTGGGAAAGAGAAAGGGAAAAAGGGACATCTCCACTCATTATTAGAGCATGAAATTAGACATAGAGATATAAAGACATATTTTTTACTATAATAATCCCTTATATTTTAAAGATAACCTATAATTTTGTCTACACAAGGAGGTTTGTACTAAAAAGGGTTATAAGCAAGAAGGCCTATTTAAGGCTTTTGATAGATAATGACTTGTTGGGGATATCTTGAGGCATCAACATGAGTTTTTTCAAGTCTAATATGTTATTAATAGACCATACATGAATTTTTGACAAGCTAATGTAACTAAAACAATGTTTTGATACTTGTGTGCAAAACAGGCCTAAGGAGATAAAGAGTCCTCTAGATATGTTGCAAGAGAAAGAGGTGACGTGTCAAGAAGAACTTGTTGGGGCTAATTTATAGGTGTTAAGAGAATAAAAATAGGTATAATAAACTAATATAACCACTAATAATTCCACTTTTCCTTCAACATGTCATGAAGAAGAGAAGTTTCAAGAAGCTAGTCAAGGTGTCAAACAAGATTTTCAACTCCCACACCACTTGGAGATTTAAAAAATGTGCATAGGAGCTACACATGGATTTGGAAACCTATTTATATAGTTCCATAACTCCTATTATTTTTTTAACTCACATTGACACTTTCATACCTTTTCTCTCCTACACCTTTCTTCTATTCTCTCTCACTTTCTCTATATACTGAGCCACTTTTGGCTAAGTTTATATCCTCCACCTGGGTATAGATATTCCCTACCCATTTTTATGCCTTTGATCAATGAGAATCAACTAGTTTACCTTATATTTTGACTATACTTAGTGTGCATATGATAATAGTTGATCTTATCAGGTGAATTAACTTATCTTCCTTGGCATGTTGTCCTTTTCTAACACCTAGATGCAGTTTGAAATCTTATTTTATAGGTCATGTGAAGTGTATCAGTGTGGTACAAGATTTGAGTGAGTTTTTATATCTTATATTGTCATTCAATACCTCTTGGTTAGTCTTCCTAGCTTAAGCAACCATCATAACCTTTACATTGAAACACTCATGTGAGAGATTTAGATTAAGAATAGTGTATGTAAAGTTAGTTTTCTTGATTTACAAGTGCACATACAGTTGGTTGGTAGTGGTAAAAACATATTTGGTGCATCACTTCATTAGAGTATGTTTCTCTCCCTTTTCCTATCGAGTGATATTTAGTGTGTGAGCCTAAGTGATTCATCAAGGGGAGCTAGCCCTTCAATCTAGAGCTTTACCCCTATTATATATAACCCACAAGTCTAGGGGTAACACCATGTTTCACTAAATTTCAAGAGGTATGAACAACCTTATCCTAGGGTGCAAAATTTTGTCCTAACAATAACCACATTGAGTAGATAAGACATCATGTAAAAATTTCCATCTTTGGGTCTCTTATCAAGGTAGAGGATTGGTGATTTTACTCTTGCACTTATAATCTCTCCCAGAGCTACCAATTTATCAGTGGTCAATAGTATGTCCATTAGTGGCACCCATTTGACCTGGACATAAGCAATGCTCAATATTCCATACAATCTATTCAATAATACCATTATGATGGAAATTCCAAGTTTGAAACTTAATAATGCAATTAGTGGAAATTTCCCCCTTTGGATTTAATTTTTATCCCTTTAGAAACCATTGCTTCAATTTCACATTCATGGTATTGTGTTTAAGCCACACATTAGTTGAGACTTTATTTTAGGTAATTTTAAGTAGAGGAAGCTTAATATACCATTCAAATACCCTCCCAAAGATGTAGGTAGAGGTAGTCTGGACCTTCTTCACATGTACAATATCACCTATAGTGGTTCCATTTATGAATATAACCTTTAAGAGGCCAATGAATGGCATTACATCTGGTTTGGTTGTAGCTTGGTGGAGTCATTATTCCTTGATTGGGAGTAAATCATCAATGTATTTTTTGGAATCATGGGAGAATTCATCCTCTATATATTAGAACTAAATTGACTTGACCTCCTCCTAGAGTGCCAAATAATGAGGGAAATTGAAATTCAAGGCACTCTTTTCAAATAGTGTATCCCTATATTTTGTTAATCCTAAAAATGAGAATGGGGATGTGACTAAGGTCTTACTTTGTTTTGATTAGGAATCCATTGATGTCATGTAGTCATTTCAACTCTTAAAAAGTTCTAAGTTAGTTTGTTTGACACCCTGTGACTGAAGAAAAATAGGGCTCATTGGATGCTTAGGAAATTCAAGAACACAATCTTAATGATCATAGAAATAACAAGGTGAATCCAATGTTTATAGATTTTATATATATCATTTGTAATATTATGTATTGAATGTATTAGTGTGCCTTGAATGTTAATAATGAACTCTTTCTTTTACTGCCTATTTTGGTTTAAATATGCTAGTCAGCTTTGGCAAGTGCCCCTTATTTTCCAAGTGGCAGTCTTTTGTTAATTATTCATTTCTAGTCATCACTTTAAGAAAACTATCATCCATTCATTAATTTATTTCTTTATCATGATGTTAAACATTATTTCTTATGTTTTAGCCTTACTTTCCCTAGATAATGCCACTTATCATGTTCTCATTAACATGGCCCTTTGAGTTTCTTCACTATGTTTGGGAGGTCCCATAGTTATGAGTTAATGTGATTAATCCACATGGCATGATCTTATAATATTGGAAGCATGGAAGCTTAGGGCATTAGATGGGTATTATTTTTAGTGAAAAACTTTCTATAGTCATAGATCAATATGATTGAGACACATGGATTGATCTCAGAATCCCATAAACTCAGGAGATTAAAGCATTAGATTGGAAACCAAAATATTATTTAACTTCCTAACTACATAGATTAATGCATTTATGTAATGTATTGACCACTCAAAACCCTAAAAGCTCTAGAGTTTGGGACATTAGACTGCAAATCAAAGAAACATTAGCCCTTCCCATAATGGTGATTTAACATGATTGAGACACATGGAGCGATCTCAAAATCCCAAAGACTCAGAAACTCAAATGTACAGAGGCTTACAAGAATGCAAAACTATTAAATTTGTTAATAAATAGGTGAAGTTCCCTTAGTTTAAATTTAGAGTGAATATGCCACATGACTTGTTTGTAAAACTCAAGAAAATTAGAGGAGTCTAAAGACTTAATATTATATAAATGTCCAAAATTATAAATGACACAAGAGTGACATGTGTCAAAATTGTGTGATATCTTTGTTATGGGCCCAATAGGAAGAAATCGATGGCCTTTGGCTATTAATCATGTGATCAATATATACATACTAGGAAAAGACAAATTATATCCTTTATTTTTCAAATCATATTAAAGTAAAAATGATGGACAATCTAAGGTTCAAGATGACTTAAGATACCAGTTTAAGCTTAGATTTTTATGACTTTTACCTGAGAAATATTATATTTTTTAGAAATAACCTTATGACAAACATGTTATACCCTAATCATATATCTTTAGGATCATATTCCCATAGTTATGTGTTTTTCAATAATGGGTCCCTATTTTAATTTTTTTGAAAATGGGATGTGTGTGATAGGGTACAACATGTACTTCATTAGAATCATCTATAAAAATAGATCTAGTACATAATTCTTACATATATTTTTATTCTTAATTGTGGATCACATAACCTAATTTGAAACATATTTGATAAAAAATTGAACTATATTATCTTATTTTCTAACATCATGGATTGTGAAAGAATTAATAATTCATTAATTTATACCCTTCATAAGGGAACTTGGTGTAAAATGAAGGTTTCTCGATAAGATTAGGGTTTTATTTATCAAAAAAATCTCAAAATTATGTAGTTACTATTGTGTAATTATTTATTTTATTTGAATTAATCATTATTTTTTATTTAAGGTAACTAAAATATTTTTGAAATAACGAGCTTCTCACTAATTTGGTTCATCAATGGAGAACCAGGGTAGAGATTAGTGAGATTACCTCTAGGGTATATAATCTTCAAAATGAAATATATTTTTTGATGCACATTAATATTTATATGTCTCTCATGCTATATTATAAGGTTATAAGTTGAATTTCAATGAAGTAAAATGTAATAAATTTAACAGGTTTTAGAATAAAAGTTGTTTGGATCTGAGAAAATAATTATTTACGTGGCATCATGGAGGTCAAATTGGTTGGCTGACATTAATATATATAAATTTATGGAATCATAGAATAAAAATATTTTGAGTGAGCATGGTGGATCGAAAAAAACTCATGTTACCACCTCATATCTAAACAATTATGTGATTTTTGATGATAAGGTTAAACAAAAAAGGCAAAATTTATCACATACTAATGTTATTTATCCATTATAAAATACACAACCATATGTAGAGAGTCATGTTTTCAAAAACATTATATTCAAATATAATCTAACTATTGAAACTTATATCACGTGTAGTAATCATTTGAATCTTGATCAAGAAGTTGGGACATCAATTTGGGAGGTTAGGACATCAATTGGATTTTTTGTTGAACATGAGAATTGTTAATGTCTTCATCATTATATCACTACAGATTATGGATTTGATTATATGGATTGGACTTAAACATCATGGGAATTTTAAAATTTACCTACCTAAAACTTCTCATAATTGATTCATAGTGATCGAAAGTCATAGTCAAAATGAATGAATGTTTTGCCTAAAAATTAACCTCTCAACTTGTCCTGCACTAGCCCACTAACCTAACCACATGTATTATGCATGAATTTTTAAACATATAATTCATAATTAATATTTAAAATTGAATACTACCCAAAATTCCAAAAATAGTGGTTGGTAAATAACTATACATCAAACTTCCATGATACTTAAGCTATTATAATTCGTAAAAGCTACATTTATTTTTTAAATGGGGGAACCAATAATGTCTCCATAGTTATCCCACTACAAGATATGGGTTCAATTTTATAAATCTATCATTAGAACATATCTCTCCTTGGTAAACTTTACTCTGAATGAGGGAGACCCCCAAGGGTGCAAGTTTAAAACTATCGACCTCAAGTTGGAGAACACTCAACAAATATGATTAGTATAATGTCCAAGCCGATCAAGTCATATATTTTTAAGGAGGGTTTTATGGTGATATTGATAATGTGTTTATAAATATATCACATGATGTATATAAATAGGTGAGACAATATTTCATAGTGATATTGAGGCATTCAAAACCACTATCTTCCAACATCATAAAAGATGAATGGGGGTTTAAAGAGGTTAAACAAAAACCAATATATTGTGATTGTTAACTTTAAATAGGTAATGTTGTAATTTTTCTAAATTGAGGGGATTATAATATAAAAATGAAAAATCATCTTCAAAATAGTGGTAATTATATAAATATTTATTATAATTTAGTATCCTTGATTGTAAAAAGGGTATCCAAAGCTATAGAGGCTTCTTTATTGGATGTCAATGTTAACAAAAAAATGATTCCCAAAAAAGGAGATAACACCTAGATTTTATGGTGCTCCTGAGATTCATAAGGATGGGGTTCCATTAAGACCAATAGTAGACATATCAAACTCCCCCACTTATTAGATTATAATGTTCCTCATATATAAGTTGAAACCTTTTTGGTCAACACATATTCTTTCATCCACAATTCAAATCATTTTATCAATTTTGTTAAGAATAAAAAGGTGAAGTTTTATGACTTTGATGTAGTATCCTTATTTACCAAGGTACCAATTATTGATACTATTGATATAGTTAGATCTTGTATAAATTAGGAAACTAAAAGGTTAGTAGCCTTTTTTCTAAGATCCCTTTTTTTTATTTCAAATACATCATCTATGAGTAGGTGAAGGGTATGATAATGTGTTTTCCATTGTCACTAATGGTTGTTAACCTCTTTGTGGATAAGTTTGATAAGAGGTCACTAAACTTAATTTCACTTAAACCATAGGAATGGATAAAAATAGAAATAAACTTATATGGCATTCAAACAAGAAAGAGAGTTTCAATATAATTGACATGTGATGAAAACTTCAAAAAGTGATCATGTAGGGTTCCTTATTTACATCTAAGGAATCTCCAAAAATATTTATAAAATCCTATGGTTGCATAACATTAATTCTAATTTTGTACCAAAGGATTCATTAATAAAGATGTTAGAATTGTAAAGGATTATTTGAAACAAAGTTTGAAAAGTGGGGTTTATGGAATTGAATGTTATTGCAAGGTCACTTACAGTGGTGAAATAAAGAGGCCCATTCAGACTATGATAAAAAGCTTGTTTCAAAAAAATTATTTGAAAATAAAGAGACATTGGATTGATAAGAACACTCCTCAAAAACTAATAAATCTATTCACATTGGGGATGTGAAGGTCATAACGATGGAGAATCATTATTTAAAAAATCACTAGAGGGAGGTTTTGTATATCATAAATTATTCTCATTATTTTAATATAGATGAAGGTTTGGGTTTGGGCCACTCTTAGAGACTCATTATTAACAAATTCAAGAGGAACCCATCACTTTAGTATTTATGTAGTTATCATTTTTAGAGTAGTGGTTACAATCTAATAACTATAACAACTAGTTTTGCATTTATTATTTTTCCCAAAGTCATCCTAAAAGGTATTTTGTGGTTTACTAGAGGTATTTATAAATGGAGCTCGCATCCATAATTCCCACATATATTTGTATCTTGACAATTTATCACATGATGTGATCAAAAATATTGATCACCAAAAATTTCACATAGTTTTCTTCAAAATCTATTTTTTATTATCAAGGAATATGAAACCCTTAATTTTTTAATCATAAGATTTTCCAATTGGAAAAGAAGATTAATGTTGAAAATAATAATATGACATATTTTATAAAAATCACTCTTCTCCCCAATTGTAATAAATTATGAGAGGTTCTTGTGTGATTTATGGGTCATGTTAGACTTGTGAGGTAATACATGACTAAAAGCTTTACTTAATGGGAAAAAAACTATAGTATTAAAATCTTACAAAGATTAATTTTATATGAATGTACAAGAAAATGATTAGAGGTGTTTGTGTACTTTTTGGGACACCTTATGCTTATAATTCAACACAACCAAATTATTTTCATATTGGGAAAGAATCCAAAATATTAAAACCCAAAGCACATAATTCTTAAAAATCACCATTCTTCCCCATTAATAAAAAATGCTTAGAGGTGGTTTTTTACTTCGTGGATCCCCTTAGGATTATAAGGAAACACATGACCAAAATATTTTCCAATTAGAAAAGAGGCTATAGATTTAAAAAGTGGTAGATTTTCTTAATATAATCATTCATTTCTCATGTCAACTAATACTTAGAGGTGTTAATGTGCTTATGTCAAATCTCACTAGTGGTTAGGTAACCTACACTAAGAAACACCTAAAAATATATATAATTCAATGTATTATATAAATGAACTATTAATAAATAGGATGATTGTTTGTCAAGGGATTAAGACTAGGCCCTAATTGTGCCCTGAATAGGTGAAGGCTCCCAAAACTTATTTAATAAATCAAAAATATATAAATAATAAAAATAACCATAACACTTTCTAAAAATTTTAATAAAAATATTTCTTATCAAACAACATTAAACATAGGATTAAAAAACTTGTAAATGAGAATGCAATTAATACATTAGAGATTAAAATATAAATTATTAAGGCATTATAGGTTATTAAGTTAGAAACATTAAGATTAAAACTGTTAATCTATTTTTAGATATTCAAACCCTATTTACAAGTGCACTTAAACAATATTTTTTCAAACAATAGAATGTCATATTTAGGTCATCTTATATTTATATGAAATTAACATTTTAAAGATTCTATTTCAATAGGTTAGATATATGTGTTCACAAGAGAATAGAGTAATGTATGTTGCTTTTGGGGATGCTTCAATAATTATTTCCCTCTCTATTATTATTCCTATATTGCTTTCCTCCCTCCTCTTTCAAATTGGTTTTGTGTTGATCTCTCATTGGAATTTGTTGTGGTTTCTTACCCTCTCTTCTTGTCCTTTTCATTTATTTATACCCATATCTATGGATCTATATGGCTTATTTCATTCGGACCTCTATTCATCATTAGGCATAACTAGTAGGAGCATTCAGTGTAGACCGCCATGCTATATGTGAACTGTTGGCTGATCCTATCTGAATCTCCATCACCTTGCCCCATTCCATCAGCCTTAACTACATGCTTTGTCTTAACCTATTTCCATTTGTCATTTGTATTAACCCTAACCCTAGGTAGAAAAGGTTAACTAAGATTATTAACCTACTACCGAGCATAATGACATAGTAAGATGAATGTTAATAATCAAGAAGAAGAGCTTAACTTCTCATAATTTTCAAATCACACACATATTCATAAGATCTGGATTACCCTCTTTGATCCTTTCTTCATGGCACTAGTAGGATCCCTCATCCTCATAATATTATAGTGAAGATCACCTAGGCCATTTATAAAGACTATAATTGGTTAGGGTTTAGACAACTAGGTAAGTTTTATATCCCTCATGTTTAAAACTTTAATCACTGAGCATAGGGTTTTAACCAAGTAATTATGTAAAATTTCTAGCTTTATACTGTAATTTCACATTCTAAATTTATACTATAATTATACATTCTAGCTTTATACCATAATTTTCCATGAACTTGAAAGAACTCCCTTTGTATTCTAGCTTTATATTGTAAAGGTTTTTGAATGTTTAAAATTTTGATCCCTGCTTTACTCACTAACTATATATGAGCCACTTAGATTATGATTAAATGGGCTCCCTTTGTATTATAGCTTTATACTATAAAGGGTTTTGAATGTTTATAATTTTGATCCCTATTCCATTGATTTTGTACTTAAAAACTATACTTCATTTTTCCTTGATTTTTAACATTCTTCCTCTTGACTATGGTGATAGGGCCTAATAATGCCTTAACATTGGTGGTTAACCTTTTAACCTGGGGTTGGGGTTAATGTCAAAAAATAATTATAATAATTACCAATACCCTACTAATTTATCCCCTAATGTACTACCATAATGTTCTATTATAATTCTTTATTTAATAATGCCCTATTCTAAGAGGTAGAGTATAGGAGTGTGAGTTGTATTTCAAGAAGTAATTACCATTAAATGAATTATGTGTTCAAGCAAGAAATAATATAGTCAACATAAAATAATTTATGCCCTAACTAATCATTAATTCCTTCAATCAGTCAACAATATAGTCAACATATTACTCAGTTCTTCAATGATAATTATGCTAATGTGAAGGATGGGAATGCATAATTATGATTTATTATGGGCTTGCCAAACTCTTCTTGTGTTCATTTTTCTTGATAAATCAATCAAGTTAATAATAGAAGGATCATGAAAACCCATTGATTGTATTTTTGATTTCTTAAACCCCCTAATGGTATGCTTATTTGGGAATGATTTTAGGATCTTACCCTATTGTTGTAACTTGATTACTATTATGTAAGCAATTAAACACAGAATTAAACTAGAATTGAAAGCAACTAGAATCAGAAATATCAAAGAATAAGAGATACAAGAAACCACCCTAACAACTTGTATTAAACTCTTTCAGAAGGAAATACAATGAAGAAAATCACACTTTCTTCTCGCACCTCTCAAATGTACAGATCTCTTTCCCTCAAGAGTTTACAATCAATTCCAACAACCTAGATTGATACACACATATACAATATGTCTTGTACTATTCTTTCTTACACACTTACAAGCTATGAATATCTATCCCTATTATATAAGATTAGGGATCATGAGCAATGCATTCACAACCATTAGATACACCTCTTAATCAAAGGCTTAAAATAGTCCTACTAAAGATAGAGATGCAGACTTATAACTAATAGTTAATCTAATCATGCAAACAATCTATTCCATCCACAAAAATAGACTTTCTAGACACACAGGTAACTGACGTCGGTTCTTATCTGTCTGCACATGACCGACATCGGCCGATATATGACTAATGTCAGCAGCTACTGGTCGACTCCTTGCTATTGTTAGCGACTGTGTAAATCTAGCAACTTCAGCATCTGCTCATTTGGTGAAGCTTTTAGCTCTACACCTCAACAATCTTCCACTTAGAGATAAATAGCTGCACCAGTACCTGTACAACAACATCTTCTAGCTTCTTCATCTTCAAACTCAATCTTGAAGACCAACAAAAGTTGAATGAAGATTCAACTTCTCCTTTGTTACCAGTTTGGTTAACATATCAGCAGGGTATATGGATCTTCTCCAACTTCAACTCACCATCCTGCAATACCTGTCTAATGAAGTGGTACCTAAGTTGTATATGTTTGGTTCTTGAATGAAACGCTAAATTCTTAGCCAAATGAATTGCACTCTGACTTTCACTGTATAATCTACAACTCTCTTGCTCCTTTCTTAGCTCTTCCATGAACTGTGTCATCCATATCATCTCTTTGCTAGCCTTTGTGACTGTAATGTAATCTGCCTCTATAGTAGACAAGGCAACAACCTTCTACAACTTTGAAATCTAGCTAACCATTGTTCCACCAATAGTGAATACATATCCTGTGGTGCTTCTCTTACCATCCAAGTCTCCTACCATGTCCAAATCTACATATCTATTTAGAGAAGTATTTGACCCTCCATAGCATAAATGCCTACTGTTGGTCCCTCTCAGATATCTGAGAATCCACTGAACTGCTTTCTAGTGTCCTTCCCTAGATTGGCCATATACTTATTGACAACTCCCACTGCTTGGGCAATATCTGGTCTAGTACATACCATTACATACATTAAGCTTCCAATTATGGAAGCATATGAAACTTATTCATGTACTCTACCTCATCATGTGAATTAGGACACTATTCTTTACTCAACTTGAAGTGTTCAGCCATAGGTGTACTCACCGGTTTTGCATCTTGTATATTGAACCTCTCCAACACCTTGTTCACATAATCATCTTGAGACAAAATCAACCTATGATTTTTCTTGTCTCTCTTGATACTCATGCCAAGGATTTTCTTTACTGCTCCCAAATCCTTCATGGCAAATGTGTGAGCTAATTTCACCTTAAGCTCAAAGATATCTTGCATGTGTGAACCTGCAACCAGCATATCATCTACATACAGAAACAAGATAATATATCTACCATTATCCAATCTCTTAAAATACACACAATGGTCAGATTGACATCTATTATAGCCATGCTTAGTCATAAACCTATCAAATCTCAAATACCATTGTCTAGGAGCTTGCTTGAGACCATACAAGCTTTTCTTCAATCTGCACACAAGTTTCTCCTTACCTTTGACCTCAAATCCTTCTGGCTGATCCATATATATTTTTTCGTCCAAATCTCCATGAAGAAATGTTGTCTTAACATCAAGTTGCTCAAGATGCAAATCCTCAATAGCAACTAAAGACAATACAGTCCAAATAGAAGTCATTTTAACTACAGGAGAAAAAATCTCACCAAAATCAATACCTAGTTTCTGTGCAAATCCTTTCACTACCAACCTGGCCTTATATCTCATATGTCCATTCTCTCCTTCTTTTAACCTATAGATCCATTTATTCTTCAGTGTCTTCTTTCTCGCTGGCAACTCAACCAAATCCCATGTTTGGTTCTCTTTCAAGGAATCAATCTCCTCATTCATGCCTAGCTCCCACTAATTCTTGGATTCCACATGTATTACTTCATCAAAACTCTCTATTTCTCCACTATCAATGAGTAATAAATAGAATAATGAAGGGGAATATCAAATTAGAGGTTTACTTACCCTTTTTGACCTCTTGATGGGCATCTGAGACTCATTCTCAACACGTTATCTACCCAAGTTTCTTTGATAGTGACCGACCTCGGTCACCTCTAGGCCTGTAACTGACCGACATCAGTTCCACACGACCGATGTTGGTTCCTTCCTGACCGACGTCAGTCACTGTCTAACCGACATCGGTTCCTGTATTGCCAATGTCAGTTCCTGCCTGACTGACGTCGATCTCTATGTTTTTTTGTTTGTGATTATTCTTTCTCGTGAGCTCATTTTGGACCGTCACCTCATCTAAATCTTCATGGCCCTACTCAGAATTCTTCAGCTTCTTGAGTTGATCACTATACATCACTTTTTCATTGAAAACAACATCACGGCTCTTAATTATTTTGTTAGTGTGTAAATTCCAAAACTGGAATCCAAAATCTCCAGAGCCATAACCAATAAATGTGCACCTCATAGACTTAGCATCCAGCTTCTTTCTATTTTCCTTATCAACGTGCACAAAAGCTTTAGAACCAAAAACTCTTAGAAATGAAAGATCTACCTTTTTACCTGTCCATGCCTCTTCTAAAATTCCACCATTTAGAGCTGTAGAGGGTCCTCTGTTAATTAGGTAAATTGCAGTATCTACAGCTTCTACCCAAAATTGTAAAGGCAAACTATCATGTAATCTCATACTCCATGCATGCTCCAATATTGTTTTATTCATCTTTTCAGCAACTCTATTTTGCTGAGGTGTCTTTAGAACTGTCCTTTCCCTATGTATTCCATTCATATAACAATAACTTCTGAACTTATTGCTGCATTACTCACCACCATTTTTAGATGTAAGGCACTTCAATCTCCTGCCTATTTCATTCTCAACCAAAGCTTTCCAAATCTTAAAAGTGTCAAAAACATCATATTTCTTCTTTATGCAATAAACCCATACCTTTCTTGTAGCATCATTAATGAAAGTAACATAATACTGTGATCCTCCAATAGAAGCTACCTGAGCTGGTCCCCACACGTCTTGTGAACAAGCTCCAACTTGTGCTTCCTCTTTGTTGACCCAGTTTTAACAAATCTTACTCTCTTTTGTTTTCCAAAAACACAATGCTCATAGAAATCTAGATCTATGCTTTTCAAATCTGAGAGCTTACCTTTTGACTTAAGAATAGACATTCCCTTCTCACTCATGTGGCCAAGCCTACAGTGCCACAACTTTGCATCCACATCTGAAGTAGATAATACAGAAGGAGAATAATCAATAATACAATTACATAAATAGAGAGTACCTACTCTCTTATCTCTGACTAATACAAGTGCACCCTTGGTAACTTTCCAAGATTCAGTTGTGAGAGTTACTGTACAACCCTCATCACCCAACTTTCCTATAGAAATTAGATTTCACTTCAGGGCTGGGACATGCATGACATCTTTCAACACCCATGTGTTGCCATTCTATAATTTCAGCTACACTTTTCCTTTGCCAACAATTTTACAAGGCTCATCATCTCCTAAATAAACTTTTCCAAAATCTCCCTAGACATAATCATTGAAAAATTCTCTATTTGGGTTAGCATGGAAAGAGGCCCCAGAATCTAAAACCCAAGATTCTATATTATTATGCAAAGAAAGTGAAAGAGCATCTTGTGCAACAATACCTGCAACTTTTGCTTCTTCATTACCTTCATGTTGATTCTCTTCATTAACCTTCAACCAACAATCTTTCTTTGCATGTCCTCTCTTTCCACAATTCCAGTAGGTTATCTTTCTTTTTCCATTTTTGGATTTGGATCTATTGCTCATCTTTGACTTAGACCTTGATCTCCCTTGCTTGCCCTTCTCTCTTTGCCTTCCCCTGCTTTCAATACTTAAAGCATTACCTGATGATTCCCCTATGTTTTTCCTATAAGTCTCTTCATTCAGGATTACACTAACAACATCATCAACTTTCAAGATATTTGTAGCAGATGCAGTATTACTAACTACCATTACTAAACTATGCCAACTTTCAAGTAAAGAGCATAATATTAAAAGAGCCTTAATTTCATCATCAAAAACTATTTTGACTAAATTTAATTGATTTACAATTCCATGGAAATCATTTAGATGATTAGATATAGATCCACCTTCCTGCATTTGTAAATTAAATAACTGCTTCACAAGACATACCTTATTTGAAGCTGAGGGCTTTTCATATAAATTTTCTAAAGTGTCCATCAACTCTACCATTGTCTTTGCCTATGACAAGTTGGAAATCACAGTATATCCTAGACTCAATCTTATAGATCCAAGAGCCTTTCTATCAAGAACTTCCCATTCTTCATCTTCCATATCTATGGGCTTTCTATCAACCCCACCCAATGGTAAGTATAGATCTTTCTAATATAGATAATCTTCTATTTACATTCTCCATAATTGGTAATTCTTGCCATTAAACTTCTCCATTCTTAGTTTACTTTCTTCTGCCATTGCTTCTCCCACTCAAACAGAAACCACTGTGAGTGACCTATAATCAACGCACACTAAACAGATTTGAACCACCTGTTAGTGAACCTAAGCTCTGATACCACTTGTTGGGGATCAACCAACAATCTTGATTACTATTATGTAAGCAATTAAACATGGAATTAAACTAGAATTAAAAGCAACTAGAATCAAAAATAGCAAAGAATAAGAGATATAAGAAACCACCCTAAAAAACTTGTATTAAACTCTTTCAGAAGGAAATACAATGAAGAAAATCACACTTTCTTCTCACACCTCTCAGATGTACAGATCTCTTTCCCTCAAGAGTTTAAAATCAATTCCAACAACCTAGATTGATACACACATATACAATATGTCTTGTACTGTTCTTTCTTACACACTTACAAGCTATGAAGATCTATCCCTATTATATAAGATTAGGGATCATGAGCAATGCATTCACAACCATTAGATACACCTCCTAATCAAAGGCTTAAAATAGTCCTACTAAAGATAGAGACGTAGACTTATAACTAACAGTTAATCTAATCATGCAAACAATCTGTTCTATCCATGAAAATAGACTTTTTGGATGCACAGGTAACTGACGTCAGTTCTTACCTGTCTGTACATGACCGACATCAGCCAATATATAACTAACACCGGTAGCTACTGGTTGACTCCTTGCCATCGTTGGCGACTGTGTAAATCCAACAACTTCAGCATCCGCTCATCTGGTGAAGCTTTTAGCTCCACACCTCAACACCTATTTTATGCTTAAATGTGCATCTATATTTTGTGATTGAGCTCATGTTGATGGTGGTTATAACTATTCCCTTAAATGGTGATTTGAATGGAGTTTTATAATTTATAATTTCATGTTGTTAATTGAAAGAGTTACATAAGTGGCAGATAACTTACTACTATGTTTTTCTTAAAGTTATGTTTCTCTTAACTTAGTACCCAATATTAGTGTTTCTTGTGGGATTACTAATCACTTATCAAGTTAATAATAAAAGGATCATGGATACTCATTGACTATATTATTGATTGATTCAACCTAATGGTATGCTTATTTGGTAATGATTTTATGCTCAAGGGTTGGATATTAAAAAATGTAGAGAATGATTATGCCATAGCTAATCCATAACTCCTTTAAGCAGTCAACAGTACAATCAACATAATGCTCAATTATTCAATGATAATTGTGTTGATGTGAAGGATGGGCATGTATAATTATTTATTTTGGGATTGATAAACACTTATTGTGTTCATTTTTCTTGATAAATCAATAAATTTAATAATATAAGGTTCATGAAAACACATTGGTTATATTGTTGACTACTTAAACTTAATGGTATGTTCATTTGGGAATCATTTTAGGATATTACCCTATTTTGTCTTTAAACCCACATCTATAGTTTTTTACTAAGTTATTCCCTTAAATGGTGATGTGAATGGATGTTTCTAATGTTTAATTTCCTATTTCTAATGGAAAGAGTGACAGAGGTGGTGGATAACTTGCTACTATGTTTCTTTCAATGTTATGTTTCTCTTAACTTAGTACCCAGTATTAGTATTTCTTGTGGGATTTTAGAACATTTATTGGGTTCTTTTTTATCCATAATATATCAACTTAATAATATAAATATCATGGAAACCCATTGGATGTATTCATGATTACTTCAAGCAATTAATGTTTTGGGGGTAGAGTTGGAGTTTTGTTTGAATAGTGTTTAGCTAAAATACAAAGGTGTATATTTAAAAATTTATTTATATATAGCATATCCAACAATGATTATGAATTTAATTCATATGAATTCACTAAATTATATGTAACATATAATAATTACACAAACTATTCATTAAACCATACGTTGAATGAATGATTATGCCCTACCTAATCATTAATTCCTTCAATCAAGAAACAATGTAGTCAACATAAGAAAAACCCAAATGTATTATGTAATCTAAACTGATATGCCCTTCTAAGATGACTGATTCAATGAATTCATGTTTTGGGGGCATAGTTAAAATTTTGTGTCAATAGTGTTTAGTTATGGTAAGTAATATGCATGAGATGTGGGTTGTTTGATAATACACCCTATTGGGTTTTTGTCACTCTATTCATTTATTTAATTTTGGAATTATAATAAAGATAAGAATTTATGGAGACAATTTTTTAGCACCCTAGTATGTTTTACCATTTAAAAGTATTCATTAGTAGTATATGCAATATGTTAATGTAATATGGGGTAAGGATGCACATTGTAAAAAAAAATAGCTCCTACTGTTTAAAGATCACCCTATCAAAGTGTTGAGGTTGTGGGTCTGATAACTCATTTTTATTTCCTTATTAGTAGTGGATAACATATTATTATGTCATAGGTGGTGGATAAGACAGTATTATGCTTCTCTCAAAGTAGTCAACAATACAGTAAAAAAACAAACTATGCCCTAACTAATCTTTAATTCCTTCAAGCTATCAACAATATAATCAACATAATACTCCTTAGTTATTTAGTGATAATTATGCTAATGTGAAGGATGGGCACGTATAATTCTTTATTGTGGACTTGGAAAAACTTATTGTGTTCATTTTTCCTAATAACTCAATCAAGTTAATACTAGAAGGCTCATGGAAAATCATTGACTTTATTATTGTTTCTTGAACCTCTAATGGTATGCTTATTTGGGGATGATTTGAGGATCTTTCTAATGTTTAATTTCTTATTACCAATGGAAAGAGTCAAAGATAGGTGGTGGATAACATAGTACAATGTTTATCTCAATGTTATATTTATCTTAACTTATTAATAAGTCTTTCATGTGGGCTTGTAAAACAACTATTATGTTCATTTTTTTTCATAAATCTATCAAGTTAATATAAGAAAGGTCACATAAACCCATTAACTATAATGAATATGAGATGATTATATGAATCTTAAACATGCTTATGTTTGCTAAATGTTTTATTTTTTTCATAGGATTATGGACAACATATATGTCTTGCATATAGCTATTTGATATGAACCATCAATCTGTATAATGGTCTACTATTTATTATCTTATTACAGTCCATATAATGCCCTACACACACACACACACACACACACACACACACACACACACACACACACACACACACACACACACACACACACACACACACACACACACACACAATACCCTTTACTTGTATTTCTATGATAATGAGATATGTCTATTAGTTCATTAGTTCCTTTCTTTTCTTTAGCAGGATTGATTGTTTTAGTTTTTATGTGAAGGGTAGTATCCCTAATGCTTAATATAATACTTAGTATTGATAGTGAATAATAATAGACCATTATACTAACTAATGGTTCATTGTTTCCTTTCCTTTATGTAACAAGATGTACAATAGTGTCAATATACCAATGATAGACCATTATACAGACTGATGGTTCATTATTTTCTTTCTTTTATTTATAAGATGGGTGATAGTGTCAATAGACCAATAGTAGACCATTATACAGACTGATGGTTCATTTATTTATTTTGTTAATGTAGCAATATGGATAATAATGTGAATATAAAAGGGGTTAAAATTCTAAAAATTCAAACTCCTTTAGATGAGTATATGAATCTTGAACACGCTTATGTTTTCTAAATGTTTTCTTTTTTGGCATAGAATTATGGAAAACAATTATGCATTACATATATTTCTTTCATATGAACCATTAGTTTGTATAATGGTCTATTATTTTCCATCTTATTATAGTTTTTATAACTCCCTACATCCTACTTGTTTGTATAATACCCTTCACATTTTATAAATTCACATTCAATAGACCAATGGTAGACCATTATACATACTAATGGTTCATTGATTTCTTTCCTTTATGTAAAAAGATGGGCAATAGTATCAAAATACCAATAATAGACCATTACATAGACTGCTAGTTCATTGCTTTCTTTCATTGATGTAGCAATATGTATAATAATGTGAATCTATAAGGGGTCAAAATTCTGAACATTCAAATTATTTTATAGTAAAACCTAGAATACAAAGGTATAAAGTTTAAATTCCTTTATATGTAGCCTAATAATGATATGCATAATGTAAATTTTATTACACAGATAATGTATATATATACAAGAAATGTTTATCTATATATAGACTCCTTTTTGGAAAAGATGTGAATACTTGATCTATGTATACCATTATAAAGAATGTAAAGCCTATGAGTTTTCCCTTGGCTCTAAGAAAGTGGATAAATGTCCTGGGAAATTTGATGATGTGGCTATATAAACTTACAATGTGACTATATTCTAAGAGGAAATACTTAAATTGGGAAATATAGATGTTGTCTTATGGAGGGAGCAAAGGGGTATTTATCATGATCACTTTTTTATTATTATTCCATTGTATAAAAATGCATTTTCATGGGGACATGCACACTCATCCTTTAAATATTAATGTAATGGTAGTGATGTTAGTCTCATCACTATATTTGGATCCAAGATCTTATTTTATGACTACAATAGTCTTCTTCTTATCATCTTTATTGTTCAAAAACCTCTTTGGCTTGAGTTTTGGATGGAGCTTCCAACACTTGAATCTTCATGAAATTTTCTCTTGCAATGAGAGAAAAAATGCTTCCCATCCTCTTTCTCAACTATGCAGGTGTGTTTTATCTTACTCTTTCCTTTACTTTGATTTCAGATGGTTTACTAGGTTTATTTATGAAGTGTTCTTTGTTCTTGGTCATTTTACTCCTTGATTCGATATGGGTAGATTGGACATAAACTTCATCAATATTAGTGGGGTTAAAGATGAGTATTTTATGTCTCAAATAATTATGTAACCCACCAATATATTTTAAAAGAGTCTCAAGTGTAAATAGGAATGCCTAACACTAAAGCCCTCTTTCTAAACTCTTGAGTGTAAATTTTTACACTTTGACCCTTAGTTTGCCTTAAATTTTATAAATCCATAGTAGCTTGTTAAATGTAGCCTAATGGATAAAATTGACTTTTTAGTACAAAAACAAAAAATAATCCAAGAAGAAATCATTTACCATGTTTAAGAATATCCTCTTGTGTCTTACTCTCCAACCAAATGAGTGTGAATAATAGCTAGTTGAATTTTTGCTCATCATCCATAATCTTTTGAACCCTGCAATACACATCAATCTACTTGATCCAATGATCCAGTTTATCTATACTAAGATCTACATTATAAATTATAAAATCAAACTTAATATCAATATTTACTTGGAAGAAACATAATCAAAAACTTTTTTTTGTTCATCAAAGCAATAACTAGAAGGTTTGGGAGGAGATTGAGAAGATTTATGAGGTTTTTCTCCTTTATCCTTACCACTGGTTTAGGGTTCTTCCTCTTGTTTTCATTATTTTTCACCCTCGATCCTTTTCTTCCTTTAATAATAAAACTCTTATACTATGATCTTCATCTCTAAAAAATCTTGACAGAAGGCTACTTCTAAGTCTGGTTCTTCCCCTAGGACAATCCATGGCTTGACTTGCATGTTTTGCACCAATTTTTTGGTTATAATCTTCAAGCAATCCTTCACCACACTTGATCTTAGACTTGGTTAACATGAAAAACTAAAAATCCAAAATCCAAAAACCACATTAAAATATCCCTGATCAACTTCTATAATACTAAACTTGATCTGAATTATTAGTTAATGTAAAATGCTCACTATTTATCAATTTTGGATATTGATGACAATTTTCTCAATTTCCATCTTTTTTAGGAAATTGGTTTATTTGATTAAAAATAATATTAAATAAAAATTAAAAATAATAAGTAAATGAGTATAAATAGAAAAATTCAAACTAAATTGACAACAAAATTCACCTTTTTGGAAACAACATCTCTGGATCCTAAAATCACTGGAACTGATCTATTAAATGGTGTAAAATACACTTTGTGTTTAATGTTTACACCAAAATATGTCTTTAGTATATAAATATAACCTATAATTTGCCTCTATAAATTTTTTGCAATAATATCCTATATGGAAGTTGTTCTTTCTTGCATAAAAAGACACTTGCTTACTTGATAAGTAGGAGGTATTTTCCACAGCGAGTCAAATTATGATATTGCTATCAGGATTTAACTTTGTAGTTTTTGAGTCAAACTCATTGGACCGTGTTTCATGAGTTGTGGTTCACATGAACCCATATCTCATGAGAATGAATGGCCCACTTAGCACTCATTGCATCTAGGTGATGCTCATAGGGATGAAGCATTGGGCCTTCCTAGGAGGTCACCTATCCCAATACTACTCTTGAGTTTGACTCAAAAACTACATAGTTGAATCCTTATAGCAATATCATAACTTGCTTACTTGTTTCTTTCTTTCTCTCCTTCAAAAGATTAAAAAAAACAAGTTTTCTTCTTTGTCCTTTTTCAAATAAAATAATGAGTCCTTTATAATTTTTCTATGGCCCTTGTTTCATGGTTTGAAGCCTTATATTTTAATCTAATACTTTGGGATTCATATCCCCCTTTTATTGTCTTATTTTTAGGCTTGTAAAATGCTTCCATGAATTTTTGGTGGGATTTAATCCCACATTAATATGGATTTTTAACAATACTGTTTTTAAATGAAGTTTCAACACCATATGAATTGATCTTAAGACCAATCATTGCTTGAAACTCATACTCCACATTTCAAGATGCCATTGGTACACGTGTCAAGCCTTGATTGGGCCACTTGTACACATCCATTCAATTGATGATGTCTGCATTATGTTATCTTTTTTCTTGTTTGTTGCCACCACCAATAGGGCATAACTTTTGCATATGATTTCCATTTGACCTCATTCAAATTGCATTCAAAATCTCTCTAGGAGCTCTTCAATGTACGACCAATTTGAAGAAAATTTAAAACAATTTAATTAGATAAATATTGGGATCCTATTGAATGAATTATAATGTGAATTTATTTCTAAAATTAAACAAAAACAATTAATAGTCGAAAGGAAATAAATAAACTACATCTTAACACAAAATTTTAATCCAAAAACCTCAACATGGGGTAAACCATCTTGGTAGTGTCAACTAATCACCACCTCTTCCTTCAAAAATTAGGAACTAAGAAAGCATACAAATGGAATATGAATCCACACTCTATGGATAATTATTGTTCACTCAACTCTACATTATACATTTCCAAGAAATGAAAATAGAAATAAAAATGGGTACAAAATGCAGAAATGTAGATTTTCAAAAAACCCTTAGTTCAAAACTATCATGGAAACTTCCATACAATATTATATAAAATTATAAATATATAATATATTTAATCTTACATATAATAAAATAATTTATAAGGGTAATTTCACACATTTGGGGGACAAAAAAGGGCCTACCCATGGACATGATTTTTCTCAAATTTCAGAAATGTGAACTTCTACAAATAATTTAAAATGGTTACACTCAAAATTTGAAAATAGTATAAAAACATGAATTGTATAATTTCGAGTCTAGTTTCCAACAAAATATATTTTTTTAAAAATGGTTAAGTATAAATAGGTCAAACATCTAAAATTTAAAGAGGACCTCCTATTTTTTTAAGAAAACATAGTAGATAAATGGCCATGCAGACCACCATTTTTTGAGCATCATTAAATATTATTTGAAACCCTTTGGTAAATATTTAGATAACATCTTCTAGTGTGTTAATAATTTGTTTTTTAATTTTTTTGATGAATAATTTTTTATTAATTTTTAAATTAAGTAGATTCTAAAAACTAATAAAAAATGGATAGCCAGCCAACCGTGCGGCCCACCCTAACTACCTCCAAAAAAATTAAATTTGAATTTTTTTAATGTATGTAGAATTAGGCCTAGTTTGTTACCATATAATTTTTTTTGCACTTGGATCAATGAAATACAAATTAGATAAACATTAAAGGTATGTATGGGTGTGGCATGTAGTGGCCTAGAAAATGTGTTAGAAATAAATATAGTTTGAACTCATAAAATAGCCCAAAAAATATATAAATCATATATTTAGAAATAGGAAAACATGATCATTATAATGTTAATAATTTTTTTGAATTTAATGTTGAAATCCATAGCATATTTGGTGATTAAAGTTGAAATTTATTAGTTTTTCTCAAAACTTTGTCTCAGCTATAGATGCAAAGTCACAAGCCTTTGGCTAAAAAATCCAAGCCATTTTTGAGCCTAAAATATTGGTTTTAAATTCAAATTAAAATAACATATATGCACTATATAATTTAATACATAATGCGTACATGTTATATAATGCATACACATTGCTTTGAAATAACACAAAATAAATAAATTTTGTGTTTGTTATAAGGGAAAGGTCCCATTAGCCATGCATCCTTATAGGGGAAATGTTAAATTTCATGTTTATTATAGGGGAAAGGTCAAATTTTTTATTTCTTTATAAATTGAACTAAGGTCCTATAACATTGCATTACACTTCGAAATTTTTACCCATTTATATATGTCATCTTAACTACTTATAACTAAGGTTTCAAGGTCTAAAACATTATACATTTTACATTATAATTTATTTTATCATGAGAAGTTATAAAATGCATTTTTTAAACCTATGATCAAAACTTAACCTTTAGAGTACCAATAATTGTAAATTAGAGTACCAATACTTGACTCTTACTAGTCAAGATGTGATTGGTTACTTTTAATTTTATAGAATAAATGTTGAACAAGTATTAGATATTACATGTTCAGCTTCTGGTGTACTTTAATATTTATATACACCAATATTTTTCATCAATGTAACACATGTTAACAAAATACTTGTTCAACAATTGGAACATGCACAACTATTGGGACCTTTCCTCTAGTAGGTCAAGGATATATCTTACTACCTTACTTGCCCTTAAATTTCATGTTTCTTATTGATATTATCCTACTTGCCTAAAATTATATCTTACCCTTTTGTTTTTTCTTTGATATCTTTGACCATACCCCTTTATTTATAAATTTTGAACTAATTTGTTTAAGTGGCAAATCCATTGAATTAGACTATGTAGTATAGATAATCTTGTGTAAGTAGAAATAAGAATTGAGCCCTTAGTGTAATAGTGCATCTTTTGGCTATTTATTTCAATAATTCTATCTAATGGAGCCCAATACCTATGAATCATGCCTTGGATTATCCCAAAAACATTCCTAAAATGTGTTTAATAAAGTCCCTTAAGTTTCCTCTAAGGTCACTTACTGCATCTAATCCAATAGGTGCATTTTGAGGTCCTAACTGAAATTCTAACAAGAGTCTTCTATTATTAAATTTATTCAATATTCCCTTAATGTATTCAAATACATTATTAAAATTTTGCCTAAAATTAATATCTCTTGTGAAAATATGGTTAATCCTCCATTCCATGCACCTCCTTCATATACCCCTCCATCACACATAGGACAACCATCAACCACTCCATCCATTCCCACCTCATTTGAAGAGTGTGTCTTTGACATGGGACTATTCCTAGCCACACCATGCATGTAACAATTGAAAGCTCAAAAATAATCTAGACAATACTTGGTACTTATCAATACTATATAATTATATACCTTACTATGTAATTGGGATGGTAAGATACGAAAGTAGGATGATGAGTACAAGGTATGTACATATTTTAATTAAATATTTTGGTCAAGTTAGGTACGGGTTTTGTTTTATATAAGATGTGGTTTTGAGCTCAATAAATTTAAAATGGTTACATGTATCCATTAGTGATTATGTGGTTTTAATATGTTGTTTTAAGATGTCATGCTTTTAGAGATGAATGCATAGCTTAGAAAATATCTAAATGCACTAGGGAATTTATTCAAAACTATTAAGGGATGGATATATGCTTTATAAATATAAGGTGATGTAGATTTGAAATTGACCAAGTATGACATATGTATAAGTTACCCCAACTCAAACTCTATTGAGCTTATTCATGATACATTAAAGGTGATAATGTCCCATAAATTTGATACCTACTTCCCCTCAAGGATGATGATAAGAAAAAAGACCCAATAATTATTCATGTGGATGATAAACCATTCACCTGATATAGATGGTTGATTAGAATTGAATACCAGTGTGCACCCCCTCAAAAAAAGGTTTCAATATTATATATTTTGTACATATATATTCAATCATATTGTTCATATTTCATTGTAATGAGCTTAAACCTTATGATGTGGACTGCAATAAAGTAGTACATCTTAAAATTCTTGCTATGGCTTCGGATTTGAGGTTGATGAGTTCATTGTTCAATTGTGTTCTCTCCTAAGTGTAGGACTTAATATGAATGTACTTTGGGATATAGAGGTAATTCAAGGTAGAGGGATATAAATAATTTGAATATATACATGTATAAATTTGATAATGTTTAGTGTTTGCTCAATTTGGATGGGACCTTAAAGGACTCTACATGACAATTTTTATAAAATAATGGCAAGTTAGAGGCTCACATCATGTGAATTATTTACTAGACATGAGTTGATTAGATTGATGTCAATATGTAAACATTATTGGCTTATATATATGTATGATAAATTTGTGAATATGCTTTAGTTAGATTGGTTGGAGGTGATGGGACATGTATAGGTATCAAAGATGTGCATATCTAAAAACTCTAACACTTCTCCAGGTGTACTAAACCTACACATGTGGAAATATTTGATTAGATTGGGATTCTTAAGGCTCTGCCATAACTAATGCTTTTAGGTTGTGTGATAGTTATATATCTAACACAAATATATGTGTGTACAAGATACACACATGGTGATGTATCTAATTGGATCGAGCCTCATAGGGATCTGATAGAGCTCTTTAATGCTTCTAAGACCTGACACCTCTAACAATGTTGACACTTCTGAACACATATCAAGTACACATGGTGATATGTAATTGGATTTGGCCTCTTAGGGCATTGTTAACTCTGAAACTTCTAAGACTTGATGCATCTATGATATCTTTAACACTTTCAGGTGTACAAGGTACACACATGGCACAATATAGTTCAATTACAGGGGCAATTCAATTGAGGAGGCATGGGAGGCCAATTTGAACCCCTTTTTGTCATAACTATAAGAGCATGATATATGATTTGGGATAAAACTAATTAAGATTAGATATATATTATTAATTGAACCAATTAGTTGATTGGTTCAATTAGGGATGTGATTTGGGCAAAATTGAGCCCCTAAACCAAATGTATGGCTCAATTGATTGTATAATCTATATGCAACATGTATGGCTTAAATAATCCTAATTCAATTAGAAATGTAAATACAAATGTAAATGTGGCCAATTTCAAACCATTTAACCTATATTGGAGTCTATTATGTGATTGAAAGGGCTAGCTTAGGTCATATTTCATTTCATGTTGATTGTAAACCCTAATTTTATCACTTGAACATGTACAGTTCCCTTAAACCCTAATTTCATGATATATACACATATATAAACTTGTTATACTAAAACCTAACCCTAAATCCTAAGTTTATAATAAACACAACCCCTAAGTTCCCTAATTTCATCATAAATGCATAAATTCATGAATGTGTTTAGTGCCAATTTGTGAACCCATTATGCACTTAGTTTTGTAAGGACCTATGATGGGATTTTGGGAAAAATTAGCTCATTTCATATTACATATTGAGCCTTATTTCATCATTCATTATTATTATTTCTTCATACTCTTATCAAGTGTCTTATTGCATCATGTATTAGAGATTTATGCATCATATTGTGGATTTATGCATCATATTGATCCTTATTGCATCATATGATAGCCTTATTACATCATATTAGAGATTTATTGCATCGTATGATAGTATTATTACATCATATTATATTCTTATTACATTGTATGATAGTCTTATTGCATCATATGATAGTATTATTGCATTGTATGATAGTCTTACAGCATCATATTAAGCCTTATTACATCATATTATAGAGTTATTTCAATTTATGATAGTCTTATTACATCATATTAGGGATTTATGCATCATATTATAGTCTTATTGAATCTTATTGCATCATATTATAGTATTATAGTGGATTTTATGCATTGAATATGAGGCTTTTTCCTTGTTTTTATAGTATAAGGCTATACTTCAAGGAACATGCATGAGTTATTATAACACATACATGTTTCGATAATGTGTATGCATTCCTTGAAGTAAAAAAAAATCCTAATTTTTCATGTCTATTTTTATCCCTAATCGAGATTTTTTTCCCCACAAACATTCCCTACGTACTCTACATATTCTACATACTTTCTTAGTCGTAGTTTTTTTTGGACCCCACATTTGAATTAATTTCTTGGTTGTTTTTGTCAAAATGGGCTCTATTTCACATTCAGGGAAGAGGAAGAAATTGAATCATAGAACACTAAAGAAATTATAAGAGTTGAGAGAAAAAATAAAGTATGAATGCAAGAATTTCATTCCAAACAAGGTACAAACACTAACCCTGATGAGCCAAATACTTTGGATAATGAGGCAGTTGACAATAATCAATTTAATAATGATGAAATTCATAATAATGAATTGAATTATGATGAAATTCACAATGATGAATTTAATTGTGATGAAATTGACAATAAAAAATTAGATAATGTTGGAAATTCACATTCAAAGTTTAAAGTTTTTTATTTTGTTGATGAAGAGCCTATGCATGATACTTTACCCACAAACAATGAAGACAATTTAATGGATTCAAATAATTATGAAATTAATAATGAATAAAAATTCATGGAAACATATAATGAAGAAATAAACAATGAAGAAAATTTTGTGGAAACATACAATTATTTTGAAACACCCTCTAAACGGATTCCACCAATAAAAACACTCCAAGAATTGTGCATAGAAAAGATAAGTACTTAATTGAAGTTGATTAAAATATTTTGAAACTAATACATAACAAAATGTCTGACTGTCATTCAAGAATATTGGCACAAATTTTTTTGGATAGTTTCTTTCATAGATTATTTATTGATAGTCAAAGATGTCAATTATTTGTTTTGTTGATGAAATTGGTTAAGATGAGACATGTAATGTACACAGTAGGACTAGATCATCTAACATGGATGATAAAAATGATGAAATTATTGAAAATATACATGATGCATATCATATTGTAGGCTTAAAATCATGCAACAAAGATTGTATGGCTACCCGACGTATAATGACAACTTGTGTAATAAGTGATAAAATAAGGAAAAAAGATTGATTTAAAAAACAAGTCGAACACTTGATATAAATAGAAAAACATTAATGAAATCAATTTCAAGATGTGAAATACTTAATGAACCAATATGAAAGAGATATGGGCATTCTCTGGTAGACTTCCAAAAAAGGACAAGGCTATTATAGTTGATGCTTATAAAGACTTACTTGCACAATTTTGGAAAGATAATACAAGAGTTTCACCCAATGCAAGAGATGTAGTGAAAATAAGAGTTAGTTATCATAATCATGAACCACATCAAAAAAATTTATTGGATATTATTCAAACATAATTGTACTCTAAGTTTTTAGAAAAACATCCACAAATTAATATTAGTCAAAGATTTTTGAGATGGCCAAACCTTTTATGTAAAAATAAATCACACATGCACCACTTGTTGTTGTAGGCAACATGTTGAATTTTTAATGCCCTATGATGTTTTTTTTTTCATATTCATTGTAATTTGCATACTAACAACATTTTCCAGGAGTGTGGCATAGAATTTCCACCAAAATCAGCCAGAGAATTTATTTCAAATATTTTTTGTGAAAGATCAAATAGACAGTTCTTTTATAAGAAAGCATGTTTAGATAGAAATTATAGTATTTTCTATGGATTTATAAAATTAAAAAAAAATGTATCCATGAGGAATGTACAAATGCAATTGGATAGAAATTAGTTGGTTTGAGAAAATACAAATATGTGACTTATCAAGTAAAAGATGGAAAAGAATCTAAAAGGTGTGAGCTTGTTACAAAAGAGATACTTGTTTTAGAATTTATGGTCAAATTCATGGAGAAATTTGTTTATTAGTATGCAAGGCACACACATAGGGCTAAATGGTTGGATGAATAGTTAAATCTAAGCAAAGACACATTATCACTTGATTATATTATTTTAGTAGTTGACTTTGCTGTAAATTACACATTCCAATCCCAAATAGAAGTTTAATCACAGTATTAAAACTCAACACAAATTACCATATTCATGAGTATAACATTCATACATGCACTTGATAGTACAAAGGAAGATGAAAAAATATTAAGAGAGTACCATTTCTATATCAGTGATGACCAATCACATTATATAGAGTATGTGAAAGTTTGTTTTGAGAAGTTCTATGGACAATTGACTTAGATAAACATTATTTTCAAACAAAATTATATTTAGTTAGAAAATTGTACATCATAATTCAAGAATGCACAGATGTTTAATTACTTGAGCAGGAAGCACATTACCACTAGTGTAGAATATATTTGGAATTGCACTGAGGCTGGCCATGGAAAAGGGGAGTGTGATGGTGCTAAATCATGTGTAAAAAGAGCAATTGCAAGGGAGGAGTTAAAATTTGAAAATGTTGCTAATTTGATTGATTCAAAAAATATATTTGAATAATGTAATGAGAACATATGTCATGGTACTCAAGAAAATTCTACTATTCTTATATATTTTTGGTTAATGATGGAAAAAGACTTGGTAAACCATGCAGATTATATGACTCTAATAGGTTCAAGTGAGCTCCACTAATTTTGTAGCTCAAATGTAGGTTCTTGGACTATTCATACATGACACTTGGCATGATTTTATTTTGCATGCATGGACTTTGTTTGGAATGAGTGTGAGTCACAAGAGTTGGTGGATGACTGGAGTTCTAAATCTCTAATTTCAATAAACACATATTAGGTTCCACCAACATTTTAACTTATAGACATGACATCATCACATGACTTTGACCATATATCCAATCTAGTATAGCCAAGTAGAATATTAATCTTTATGTACTATTTATTCTCATAATTTATGTTCATGATGTCATTAAAAATTGTTTTTTATGATATAATCCATGTTTTTATAGTTATTTCAGATGAGGACAATGAAGAGGCAACATATTATTACTTATGTTGGCATGTAGATGAAAAGAAAAAATTGACTGCCCCAGTCGTAGATGGAGAAAATGTTGATTATGTCAGTAGGTCTATGGTAGTTACTAGAACTTGGCTTCGATGATATCTTATAAAAAAATTAAAATGTATAGTTGTTTGAAGACTTTGAAACTCACAAGAAGATACTACACTATTCAAATTAGGTTCTTGCAATAAATATTCAATTACAAAAATATCATGGGAAGCCAAGAAATAATAATCTATAG
Source organism: Torreya grandis (assembly GCA_037957365.1). Taxonomy (NCBI): domain Eukaryota; kingdom Viridiplantae; phylum Streptophyta; class Pinopsida; order Cupressales; family Taxaceae; genus Torreya; species Torreya grandis. Next base: position 1,405,468 of record JARHVA010000091.1, on the reverse strand, counting down.
AAATTTCATGAGTCAAACCATAAAGTTATTATTGATACTATCAATATTAGAGTAGATCCAAGTGGTTCATTGGATTGAAATACATAGGTATGTTGACTTGTAAAATGTAGATGTTGTCAATTTTACCAAATATTTTTGATTTTTTAGGTGTACATGCATAAATTTCATCTTTAATTACTTACTAGCATTTTTTTGTAGGTTAGTGGTGCCAAATTAGATTTCACCTTAACATGGTTGGAACCATTAGTAAATAATTTCATATTATTGAAGCTAAGAGAAGCTTACTAAAAGTACTTGGCATTTTTGTGCTCCTAAACAATTTCTCCTTGTAACCTTCCAAACACATTTATTGTCAGTGTTTTTGTGCTCCAAAATAGTAGTGAGAATGTACTTGTAGGTGGAATTGGGTGTCATAGTCATTTGAGCATGTTTCATTTTCCTATTATAAATAATTTAAGTGGTAGATTTGCACCTATTAGTCCTAGAGGAAAAACTACTAATTAGAGGTCAACAAGTTATCTCTTCACTACCAAAAAGTTGCATTTTAGGACCCGTTACTCCAACTTATACCATAGATTTATCTTGAAGGTAATTTAGACTAGATTTGGGGTGAAATTAGATGTATTTACCACACGCACAAGGGATATTATGGTTATTCCATATGACTTACAGATTTGGTTTTATGCATCCCTGAAGTTAGGCTAAAAATTAACTTCTTGTATTGGGAAGGGCATTTTTAAACCCAGATGGGTGGTGGGTTTGTCGATCGGGCTAGATGGAAGGCCAAAAACCTAGTCTTCAATGTTATCTACCCCTTTAGATGTGTTGGTATGGTTATATTTCAACCAACAATCACTAAAAATTGAGTTCTCAAACTGTAGCTTCAACTTTGATAACATTTATTATTATTGTTTTTGTGCTCCATAACAGTAGTGAAAATGCACTTGTAGATAGAATTGGGTATCATGGAAATTAAATAACATATATTTTGCCTATTTATATGTTCTCAAAGTGGTGTATTTTTACCTATCAGTTTTGGAGGCAAAATTTCTAGTTGGAGGTCAACAAGTTGTCTCTTCATTACCAAAAAATTGCATTTTAGGACCCATTACTATAACTTATGCCATAGATTTATCTTATAGGTGATTAAAAATAGATTGTGGGTGAGAATAGAGGGATTTCCTATGAATATTAAGGATCTTATGGTTCTTACATATGACTTAAAATTTTGGTTTTATGCATGCCTAAAGTTAGGCTAAAAATTAACATCTTTCTAGTGTTAGGAAGGGTGTTCTTGAGCCTAGAATGGGTGGTGGGTTTATAGACCAGGCCATGTGGGAGGTTAATAACCTATTATTGGATGTTATATTCCCCTATGGATGTGTTTTTAGTGATATTTTCACCCAAAAAGCACCAAAAATTGAGTTTTTGGACTGTAACTTCAACTTTAACAACATTTGTTGTCAGTATTTATGTGCTCTAGAACAGTAGTGAAAATTCAATTACATGTGGAATTGGGTGTCATGATCATTGGATCACATGTAATTTTAATATATAGATGTGCTTGAATTGGTGTATTTACACCTGCCAGTCTCAAAGGAAAAATTACTAGTTGGAGGTCAACAAGTTGTCTCTTCACTGCCAAAAAGTTGCATTTTAGAACCCTTTATTACAACTTATACCATGGATTATATTAAATGTGATTAAAAATATATTATGTATGCAATTAGAGATATTTTACATGCACATGATGTATCTTATGGTTCCTCCATATGATTTTATGTGTGCTTGAATTTAGGTTAAAAATCAACATCTTTCTTGTATTTAGAAGGGCATTCTTGAGCCTAAAATGGGTGGTGGGTTTATTGATCAAGTTATATGGGAGGAAAAAAACCTATTCCTAGATATTATACTCCCATATTGATGTGTTTTTAGTGCTATGTTTCATCAAATAAGCACCAAAAATTAAGTTCTCAGATCGTAGCTTCAACTTTGACAACATTTGTTGTTAGTGTTTCCATGCTTCAAAACAATAGTGAAAATATATTTATGGTTGGAATTGAGTGTAAAAATCATTTGAGAACATGTAATTTTCAAATATAGACATTATTTAAGTGTTTTATTTTCACCTACTAGTCTTGGAGGTAAAATTTTTAGTTAGAGGTCAACAAGTTGTCTCTTCACTGCCAAAAAGTTGCATTTTAAGAGAGTAGTAGAATAGTGCATGGTAGTAATTATATGATGGCATGAAGATAACTAATAAAGATAATTTTAAGTATATTATCCCTTAAAAAATGTGTAATAACTCTCATTTAAGTGTAAATGATGGTAGATGATGGAAAATCTTGCATTCTTACACACAGGCAGGTTGTGATAGATAGGTCTCTAAACCTATGCTTGGACAATGATCAAGAATCTTACAAGAAGAGCCTAATCAAGTACATAGTGTGGAGTGTTTAAGTAGATGAAATCATATCCTTTTATAGGAATAAACCATTATTTTAAACCCTAAGGTAATAATTTTAACTTTCAGATATTGTACAGGCAACACTATGATGGTAAACGTGTCATTCCATAAATAGAAGGAATTAAAACTTGATAAAGGGAATTTAAGAGTATTTAAAAGTGTATTGAGAGTTATCAAACATAAATGAGGCCATATGTCATCTTAAATACTAATTTAAATTGAATACACAATAATTTAGTATCACCCCTATTGTACACAGTCAATTGTGGCCCACAATCAATTGAGAAATTGATGTTTTAAGACTAGAATGGATCAAGGAAGGGTTATAGCCTATTGTATGAGGTATAGGATATTATGACATAAATTTTGGTGAGGATTTGAGCCTTTGAAATGTTGTATCATTAAAGATATAGAATTTAAAGTGCTCAAAGGGTCTGTACAGGGCCTAGAAACCCTAGAACTAGGGTTTACAAGAATTTGAGAGATGTAACCATCAAGATGGGTCCAAATTTTTTAATATTGCATAATTATATATATATTATAACTAATGAAAGTTTTTTGGAAATGACAATGCATGGATAGGTATGGTTTTGAGGACTATAGGGTTAGAATAGGCCTAGTTTGGGGGTTTCTATCAAAGCAAGTGATAACCAAGAGAAGAGTAAAGTGTTGTAACTTTGTGAGGAGTTGAATGGTGATAGAAAGTTCCCTAAAGTTTTCTTACATATTCAATAAAGGACACAAGTTAATCAAACAAAGGGAAAAATAGTGAAAATAGGGATACAAGCCTAGACAGAGTATTGTGACTTTGAGGTGTAACAGGAATGGAATAGAGTGTTCAGTCACTTGAGAAGGATTTAGAAAAGTACATCATGATCACTTAAGACCATCAATGTAATGAATTTTATTCTTAGAAGCTTAAATCAAGGAATGGTCCTAGAGATCTAATGGGCTACACAGTGTGAAGGATAGTAAAAACCCAAGGAGAAGTATTGAAAGTTGAAGTAGGTTTGGACACTTGAAATAGCTTTGGTCATGCACGTTTTAACCATTTAAGAAAATTAAAGCAATATTATTGTATTATTGAAACCTAAAGTGAGATTTGGTCCATGAAACCTAAGGGGTTGTGCCTAGTCAAAACTAGTGAAGAGACTACAAGCAAGTTTGTAAATAAACTAAAGTAAGGAGGTAGAGAATGATTGAAAATTATAATGAATGATTACAACACCATCAAGAAAATTGTCTCTATATATTCAACAAACAGGTACATGTGTCAAGTGACTAGTAAGCCCAAGAATCAAAGAGCAATTTTGAATTAGTAAGGGAATATCAAAGATCAAGTCATCAAATACATTGACACAAATTGGAATGATTATTTGTACATTTATCCTCAATTATCTACATCACAAATGAAGGAAAAAGAGTATGATGACTCATTTGTGAAATTTGACCAAGCAGACATGTGTCACTAGCTTATTCTAAAATGGGCCTACAAGCCAAAACATGTTGGATATAATAACAAAATTTGGAAGAGAGGATAATTATGACCTACTATACCCATTAAATATATATTTGAGTATTTTTGATAATGGAATATATTCACATTTTTAGTATAGTCAGCCATATGTCATATCACGGTTAACATTAGAGCCTACCTTAGAGAAATTGGTCAGTTTCGGGCATCTACAGGTTGAGTCAAAGAAAAAAATTTGGTATGAATGGTATCTATTACCTCAAAAAACATCCCATTCCATCATAAATATCATATAAGTATTTAAATTTCCCATTGTTTTGACATAGTCCTCTTGCAGTCAAGAAGGCAACCGTTGGAGATTTCTAGAAGTTTTATCAGTTTTGGATGCGAAGAAGTAGTTTTGGAATTAGAGAGGTATTAAAACCATATAATATGATTTTTTAAACCTATATTTTCATATAATTTATCACATTCATGGGTTTCATTAAATTTTTTGAAGAAAGATAAGTTTTGGCATGAAGGAAGCATGTAGGCAGCCCAAGGTAAATTATGGTAAAAGGGGTCTACATGACAAACTACATATCCAAATGATTTTAAATTTGTATTATTGGTATTCATGAACTAATATACCCATAAATAATCTTGAGAAGGTAATATTACAAGTGGAAGTGCTCATTATTTTATCATAGTCCCCTCCATGTCTCATAATGGTCATTATTCATACAGGCATACCTTTTGGAGTTTTAAGGTGTTTTTGAGGGTTCCAATATTATATAAGTATGTTAATATTTTTTTAAACCTATTAAATACATTTCAAGGGTTTTCACACTCCAAACTTCATGAAATATGCATAGGTAGGCTCAAATCCCCATAGGTAATCTCAAAGGCATAAAGGCAAAGTTAGTTTTTTTATCATTAAAAAGGTGTTATGAATGTTTTAGATGTCATGAGGATGTTTTAAATAAAATAATATCAGTGGGAAGGTCAAATTTGTCCTTTGGAGAGTATGTATAGGGCATGGAAAACCCTAGATTAGCAATCTTTGAGAATTTTTGAGAGATTTAACCAAGGGAATTTAATGAAACTTTGTAATCTTGCTCCCCTATACATGTATAAGGTAATTAAAAATGTTTTAAATTGATATTGTATGTATATTTATGGATTCTAGGACTGATGGTTTGGAATATGGCTAATTAGGCCTAAATGAGGGTAGGTTAATGAAGGAAGTGATAGTTAGAGGCTAGAGTTGGGATATGAAATTTGAAATAGACATGGAAAAGGATAGAGTGTACCTATAGATGCCCTTATAATCTCTTTATAAATCATAATTTTTTCATACAAGGTAAAATACAATAAAAAAAGGCTACAAGCCTTGGAGAGCATTGTGTCCATAAGGTGTAGAATTAGAGTCAAAGTTAATTTGAATACTTGAAGGGGGTTATACCAGGTATGTTATGATCACATAAGACCATATGTAACAATGGGTTGAGCTCTTCAAACACATATCAATATTTGGTCCTTGAGACCCAAAGAAGGTGCCTAAGAAGAAACTAGAAAGAGATTGAGAGCAAGTTTATGAATGAGACATGAATGGAAGAAGTAAAGGATGTATGGACAGAGGTCAATGCCATCAAGGAGGTGATACTAAGATTAAAAGGAATAAGTATTAGGTGTAATAATCTAAATTAATCCCAAATATTCAAAAGAGGAGCTAGGTTGTGAAAGAAGATTCAAATCAAACCATTGCAAGTGAATGTGACTAGTTGGGTTTAGAACAAGCTAATGATGTTTTTTTAGACTTTTCCTCCATACTTCTACATTAGCATAAAAACATAATTCAAATTCAATTAATGATATTATTTATTTCTTATAAGGTTTTTATTTGCAACATTAACGTAACAAGTTATTATCAATCTCATAACATTTGTAATCCTTAAGAATACTTCAAAACTAATAATTCATAATACTCTGAACACAAGTGATTCAAATAATATTTACTTCATTGGTTTTCTTAAATATTCATGTAGAAACTAAGAATTCCATGTATGAATTCCATATATATACATACAATGTCAATAATACATGCATTACCATATAGGCATACAAAACAATTATAGCATGTCTAACAACATAGAATATAATGCTAGGTGAATACATCATATACAAATTCACAATGACAAAAATGTGTTAATTTACATATAGGCATACAAAAAATTACATCATCTACAACATCCTAATCATAAAATAGTCTCCCTCTCTTTGCCTTCTTTGAAGAAGACTTTCCTTGGGATGCCCTGCTTATATATGGAGATATCTTGAATGCCTTGGATTGCTCGAAGGTTTGACTATGGGTAATACGCTCATAAATCACTTGCAGCCAAACCTTTTCAAATAAAAAATTATTATTAAATTAAAAAATATACATGAAACCAAGTTAAGAAACTCATGTTTTAAACTATAATGAAAAAATCATTTAAACATGCACTTACCGTAATCTCATGGTCCTCCTCAATTTGTTATTAATGCTCGACTAGGTCAGTGCCAAGTTTAGTTGCATGAATAAGCATGTCAAACGATGAAGAAACATGAGGAGATATCACATTCATCATCTAAATTAGTCTATCAAATGTCATATGACATCCATGCATACACAATACATTTGTGTATATAAGTTATATTTGCCAAAGTACATAGTAAAATTATTTTTTAAAAAGTACTAAATTACAATTTAAAATTACAAGTGAATATACATAGCTCAGTAAGTGCCTATGTAGATGACATTGTAGCTATAATACCTAAGTTTATCTTAACTTGAAATGATGGAGGAGTGCCCACCCTAGTCATCAACTGAACAAATAACCTAATAATTAATAACTTGGGCAATTCATTGATTAAACAAGTTGATAACAAACTTAGTCTTGCTTAAGATATGAAAAAATCTAATGAGTTCATAGGAAGCATGAATGTGACAAATGGATATGTGCAACATGTGACTTGTAACACCACACTGAAGGCAAGAAACGTTAGTTTCATGAGGGAGAATGACAAGACAATGAGGGATAATTTTTGAGTGAATTTTGTGAAATTGAGTCATTGAATACAATTTAGGTGTTGAAACATCATTGATATGTACCTATATACACTAGTTTAGATGCTTGTATAGCTTTGTTGAAGTGTATTTTGGATTTTGTCCTAATTACTTGGTCATTAGGCCTAATTGTCTTAAGGCAATGACTTGGTATAGTTGAGGATAGTCCTATGAGCTATGGTGTCTAAATTGATTTGTTTTGAAATTTTTATCATGATAACACCTTGAATAATTTTATTATAGTCATTCATTACTTTTTAGTCCAACTGAGTATTGGTGTGATAAAAAATCCATTAGAAATAGTCATTATGATAAGACAAGTAACCTATATAGGTGTTTTTGAGAAGTTTTTAAACTCAATTTTAATCAGGTTAAGACACCTAGAGTGATAGGTTGATTTTATGGGGTACATCTATACTTGAGCCTTTTAAGAGTGTCTATAACCTTATAAAATAGGTCTCATCAAAATTTAAGGAAACATATAGAAAATAGAATCGAATATTTTAGAGATAAGAGTGAGTGGATGGTCTTCTTTAAAAGTGCATGATTTTGGTTGCCCTATAGGTGACATTAGGTTGACTATCTATCCTTAGATTGCCCTCAATTTTTACAAGGGAAGGTATATATGTATACAGTGCAAGTAAGTTGAGGTCAACAAAGGGTGTTATAGTCTTGTTGATACTCAATATTCATTTTAGGGGGACTTTTCTTATGAAAGGTTTTATAATCTTATAGAGTTAGCATGTCAATCAAGTGAGGAAAGTGCATGGATATAGATAGGCCCTCTCCTGTAACTAAATATAGTAGGTCTTTGGCCCCCATAGGTAGGTGGTGGTAATAATCTACTCAACCCCATATTTCTATATGGGGTTTAGGTCCCCTATTTGTATAAGGTTACAAGGCCTATGCCATATACATTTAGGATACAGTTTATAGTTGATGCTCTCCCACTAAACCAATGGGATATAATGGATAATCTCCTAATAAACTAATGGAATTGACTAGGTACAATAAGATCAAGAGGATATGCCATCTAAATTTATAACTCCATAGATAGATATATGAAATTATTATGCTCTATTAGAATTTATGGGAATTGAATTTCTAGCTATGACCATTTTGGATGTCGATCATAGAGATTGAACCACTATATGTGATTAGGATAACAAGGAATCAAGTGGCTGGCTTTGAGGCTAGTATTTAAAAGAAAGGAGTGGTATGCGTATTGATGAAGACATGTTATGCTCGATTGGAAAATTGATTAAAATATATTATACCAAACAAATTTTATCAAATTAATTATATATATATATATATATATATATATATATATATATATATATATCCAATCCTACTGGTTGGGATTAAACTTCTATGGGAACTACATATAATGGGATATCAAGCAAATGTTCAACTCACTATTTTGGTTATTTAAAACATAGTTTGAAATTCAAAATAAAAGCAAAAAATTTAAGATGGAAGATGAGTTTCTAATACTATGGCAATCCATGTTAATACATCAAAAAATAAAAATTCCAACAAAATTATATTAGGTATTTTATATTTTCTTACACAAAATCTACCAATGATGCAATTAAGGTATATGACTGTACATCTAGAGTATATAATATTCACTTAAAAATTTACCTCTATATATGTATATGGTATCGTACTGACATAGATAGATGTAGTAAGGGTTAGATCACTACATATTTGTGATGTTGAAGACAACATCTCCTCCTAGAACACAAAAAAAACATATATATTATTCAATTTAAATGTGTAAATTAATTTTTACCTTTTTAATTTGTAAATACAACTTAAAAATTTAACAATGAATTTATATAAAAGATACCTGCATATGTGTAGAGACTCCCAACATATCCAAACCAAATGTGTGTGCCAACAACTCATCAATCAAGACCATATCCTCCAAGCCCCCTAAAGTTCCACCATCATCTGAAGGTCCAGTGCATATAGCACCACAACATCTACATGGGTGGGGTCAAGTATGACCACTAGCTGGAGTATCTCAAGCATCTATCTCTGAAAGTATACTTATATGATGAATGGGTGTATCAATAAGTGCACTAAGTGCATGAAAATTTTCTATCTCCATAACCTCCTTCAAAATAGAGGGAATATTTAAATGAAGTGGCTTTTGGGTATGGATCCTTATAGGCCAATTAGGTGCATGATGTGTACCTAGTTGATCCTATGTGGAGCCTTTCCCTTGGCCTTGAAACTCACCATAGTCAAAGTAGTTTGGAATTTCATTGAGGACAAACTCATAATATAGGTTACTCAAAAAGTAAAAAGGGACCTCATGGTTATTACAAGGGTGATAGTCAAACACCATCCACCATTTCTTCTAAAAATTGGCTTTAATCAAATTGTATTGGCATTGGTAGATTGGGAAATGTTTGGTCATTATGGTGAATGGGGAATTAGTGGCTAGGTAAATAAATAAGGCACAAATTTGATCTTTTGTTATATCTTTATTCTTCACCTTAGATGCTAGAAATTTATCAGTATAGTAAGCCCTACAACTATCGCTATATAACCTCCATCTATCAATTTGACTCATTATCGAGTCAACTTGAGCTAATATTAACTCTAAGGTATTGGCCAAATAGGTGAGGTTGGTGTTCATGGAAGTGGGCTCCCTCATTATCCTAATTATCTACTCAATTTCAATTTTGTTCTCCACTATATGAGAAACTATATCTTCCTGAATGCCTGAGAGATCTAGTGGAACTATAGGAGGGTTAGGCAAAGGGTTAAGAGGGTTAAGCAGAGGGTTAGGAGTGTTAGACAGAGGGTTAGGTGGAATATTAGGTAGAGGATTAGGTGGAGCATGCTGACTTTTTGGAGAAAAATTAAAAATCAAATTATGCAATTCACATTCACAAAAAAATCAAAAAAATTGATTTAATCTAAAAAACTTGCCTTTTCTTTATGATGGCATCATCTATCTCATGAATGCGAGAGAACAATCAATGAGAACAATCAATGATTTCCACATAAGCTAGAGGGAAAAATCAAGATCTAGAAGGCAAAACATGATTGCAAAGCATCAAAACATGAATGGAAAGAAAAATAGAATGGGATAAATTGTGGATTTTTTTGTTTGTTTTGTAGTTTATATAATGCGTATGCATTATGTTTAAACATAAGAATGCATATGCATTTCTATAATGCGTACATGTTTCTATTTTTAAACATAACACGTACGTGTTATTTTTATAATGTGTAGATGTTATGCCTTAGGTATTTTTAGCCATAACACATATGTGTTATACAAATAATGCATATGCATTGTGTTATAATGCATATGCGTAGTTAGGTATGCCCACATAATTGTCCCCCAACTCCGTGCACATACCCATAATACTCATTTTTAGCCCAATAAATATAAAAAACTTAAAAAGTCATAAATATAGTGGTGATTCAAACTTTAAAAACAAAATGTACATTTAAATCTAAAATAAATCATCTATATTGTCCTCAAAATCATAAATGCCACTCGCACTAGCTCCATTCCTTATTGAAATGGTTGTCTTCAAACTCTTACTTGCAATGGTTGCCTCCTAAATTCCTCACTTTTATAAAAACCAACAATGATAAGTGTGTGTTTTACCTTTCCATTGAGTATGTTTATATAGGTTTTAGATAGTGTATTATAGAATATTATTTTTTTAGAAATGTTTTATTTGTTTTTCCCTTAACTTGGTAAATTTTTTGTTGTCAAAAACCCATGGGTATGTGATAAAAATGTCTAAAAAGTTTTTGGATGTTTATGGCACATTCCTTGGCATTTCTAATATGTTTATAGAGAGTTACAACAATTTTTTTTACCTAAAACATTTCCAAGGTTGGAATGGGGGGGAGGGGGGCCTGGGACATTTCCTTGAAATGTAGCTTACATTGCAATGAGCACAACTAGATCATGAAACTAGTGATATAATGATAAGCTACAATACCATATCCTTCATCCCAAACCAATAGATCCTAGTATGAAATGTTTTTGATCTAAAAATGTCTAAGATCTTTTATGAGAACTGTAGATCCCCAAGGCATATCCAGGAGGATCCACAATCCTCCTATAGGATCCTGGACATATCTGTGGCCAAGGATATATTTTTATTTATATATTTCACTTTACTAAAAGTCAAATATAAACTTCAAAAATCAATTAAAAACAAAAAAGGTATATATGAAACCCTAAAAGCAACTTCCACACTCATTTTATCAAAACAAAACAACACCACCACATTTATCTTTCATTGAATTTTTACCTTTTATTGCACATTTGTTCTTTCAACTTCATTTTCTCATTTGTTTAGTATTGAAACTCCTTTACTTTTTTAATCCTTTGTCAATACAACTACCCATCTAGTGCCCAGGATTTTAAGGAGCTTGCAATGATGATGATTTCAATGAAGACATTGAAGACCAATATGAATATAATGAATAATAAATTTGCTGATTTGTCATTATTTTTTCCATACATTATAACATTTACATTGTATTTTTTCTAAGACTAATCTAAGTTCAACCATTGAATATAATGACATTTGGCATTTAATTATCATTATTTTTTGTGGTTATTTAACTTATTTTGTTTACTTTATTGCATATTATGTGGTTAATTTTGCTTATATGCCTATATATATATATATATATATATATATATATATATATATATATATATATATATATATATATATATATATATATATATATATATATATATATATATATATATATATATTGTATGGTCATAACTAAAAATGTATCCAGGCCCCCAAAAAAATTATCATATCTACATACCCAAATCTTGTATTCATATTTGTACCAGTACCAGGATCGACTAATTAGTTGATAGGTTTTTCCTTGAACTTTACTATATCAAATGAATTCAAAACTTACTAATACACCCATTCACTCATTCTTACTCATACATGCATCTTTTCCCATATGGTATACCCCTTGTCTCTTGCTTATATACATGATGGGAGTGTCCATTGTGCATGAAATTGAAGAGATGACCTTTTGCAACTATTATTAATGTGTACTATCACATTTGGGTAGGATTGTAAATTTTCAAGGCAATACCATTGGTGGTAATTACTCAGCCATCATTAATTATAGGATCATTCTTGATACTAATGTAACCATTGGTTTGCAAGGCAAGATTACCATGTCATTCTTATTACTATATTAATGGTTCTTTTGTTTAAACTATAAATTTGATGTCTTGCTTGATTTTTTAGATGATTTTTTAATGATCATATATGGATCAATTTTAGAGTGTGTTAATAATGTAGAGCTAAAAGAACCATCACACAAGTACTATGAGTAAAGTTGATCTAATTTTTTTTTGGGAGTTCTAATGTTATCTACTTTAGATTTAAAATGATTTTATTATTTAGGAATAACTTATATGTTCTAACATTTTGTAGGCTCAATCAATTGGATGGTAGTGTAATTGCAACTAGTATCTCTTGTTAATAAAAGGTCCAAGGTTTAAATATCACTTTATGTGAAGGTGGCTCACTACTTCATGGATTATTTGTTAATGGGATGTTATGCTAAACTAGTTCAATTTGTGGGCATGCCATGATAAAGCATTCAAATTTCTTAAATTCTAATATTTACTATGGCACCAAAACTAAAGTGGGTTGGTGATCCCATGTACTCTTAGAAAAAAAAGGGTTTTCTACATGTTCAATTTTTTCCCATGTTGATTTTATCAAATGTACATAATGATCCATAAGTCACTGCAAAAAGAAAATATTGGAATAAGTACAAAAAAGAAGTAACTTTTCATGTAACAATGATTTCATTAACTTAAACACCATGCATGAATTTTTTTTATATTTTGTAACCTAAAATCTAAAAAAGAGGAACATAATTAATAAGATCGATTCTATTTCCATGGTCTATGAAAGTAAAAAAGCATATTTTTGGTTAAAACTATGTAAGAAAATATTGATCAATGTTTTAGATCACACTACATGAACCATCATCAAGATGAGATAAAAAGAGAATATATGAATAGAGTGTAGACTTAGTCTGATATATAAAGGTGATAACATTGAAGTGTGAAGATGACAATTAGTTGGGCAAATCCATACAAATTAATTAAATAATGGTTTTCTTAATTTTAATTATTATTATTACAGATGGAAAAAGATAATACCTATCGAAAAGAAAGATGAAAAATTGTTATTCAAAACTATGAAATAATTAAAAATATATATCTATTTACCAATCATCTAGGTAGGATAATTGACGGTTGGGATTTTTTAAATGATTTTATTATATATTGCCACCTAGATCAATTAAATTAAAAGGTGATGGGAGAAGAAAAAAGATTCATATTCAATATCAAAAAGGGAGCAAGGAAGGACCTATGTACTCAATGAAAGATAAACCTTAATAATGGTAAGAAATTACAAAAGACAAAAAGACCTCAAACTTGTTTAAATCCTAGAAGGAAACTGCCCAGTGAAATAACATTGAGCCTACAAATGAGGTTGTCATGAAATAGGGGGTTATTTTTTTAATTAAGTTGATAATTGGTCTCCAAGAATGGTTTAAATCTAAACCACCATCTCTATTCAAGTTAACATATTTACAAATTTCTATTACCTCCCTTAGACATCATTTGAAGGGGTGGTCTTCTATGGCCAAAACCTTGGTATTCTTAGTATAAATGTGATGACATGTTTTGATAGAGTGTTCTACCAAAGATAACTTAACCACTCTTTCCTTATTAATGGTAATGACCTATTCATTTACCTCATTTTGATGGAGCAACTAGACTCCCCAATATATGACATCCTGCAAGAACAATCAATTTTGTATACTTCTTAGGGTTAGATCTAAATTATATTTAGACCACTTGATGAGCCTCCTAAGTTTTATACAAGGAATGAAGGTCATATGGATGTTCTTATTCATCAATTGTTTTGTAATTTTATTGGAAATTCCCTCAATATATGGGAGGAAAGCTTTAGGTTTATCTAGGTTGTCATCCCTTATTCTAGGTTTGTTATGATTAATCTTAACAGATTTGAAAGTTATATAAATTTGTTTACCATTATAACCATTCTTTTTGAAAACATCAATGAAATGTTTGGTCTCATTTTCTAAATGATCATTATCACAAATTCTTAAAGCTCTCATAGCTAAGGTTTTAAGGACCCCCATTTTTTAGAAGGAAAAAGGTGTGAATAACCATGCAAGAAAAGGTCGGTGGGGGTTAATTTTATATAAACATGTCGGGAGAAAGACCCATCTTATTTCCTAGAAAGGATGATGTCTAGGAAAGGAAGTTCTCCATTAGATTCAAGTTCTTTGGTGAACTTTATGTTTCTAAAAATATTATTTAAGTGTATATTTAACTCTTTTAATTTTTCCAAACCATGTGTCCAGTTAATATTTGTGTCATCTACATATCTTACCCACCATTTAGGTTTTAAAGAGAAAGAGTTTAGAGATAAATGTTCAAAATACTCTATATATAAATTGGTTACAATTGGGGAAAGAGGGGAACCCATTTCATAATATTTAAATTCATAAAACATCCCTATCAGTATATAAGATTGGATATAAAACAATCAAGAGGAATGCCATTTGTCTATAACTATCAATAGGCCATAGGCAAGTTTTGGTTTAAAAACACTAAAAATCTATCCAAGAATAGTTTTTTAATAATTTTTAAGTGGGGCTTGCATGGCATTTGTGATGTCAAACAATATTTAGACTATGTTACAACATTATCTTGTACAAGGTATCATGTTCCCCTTTTTGGCTTAAGCACAAGCATGACCTTTAGCCTAGTTCTTTTGGAGCTTTCCTTAGGCTAAGGGAAGAAAGATAAAAAGGGAAACATTGGTTCTAATTTCAAGTTGTAAAAGATACCTTTTTTATATATCTTGTTATTCTATAACTTAAAAGTTAACTTGTGAGTAAGGGTTAGCTTAACCCTTAATGAGGAAAAGGGAAAAGATCTTCTAAAAACCACATTAACCCTCCCTCCAAGTGGAGTACCCATTTTAGTGGAGAACTTATGGTAAAATATGGTATAAAAGGTGGTATGATGATCATTTTAAAGGTTACCATGAATTTTATGATAGTTGATTTTGTGGTTTAAGCATGGAAATTCTTGGCCAAGGACTTGAAGATAAAAACCTTCAAGGCCAAGGAAGTTTTTGGGACAAAAATCTTCATTCCTCATCTAGGGCAACATGATTAAAATGTTGTAATTATACTTAATATTTAAAAATGAAAGAGTCTAACCCTCTCCTAGTGTGGTGACTTGGAGGCTAAGGTTATTGATTTGGTCTCTAAGCTTGATGACTTGGTTTAGATCCACACTTAGGGTTTTGTAACACTTATAATTTGGAAAATACTGCCTTTTGTTGAATACCCCTTTTGACTAGGGCTACACTACACTTGTGGAGTTGAAGACCCCTAAACTAGGGCTATGATTTAGAGTTTTATATTTTTATAATTGCTTCCCCTAGGGTGAATTTCATAGGAAGGTTTTTAAGGTCAATTTGGGCCTCAAACATGCTCATAAAGTTATAATAATTTTGGTGTGATTAATCAATAATATTTAGGCATTTTTTATCATCACATATCTAGGTGAAAGATATTTATTATAACCAATAATGTCTTGTAATTTCTTAGTAATGTTTTGAATATAAATTGGATCATTTGAGCATAGTTCAATTGAAATAAGTGCTATTGATTTTTGAAAATAAGTCATTTTGTGGAACCAAGGTTTGTTGATTATTATTTTCAATTTGGAGTATATTTCCATCTAACTAGGGTTTACTATAATTTTTAGTAATTTATTTCAAATTGATGGGGTTTACTTGCAAAACCCTTATTTTTAAATTTGTCCCAAGTTGGGGACATAACACAAGGTCACATAATTTTGGTTTACCAGGTTGAAATTTTTTTGCTAAATGTTTTCATGCTTCTTTGGCTTCTAAATTATACAATCATGAGAGTATTTAGAAAATTAACTTTCACAAAAAGATAATCCTAACATTTCATATTCCCTGTTTACTTTTTTACGTTACATTTTCAAAGGTATTGGATGGCTCAAAAACTTGTTAAATTGGCTGCCAAAAAGATTATTTAAGAGAAAAATGTTATTATTGGACTTTAGAGGTTAGTTTCTAGGATTTCATTCAGCTTTCAATAATGTCAAACTCTAGTTACAACCCTCTTTAACATGTTAAGATTTAAATTACATTGTAAATAAATTGGATGTCAATGTTATACCCTAAAATTTTAAGGCCATGAAAGAATATTTTGGTGATTGGAAATGATCTCTAAGTTATTGATATGGGTTGGGGTATTGGGGTTCACCCATTTTTGGGATCTTGACTACTATGCAACTCAGCTACATATGTATAAAAAATAAGTAGAAATAGTAATAGTATGGATAGAAAAAATAGATATAACTATAATATCAACATTTTATGAATTAAAAAATAAAAATAAAACACCACTGATAATTGATAATTCAAAATATCTATGTTGTTTAGAAACAAAAATGATGATTTTCAAAAAACCTTGATTTAGATATGTCAGTACTATATATATAGCATAATAATTATTTTTACTCTATACAAGATAAAACACTTAAAAATATATAATATTCATTCATTCATTAAATAGAATTTAAAAAATCACATTCAAATCTAGATAAATCATCTAAATTTTCCTCAAAATCAAAAAGAGTATTATGTATTTTATATATAAAAAATGCATAATAATTATTTTTAATCTATAAAAGATAAAGCACTTATAAATATTAAATATTAATTCATTCATTATTTAAAGAAAAAATTTACATTCAAATTTAGAATAAATCATCTATATTACCCTCAAAATCATGAATGACACTCCTACTATTGATAAATTTATTATTTATTGACACTTTTTCTTATAAGGGCTTATCGGTATAATTAATCTCCTTGAATGCATGCCTTAAGGGGTGCATAGGGAATGGGGTGGGATTGGATTGTATCACTTTATGATATATGTTATCATAATATTATTTCATACCTACATAATTTCATGTAGCCTTCATACCTCATATGATATCTTCTTGAAATCTTTAAATCCTTAAATATGGCTAAGTTTGAAACCCTAAAACATGACTAAGTTTGAAATATGATAGGATCCTCCAAAACCTATAATTGCATTATATCTCCTAGAGGTCCAAAACCAATTTCAAAAATTCTAAATGTAAGTTTGTGTGTGTGTGTGTGTAACTTACAATATAATAAATTAAACACCATATTTAAATGTAAACTATGTTTCCCAGAAACATCTAGTGTTTTCATACTGAAAACATTTTCAAACAAGGATCAAGGGGAGTGGGATTGGTGGGATGCTTCCTAAAAAAAATCATTTGAATTTACACCCTTTTAGGATATGTCTCATCTCTCCTCATCCAAGTGGCATAATTGAAACACCTCCAGGCTATGGGTGAGCCTAAGAATGAGGTGAATCTCTAGATAGGGCTAGCTCCCTTGATGTACTACTTTGGATCACTACTACACCTAAAATTTGTGAGGGAAAAGGGAGAGATAAAAATAAAATAAAAATATACTAAAGGAGGTGATACACCAAATTAGATGATGAATACCAACCAACTACATGTTACACATGAGAACAAGGGACTAACCAAACTTACACTTCTCCAATTTGAATCTTTTAACATCAATGTTTCATTGCAAAGTTTAAGGATGAATGTTTAGGCTAAGAGGACTAAAAAATAGGAATTTAATGGCATTAGTGAATATACTAACTCACTCAACCTTGACACATCATATAACACTTTACATGACCTACAAGAAGAAGCTTTAAAATTGTAAATAGGGTGAAAGAATGAGATAGCATGCTAAGGAAATAACAATTATCACTAAGAAAGATCAATCATCCAAGTAAAACACATTATGAAAAATAATTAAAGAGGTAAAAATTATTAGTCTTATTGATCAAATGGTATTCAAATGAGAAGGGCTTTGTCATACTCAAGTGGAGCATAGATTACAAAGGTAAAAATGGCTAGTTCTTATAGAACTTGAGAGAGAGATGAGAAGAAATAATTCCAAAGGTCACAAATAAAATTTTAAATATAAAAAAAAGTTACACATTCATGATAATAATATATAAAATGAACCATGCAAGTTTAAGAATCACAAGTGTCACCCCAAGCCATGAAACTCTTGAAATGTGGCATAGGAGTTCTCATTTTGGTTCAAAAAACTACCTTCATGATTCACCTCTATTTGAAAATATAAAAAATTATTATGGTCTGATGATTGGAATTAAGGGGAAGGATTTTATACATACCTCTCCATGCATTAATTTTAGTCCTAGTCATATGGAACCTTCCCAAAATGAGATATCACCATCTGTAGTCCAAATAACTCTTCTTTCACACACCTTGCACACCTTAAAAATCCATCCACTTGAAGTTTCCACACTTCTCACCATCATGCTCACTATGCTAGTTTTGATTGGATGAGATGAAATGACTAGTAAACACACTTAGGAGTTTTTTAAATTAATTAAATGTCCATATGAATTTATATTAAGTCGTAATATTCCACCCAAACTTGATTTCATCTCTTTAATGTTCCTAGAACCTACACAACGCATAAAATAATCAAAAGAACCCATTTTTTACCTAGTTCATATAGATTACATATAATTAATCATGATGGTAGGGAGACTAAGTGAGTATTATACAACCTCAAATAATTTTTCTAGGTAAAATATTCCATTTAGATGCACTATCTCCTTCATTTCTTTCTTTGGGTCTAGACTAAGGGTTTAGGAGGGTTTTAGATAGTCTTACCCTCTTAAGCTATGTTCATGAAGGTTAGACATTGGAAATTCAAAAACATACCACAAAAATGATCTTTAATACCCATTATAACACATATAAACCTCTTATATCTCCATACATGGCACCAAAAGATATTTGAGCTTCCAAACCTCTCCTATCGAGCTTGTTTCTCCACTTTTCATAGGTCTGAGTTGTCTTTGAGTCAAAAGATGACCTCCTTATGTTTCCTTTACAAATTTAAAGATTTATCACACCTATAATTACCTTTTAAACATGACACAATCCATTGGTATGCTTATCTCAAGTTATAATTGAAGATGAATTCTCATTGGGGCACTAGACATAACCTTGCTTAATAGGTTTGCTTGCACCTTAAAGCCCAAAATGAATTTTGATGGTTTTACCTACATCCAAATAGTTCAAAAACATATATTATAATCCTATAAACATTTTATATCTACTTATAAATCTTACCCAAGGATGAAAAGTAAGTTGACTGCCCATTTGGCTTCTAGGCCTAAACCTTGCCTCCTGGGTTTGCTTGCATAATTGAGGGTCTGGGATACCCTATTAAGATTAACCTTTTCTTTATTTATTTCTCATGTTTGCATAGGTTTTATCCATATTCCTCACCTTCTTTATAGGTCTCTTTTTCCTCTGGCTTATCCTTCTATCTCCTTCCTAAAGACTAAAAAATATGCGTCTATTTTCTCACTAGGAGTGATCAAAACTCAAAATAAAATTGTTATGAGACCTCTTCAAAAGAGCTAGGTGCTCTATTTTAGTAGTTTAAGGATAAGGTCATTGAACTTATTCATTGCCTTTTGAAAGTATCTCCTCACATTTTCCAACCTATCATTTAATAGGGGTATATTATGATCAAAAACACATGATATTACTTCAATGAAAGCTCCATCAAATATTTCCATTCTCCAATATAACTCCTCAGCTCTTTGTTAAGCCACTTGTAGGTGGCCATTTCCACATACATGCAAGGAGGATGAATAGTTGGCATAAAACATGACTTGTGAGATTAAAATGAGTTTTGATCTCCTTAAATGATCCTAAATATACTATTCTCATTATCAATGACATTATTCATCTCAAAAACTCCTCCTAAATGTTCTTGTTTTCCATGAAGATAATTATACGTAAACATTCTCAGTTGTAAATATTTAATAAATGAAGTAAGTGTATATAATGAGTACTATTTTGATAGTGGAAAAAATTGGGATATTTAATAATTTCCCACATGGTTACTTATAATTATTATGGTCTTGGAACCAAATTTAAAAAATATTTTCCAACATGATATCCTTCTATAAGGATGTTTGCAAATGTATCTTCATGACTACCTGACTTTGTTTCTTACATATGATTGAAAACTCATAGGATTTTGCTTTAGAGACTGAGATTGAAATGAAATGATACCAAGATAAAATTTTAAACATGATAATGAACATATTTTTACCTCTTAGAATCACTTCTACATCATGGGAATCTTACAAATGATGAAAATCTACCTGCAACATATAAGGGTGCTTTATCCTAAAAATTAAGATACTTGACTACCCCAAAGACATTTAAACATGAAAAAAATCATGGGGAATGTGAGGGGATATATTCAACATCATCTAAAACCAATATTAGTAACTAGATTATATGAAAACATCCAAAAAAGAGCAAAACCTGTAGGGTACATAAATTAACAAGTAGAAAAACACAATCAACTTCATGAAGATGGTTCATAAAGAACAAGACACCATTATTATAATTAATTTTATGTAAATTAATATATATAAGTTTATTTTCACCTCCCAAAAGTGTTTTACTTGTAATTTCTCCAACTGTCTATACCAAGCATGAACCTATTGATCACTTCTGCATGTCTAAAAGGGTAAGAAATGAATAAAATGGTTTTGGGCCTATTTTATAATTGATATGAGTGTGAGTAATATGAAGAGACATTTCATCACCTTCTCCCATGTGTCACCTTCCTCCATGGTCCATACAAGTACCAAACTCTTCTCTTTTTCTAAGAAAATTGCTCTTTTTTTCAGCACCTACCACTTTCAACTAGAAAAAATTACCTAAGACATAATAAGACACATGGTATGTGATATCACCATTTTTACACCTTCACACTTCCCAAAGAGGTCATAAAACTCATTTAATTCTCATTTTGACACTCAAAATGACTCAAAAAACATAAGGACTAAAATGACTAATGACCAAGGCTAATATAACATGAAATCACACTAAATGACCTATAATACACCTTAATACATATATATTATACCCCTAAAACACCTAAAAAATAAAATTTTACCTATAAAAGTCCCAATTTGACATGTAGGCTTAAATTTGGTCAGTAAGGGTAGTATGCATGCTATGCTAACAACCAGTAGCTTTTCAGTGTATTAGGATTAGGGAGTTATCTAAAGTCTAAAACACAATAAGATAAATTTAACCATTGAGAATAATCTTTGATTAAAACAAGACCAATTGACTACCTCAACCACACAAAATAAAGGACACACAAAAATCAAAATAAACACACTAACAAGAAACACACACCTATACTTAAGGCACTTAGGGGAATAAAAATATAAACTATTATGCACAACTAGCAACTAAGCATACCTCCTTTCTAGGACGAAAAGGAAAGTTTCTTGAAAATCCTTCTTGGTGAGATGAATCATGGTGCCAAGCATGTTGCTCTTTTGATTGAACACTTGGTAGATTAGGATTTCTTCTTGGCACTTCACTTAATATGCTCTCAAGTAGACCATCTTCAAATGGGTCTCCAATGTAAAATCATTCCTCTTGGACTTGTACACATACCTCATATTGTTGCCCACTCTTCATCTCATGATTAACTTGCATTTTATTTATAGGCATGGTTTCAAGCAGAATGGTTTCTTGTTCCTTGGAAGATTAATGTCAATATAAGCTTGTTTTAACCTCCAAAGGCTGAGGTGAACTTTTATTTGGCTCCTATATGACATTTTGAAAGATGTCATCTTGCTTACTGTCACTTGTAATCAGCTCTAAGGAAGTTGTATACCCCTTGAGAGACTCAAACTCATTGCAAATGTTTTCAAACTACCACCACAAGTCCTCATCTTCTTTTTGATCAACATCATGAAGAGGAACAACAATAAAATCTCCTTCATCCTCTTTTTTATAATCTAAAAATACTTCATCCAAGATTTATTCTTTTATATAAGGAAGGCATTCTTCATTATCAACCAAAAAAGATGACTCAACATAGGTACTCACCTCTTCCTCAACATTTAGGATATCTTGAGGTTTCTCAAATTATATCTCATATATCATAATCTGATTTTGGTTCTAAAGGGCTGAAATATCTTCCATATCCTTCTCCTTCGTGGTGGTGCCAAGACAAGTCATCTTGAAATCATGTGACTTAGCCCAATGAGGCTACCAAGGAGCTACACTTTCTTCAAGCAAGAGTTCTGAATTTTCCTCAACCAAAAGCTCCTCTTTAGGTTTCCATACCATAGGTCCATCAAGGAAAAGGGTGATGGGGTGAATGTAAGATGAACTAGTTAGTGGAGGTGGAACATAGGGCTCAAAATCATATTGAGAATGTATTGTAGGGGATTCTTTTGGGAGTTCTTGAGAAAGGGTAGATAGACCTTGAGATAAAATAGTCTAGTTATCTTCCTTCCACTTGATAATCACTTCATTAAAATCTAATCCAACTTTAGCACTCTCTTGAGGGAGGTTATATGGGGTGTGTTTTGGCATAAGATTTTCTTTTGGGTTTAAACCTTCCATCACACCTTGACTTAGAAATTTCATCCTTGACTCTAAATCTTAAATTTTCTTGGATAGGTTCTCTTGGAAAAAAAATTATTGAATTTCATAAGAATATTCATGAGGATGAGGAGTACAAGAGGGATGACATGGAATACAAGGATTCTCTTAAGGAAGGGTGGGAGGGACTTGCATAGGATCAAGTTTTTTTCAACTTCACGCTCTTTGTCTATTCTTTCATCTTCTTTATTTCCCCATGATTCCATTACCTTATTATAGCTTAGGATTCTAGGATTAGGAGTCTCTTCTTGAGTTAGTGATGTAACTTGAGAAGTGGATGAAGTATTCAAGAAACTTGGAATCTCCTTAGGCTTCAATTCTCCACCTTGTCTCCAGCTTGGAATCTCATTTGTTGAGGTCTCTTCTTGAGGTAGGGATGTAATGGGAGAGGGAAATGATGGATTAAATTCCACTTATTTTGCTTCTAAGATGGGCTAATTCATTTTCATATTGGATATTTGAATTTTCCTATCAAGGTTTTCTTCAAAAATAAGGTTTGTCTTCCCAACTCTTTCTTCTAGCTGATTGGGAAAAATATGGACTTGTAAGATTGATTAGTCTCATGAATAGGGATCAAGTAGGATTGATATCAATATTGGGGAAGTGGATATGAAGGTTGATATGTTTGGTGAGGTTTCTTCTCATGAATTTTCAACCTATCTTCCAAGGATGAAACTAGGCCACTCACATCTATCATCTCACTTGTGAGCATTTGCCAATTGGCTCTCTCAATAGGTGCCCACTCTCTTTTGACTATATCTAATGCATCTGTCACCTTATGAATAAGATGACTAGGAACCTCTTGACCATATCCTCTTAGAGTATCAAGATCCAACATGTAATTCTCATATCCCTAAAGATTTTTCTTGAAGGTTAAAATGGATTGACTTGAGAAGTGACTAGGTTGACTAGAGGGAGCAAGATATTGAGAATGCTAGTTATAAGGATGATAAAAATCATGATAAGGTTGACAATGGTCATATTGGAGATAAAAATAATCATCTTAAGGCTAGGAAGGATTATGACAAGGATGATAAGGATTACCATAAGCTTGGTAAAACTCACCAACTTGTGTAAAATAATACTCAACACTAAAGTCAACCATGGAAATTCATTAGCAAGCAACAACATAAGGAATGATTATAAAAAATATTAAAAATTAATACATGGGCTACTTGACTATTTGATGTAACCTTGGAATCACCATTGATGCTTAGATAGATGTCTCTAAAGGCTAATGTGTTTAAAGACAACACCAAAAAATTTCAACTTATTAGACTAAGGGTCCCATTGGGCATGGAAAAAATAATATCACCTAGATTTTCACACTTTGAGGAGATGTCTTAGCTCTCCTCATCCAAGTGGCATAATTGAAACACCTCTAGGCTATGGGAGAGATTAAGAATGATGTGAATCTCTAGATAGGGTTGGATCCCTTGGTGTACCACTTTGGATCACTACTACACCTAAAATTTATGATGGAGAAGGGAGAGAGAAAATTGAAATAAAACTATCCTAAAAGAGGTGAACAATTAATTATATGATGACTACTGACCATCTGAATGTTACACATGAGAACAAGGGACTAACCAAATATACACTTCTCCAATTTGAATCTTCTCACATTAATGTTTCAATGTGAAGGTTATGGATTATTTTTTTAGGCTAGGAGGACTAGAAAAGAGGAATTGAATAACACTATTGAATATACTAACTCAATCAACCTTAACACTTCTTAGAACAATTCACATGACCTGTAAGAAGAAACTTTCCAATTGCAAATAGGGTGAAAGAATGAGCTAACATGTAAAGGAAATCATAATTATCACTAAGAAAGATCAACAATCCAAGTAAAACACATTATGAACAGTCATGGAAGAGGTAAAAATTAGTATTCTTATTGATCAAATGGTATGAAAATTATTAGGGCTTCACCATACTCAGGTGGAACATAGATTACAAAGGCCAAAATGGCTAGTTATTATGGAACTTGAGAGAGAGGAGAAGAGATAATTCCAAAGGTCACAAGGACATTTGTAAATTTGATAAAATGAGATACATATGCATGATAATAAGATATTAAATTAACCATTCAAGGTTAGGAAGCAAAAGTGTCACCCCAAGTCATGAAACTCTTGAAATGTGGTGTAGGAGTTCTCATTCTAGCTCAAAAAATTGCCTTCATGATTCACCTCTATTTGAATTTCCAAAAACTTATTAAGGATAGGTGTGATAATTGGAATGAATTTTAAGGATTTTATACATGCCTCTCTATGCATTGGTTTTAGTCCTAGTCATCTAGAACCTTACAAAATGAGCTATCACCATCTACAGTCTAAATAGCTCTTATTTCACACACCCTACACACTTAGCCTCAAAATTGGATTTATTTTTCCATAAAAATTCATACAAGGTAGTGGATTACATGTTTAAATACTCTCTATGGATTTATAATACTTAGTCACACCTTAAAAATCCATCTACTTTAAGTTTCCACACTTCTTACCATCATGTTCACTATGCCAATTTTGAATGCCTAAGATGAAGTAGATGGAAAAAATATTAAATTTACGTAGGTAGTTATAATAATTCATAATATTCCTCCCAAAATTGATTTCATCTCTTGAATGTTCCTATAACCTGTACAATGCATAAAATAGTCAAAAGAACCCATTTTGTACCATTTTCATAAAGATTATATATAACTAATCTTTATGGAATGGACCCTGAGTGAGTCTTCTAAAACCTCCAAGCATTTTTTTGGGAAAACTATGCCATTTTGATGCATTATCTCCTTCATTTCTTTCCTTAGGTCTAGACTACGGGTTTATGAGGGTTTTAGATAGTTTTACCCTCTTAATCTTTGTTTATGAAGGTTGGATTTTTGAATTTCAAAAAAAAACACAAAAATGATCCTTAGGATCCTTTATAACACCTGTAAACCTCCTATATCTCCATGCAAGGCATAAAAAGAGATATGAGCTTCTAAACCTCTCCTATTGAGCTTGTTTCTCCACTTTGCATATATCTAAGTTGTCTTTGAGCCAAAATATGACAATCCTTATGTTTCCTCTACAAATTTAAATATTTATCACACTTTAAATTACCCTAAAAAAATTCCACAATCCATTGGGATGCTTATCTCATATTAGAATTGAAGATGACTTCTCATTTGGGCATTAGGCCTAACCATGCCTAATAGGCCTACCTACACCTTAAAGCCCGAAATGAATTTTGATGGTTTTCCATACATAAAAATAACTCAAACACATCTATTATAATACTTTTAACATGTTAATATTCTTATAAATCTTATCCAAGGATGGAAAGGAAGTTGACCCCCCATTTGGCTTCTAGGCCTAAACCTTGCCTACTAGTCTACCTACATAATTAAGGGTATGGGATACCTTGTTGAGATTCACCATTTATTTGTTTATTTATCATGTTTTCATAGGTTTTATCCATCTTCCTAATTATTCTTTAAAGGTCTCTTTTTCTTTAGGATTACCCTTCTATCTCCTTCCCAAAGACTCCAAAATTTGCACCTAAGGGGAGTGTCCTCTATCTGAGACAAAACACAGGGCACTTCCCCTATTTACCTAGACCAAATTAATGATTTAATGGTTTACTTAAGTAATATATGTGATATTTACCAATATTAAACCCTTAAATAGATTAGTTGACCTTTTAAAAGATTCAAGTTCTAAGATAGACTTCTTGGAGAAAGGACTGTGTGCAGTGTTTAAGGAAAGAACTGTGTAATGCATTATTTAGAGGAACTTATTTGCACCATATCCACTATGAAGGTGTTAGTAGGTTTTTATTATTATTATTAAGGTGTTCTAACCTTCAAACTTCCACATATTCCTCATACTCTCTGCGTGATCAAACTGAGTGCCATATGACTGTGACTATATTTGTTATTTTAAAGGGTACCTATAGGTGTTTATCACACTCTTAGGGATGATTAATTTATGTAGGATATTTTTTAAACCTTTAATATTATCCCATACTTCTTTGATTCATTCATATCATGTATTTTCCACACCAAAACCTAGACAAGTCATCAACTAAGTCACTATCAACTATAGGTGGATGTCTAGGCTGTTTGTACAGACTGTCTCCATCTCCTTATGTGAGAGTAAGGTCTTGAAATTTCATTAATATATCCATTATTATTATTATTCCATTCATAAAATTAGGTTCCATAATCATTTTTTAAAAACATGGATTTAGGTCTTCTTTATTTCCTTGTGACTTACAAGACTATGTTTTCTGCCTTAAGCTTGGTGGTAGGTTCTCATTAGATGTTTATGAGATTTAGAAGGTGTTTTGGCTTCAAATGAGAAAGCCTTTACCTCATTCATTCTTGATACAAATTTAATGATTGTCGCAGCTAAACCAACACTATTTTTTTTAAAAAAATTAGTGTTTATATATATGTATTTATTTTTACAATTTTTTATTTTTATTATGATTGTCGCACCTAGACCAACATTGTTCTTTTTTTATGGTTTTATTGTGACAGTTAGGTATTCAGTATAATAGATCCTGAGAGGTACCTAGACTAATACAATTTCTAGACTCATACCTATATTGGGGCTTCCAGGGAAGTACCTGACAATGTAGTTCAATATAAAGACACTATTATTGAATAACATAAGACATTGTTCTAATAATTCCTCCATCCATCTATAACTATAAACTAAAAATTGCATTGACACACATAATATGTGAATATTCTAATAATAAATAACCTAAAATAATCAAATTAGACATGTCTAGCTTATACATGTAGATATTCTAGTATATTATGTGGAGAGATTAGGCAATACAAAAAATTTAAAATTTTATTGAACATTTTATGTCACTAGACTCAATCTAATGCTTCAAGTTTAGCCTTTTGAATTAGCTATTTCACCAAGAATTTGCCCTTAAACTTTTAGTTTTGAATGCTAAATTATATATATATATATATATATATATATATATATATATATATATATACCTCCTCTCTTTGAAATCCTCTTTCTCAAGCAAGTCATCATCACCAAAAACTAACTGATAAACATATATATATATATATATATATATATATATATATATATATATATATATGTTTATCAGTTAGTTTTTGGTGATGATGACTTGCTTGAGAAAGAGGATCTCAAAGAGAGGATGTGGCAGCATGAAACACTCACATATGGGAACTCACAATCTCTGAGCATGTTTTAGTAGGATGTAGCATGGTTTCTTGGCTTAATGTAAACCACAACACATACAACCACAAATAATGTTTTATATAGTTATCATGGTTACAAGATTCTTTAGGAAATATATCAGATGGAGAATGCTTTGGGGAAACTAGTCAGCAGATAGGAGAATGTTTTGGGGACTCTTGATTTCAAGGTTTAAAATCTTTGTAATTTTTCCAATGACTAATTTTGTTGTATTATTTATAACCCTCATTTATTATGACCCTTCTTGTAACAGATTAGAACAATAGTGAAAATATTGGAAATAATACATGAAATGAGCAAAAAAAAACTATTTTTCTTTTTAAAAAGAGCATAATTTTATTATAATATCATTGTCTTATTCAAGAGTTCAACCTTCTTTGAAAAAACTAAATACACTATAATTCATAGATACTTTTTCACTAGTATAAGTTCCTATTTATATTAACTCTATACTAGTTAACTACAACTATCCATCAATAAAATTTTATTACAATTAGCTTAAGGTATGACTAACAAAGTATATGCATCCATGGCTTTTATTAATGATAATAATTATAAAGAAAATTATTTGTTACTATATGGACTGTGAAAGCATCAAATATTTGATATAAATAAAGCATTAGGATGAAGGAGTTATAACATGCCCTCTCCCTTACAAATCTTTTCCCTTAAAGATAAAGATGATAAAAATGTCATTGGAGTTGAAGGAGGGGTTCCCAAGTTGTATTCTCTATTTGCATCCCATGCCATAAGACTAAAACCCCAATGATGGTTTGATTATAAATTTGATGAGAGTGCCTATCCAAAATATCTTGAGGTTCAAGGAGAGATATTTATGTGTTGAGATTAGGAAATATTGTTTGCCCTATGACATTATGGATAAGCACTTTCTTTAAATAAGGGATGCAAAAAATTGAATGAATGCATGAAGAGGGTAGAAGTTCCAGTGTGTAGGTGACAAGACTAATCTATTAAAGAACCTTATAAGGTCCATAGAACTTGGGCAAAAGTTTCTAGTGACCCTTTATTTTTAGAGAAAACTATTTATAAGGTTGTAATCAAAGAAAAATCATATCTATGGGTTGAAAGGTGCATTTGTAATGGTGTTGATCCCTTTATTGTTTCATGCAATTTTGTGTCATGTGAAGATTATTTTGAGAAGGATAATAATACTATCTTAGGATTTTAGGGTATTATCGATGGCTTACACATGAGAATTGTTTGGAATATAAGCAAGAAGAGATGGTGACTTTGACCTTAAACAACTTCATAAGGATTCATCTTAATAGTTGTGTGATAGGTGGTGTTGTACCATAATTTTGTAAGTGGTGACCAATTGACTCATTGATGTTGTTGATTAGAGGAAAATCAATAAAGATTTGTTTTCAAGTATTTATTGACAATTTTAGTCTAACCATATGTCTGTGGGTGGTAACCAGAGCTCATTTTTAGTTGGATACTTGTGTGCTTGAAGAGTTCCTTACATAAGTGACTTATGAACATTGATTTTCAATCAAATACAATAGAAGATGATATTATATGAATGTTTAAGCTTTAATTGATGAATGTTTGGCAATGGTAGAAGCAATGTAAGGATGGGGCAGGCACAAAATGGACATATTTAGAGAGATGATCCATCACCCCTAGATGACTGATTTTCCACCAGACTTTGGTAAGCCTTATATAATATTATTGGAGATATCTATCTAAAATACATTATTAATGGTCAGTGGTTGGATTAATATAGGGGTTACCATTGTCTCTCCTTTGTGATGTTAACACGTTACATTCCTCAATAAATGTTTTGATATATTACTTGATGCCTATCCAAAATAAACTATGACAAACATGTTCATAAGATATTAAAATCCTAAATAATGTATAGAATGGGTGTAATGTAATGCCTACAAAATATCATGTCAGAACTTGGATCCATAAATCAAGACAATGTGGCCTTTGTATCATAAGAATTAGCTATCCCAACTATAGTTGGCTTTAGATCTAAGGTTAACAAATAACGACTAGATGTTTTCCATGTGTGACTATCTTGTTGTAACTCCTGTTAGATTTTGTGTATCCATTATAAAAAATGGATTGATAAGGCAAACATCCATGCATATTCTTCATACTAGTAGGATAGTGCATCAGTGACCATATTATATTTGAATTTTTTATAAGTGATATCATAATTGTACCCCATCAATTTGGAAACCCATTTTTGTTGAATCAAGAAAGAGACATGTAACTCCAAGAAGTATTTGAGGCTTTGATGATTCATTTTGATACAAAAAAACCAACCCACCAGGTTGGGGCATAATTTATTGACAACATAGAGGATAACCATCATTTCATTCTCATATGTTGATTGCACCAAATTTATCCTATTAAGGGATTTTATAGTGAAGGTGACAGGACATCCATCTTGCATGAGGACAACACTAAGACTATTTCCACATGCATTAATTTCAATGCAAATGTCTGAGTGAAATATGGCATGATGAAAACATGTGTAATACATATAGCCTACTTGAATATATCAAAAGTGTTAAGAATAAGTGATTATAATTAATTAATTAATTAATTAAGAGATAATATGTAACATGAAAATCATTCCTTAGAATCACAATAGTAGAGACATATGGAAGAAAAATTTAGATCTAGGCAAATACACACATAACACTGATATAACATGGTTCACCCAATGTGGGCTACATCCACCAAGAGGATCTCAATAATATTATAAACAAGAGTAAAACAAATCTAAACAAGAAACCTCTCACAAAGATAATTTTCTCCATCTTGAATTCACACTAGAATTCTTGAGATGCAAAGATACACCTCAAAACTGATCACACTGACTACAGAGAGAAAGTAGAGCTCAAAATGAGATGCAAAACATAATAAAAATGTGTTTCCCCTCAACCCTATTTATACTATTTTAAAAAAATCCCATACCTTGGTGATAAGTCATATCCCCACCAAAATGGCAAAAAAAAGGGAGGCTTTAATCAATTAGATAAACTATAATCCCCTGATTCTCTCAACCTTTTTAAATCACACTTATTTCTCCATAAATCATGACACAAATGTGGGGAGTTATTATCACACTAAAAAAATCACTCCACATTTTTAAAATTAAATAAATACATGTTAAAATTTCCCCATTAACTTTATTTTAGCCTTAGGGGTGAAACAGACTCCACATCTAACAATCTCCCACTTGAATTTCATTTCCCCTTGAACAAAATTTAACACACCTCCATGATCTTCACATATACCAAGAAAATCTAAACATAACCTCAACTTATTCAATGTTACTACCTTGGTCAAAATATCCATAGGATTTTGGCTCGTATATATCTTCTCTAGTTTTACCATGTTTTCTTCCAAAGCTATCCTGATGAAATGATACCATAATTGTATGTGCTTCATCCTCAAGTGGAAAGAAGAGTTATTGGATAAATGTATAGCACTCTAACTATCACTATGTAGTCCCCAAAATTCATGTTTGTACCCCAACTCATTTAGTAATTATTGTAACCAAATCATCTCCTTACTAGCCTTTGTAGCAACAACATACTCAACCTCTGTGGTTGATAAAGCTACAATCTTATATATTCAGTAAATCCAACTAACCATTGTATTCTTGATATTAAATACATAACCTATTTTAATCCTCCTACTATCAACATCCCCATCCATATTCGAGTCCACATAACCATTCAAAGTGGTGTCTAATCCACAAAAACATAATGTTGTACCCATGATTCCTCTTAAATATCAAAGAATCCATTTCACTGCTTATCAGTGCTCATAACCTGGATTACTCATGTACCTACTTACTACTCCCACTAATTGGGTAATATGTGGCTTAGTAAAGACCATAATATACATTAGGATACCGACTACTGATGAGTAAGGTACCTTAGACATGTTTGCCTTTTTTTCTTTTGTCTTCAGACACTACTCCTTTGATAACCTGAAATGGCCTGCCAAAGGAGTTCCAACTAGCTTAAAATCCTTCATACTAAACCTCTCCAAAATTTTCTTCACATATTCTTCCTAGGATAATATCATCTTCCTCTCCTTCCTATCTCAAGTTATCCTCATACCAAGGATTTTCTTCTCTACACCTAAATCCTTCATAGAAAAAAGAATCACCAAACTACTTCTTAAGTACTTGAATATGTTGCATGTTCTTTCCTACAACTAACATGTCATATACATACAAGCATAAGATAATATAATTACCATCCTAAAATATCTTGACATATATGTAATGGTTAGAATGACACCTACAGTAACCCTATTCTAACATAAAACTATCAAACTTCTTATACCATTATCGTGGAGCTTGTTTCAAGCCATATAAGCTCTTCTTTAGTTTGGACACCAATTTATCCTTTCCTTTGACCTCATAATCATGTGGTTATTCCATATATGATTCCTCCTCTAAATAACCATGAAGGAATGCATTCTTCATATCTAATTGTTTTAAATGCAAATCCTCTACTGCAACTATACCATGTATAGTTTTAATAGAAGTCATTTTAATAACAAGATAAAAAATATCATCAAAATGAATACCTTTATTCAATTCAAACCCCTTAACCACCAACTGGGCCTTGTACCTTTTCCTTCTTCCATCCTCTTCTTTGATTTTATATACCCAATTATTCTAAAATACTCTCTTGCCCTTGGGTAGCTTCACTAAATTCCACATCTAGTTCTCTGTGAGAGAACTATGTTCTTCTTCCATGGCTTATTCCCATTTATTCCTAGCATTCACCTGCATTTCTTCCTCAAAGCATTCTAGTTCTCCACTATTAGTAAGCAGGAAATAACTCAAAGATGGGGAAAAACATTTAGGATCTTTTCTTACCCTAAGAGACCTTACTATAGGAGTTTGGGGTTCCTGTGTAGGAGGTTCCTGAACTATCTCCTTGGACACTTTACCATTCATAATATCATCCAACACTATGTACTCTTATTTTTCCTGTTCCTATAACTGATCCTTATACATTACTTTTTCTTTAAAGACAACATCCTTGAACCAAAATATTTTCTTGTCTGTAACACTCCAAACTTGAAAACCAAAGTCATCCTCACCATACCAATAAAGGTGCATCTTTCAGACTTAGCCTCTAACTTGGTCCTATCCTTCTTGGGAACATGAACCAATGCCTCACATCTAAAGACCCTAATAAAATAATATTTAACTTTCTTACTAGACCAAGATTCCTCAAGTATGCCTCCATCTAAAGGTACTAAAGGTCCTATGTTAATCAGAGATACCACTATGTTAATTTATTGTACCCAAAACATTAGGGGCAGCCATACATGCAACCTCATGCTCCTATTATGCTCTATGATTTCCCTATTCATCCTCTCTGACACTCCATTCTCCTGTGGTGTCCTTGGAACCATATTTTTTCTATGAATTCCATTTTATGAAAAATAATCATCAAATACTTTTCTACAATACTCACCTCCATTATCTAACCTAACTTGACACCTCCTTCATTGTCAACTAAATCTTTCCATCTCTTGAATGTTTCAAACACATCAATTTTATTCTTAATGAAATAAACCCAAACTTTCCTAGTTGTATCATCAATAAATATAACATAATAATTTAAACTACCAATAGAAGATACCTGAGCTAGCCCCCATACATCTGAGTGAACCAACTCCAACTTATTCTCCTTCTTTGTAGGTCCAACCCTCAGGAACTTAACTCACTTTTTCTTCCCATACACACAATCATCACAAAAGTCCAAATCAACTTCTTTCAATCTAAGCAACTTATCTTTTAATATTTCTATGCCCTTTTGGCTTAATGTCTGAGCTTGTAATGCCATAAAGTTATATCTACATCTGCATCAACTAAATTATAATGATTAGCACTAATAGCTAGATACATAGTACCAAATTTATTACCTCTTGTAGCCATAAGATCACCCTTGGTAACTTTCCAAGAGTCTATTGAAAACGTCACCTAATAACTTTCACTACCTAGTTGCCCTATTGATATTAAATTTTACCTTAGTTATGGGACATGTATGACATCTTTTAGTAGCCATGTGTTCCCATTTTGCATATTTATTTGAACATGACCTTTCCCTACTATACTACATGGTTCACCATCACCAAGATAAACATGTCCAAAATCTCCTTGAATAAAATTAGTAAAATGATGCCTATGTGGGATGGCATGAAAATAAGCCCCTAAATCTAATACCCAAGATTCAAAAACATTATCCAAGGAAATAGTTAAAACATCTTGACTAACATTACCTATTTCCATATTTACCTCCTTGGTATCCTCATGTTTGGTATTCTTGTTCCAAAGTTCCCAACATTCCTTCTTTGTGTGTCCACTTTTCCCACAGTGCTAGCACATCTTCTTGGTTCTAGATTTAGATCTTCCCCAACCCTTTAAATTTCCATGGTTTCTTTTGTTTATAACCTTTTGTCTCCCTATAGTCTCCACCATCAAAGCATTCCCTTCCCCATTTCTCTTCATTTGCGTTTCATTACTAAGAATCACATCTATAACATCCTCAAACTTTAAATTTCCCTTATCAAGGATGGCATTACTCACAGCCATAACCAGGCTATCCCAACTATTAGGTAAGAAGCACAAAATCAATAAAGCCTTAACTTCATCTTCATATTTAATACCAATAGAAGTTATCATACTCATGACTTTATTAAAATCATTTAAATGATTAGCTACAGAATCATTTTTAGACATTTTCATATTAAATAACATTTACATCAAAATTATTTTTTGAAAGGTAGAGGTTTTTTCAGATAACTCCCCTAATTTCTTCATCAGACCAAATTTGGTTGTCTCCTCTAAAATATCAAAGGAAACCAAAGATGTAAGGCACAACCGTCTAGCTCCTAGTGCTTTCCTATCGAACAAATTCCAATTTTCCTGATTTATACCTAAAGGTTGGCCTATTTTCCCCATCAAAGGGAGATGAAGATCCTTCTAAAATAATTAATCATGCATCTGCATCTTCCATAATCTAAAATTTTTCCCATTGAATTTTTCTACTCTAGATCTGTCATTATCTACCATAGCTCCCACTCAAGCTAATATCTTTCCCTACAATTCACCACTTTAGCAAAACCACTAAAGCTAGATCTAATACTATTTATTAGGAATAAGTGATTAAGATTAATTAATTATGCAATAATATGTAACATGAAAATCATTCCTTAGAATCATAACAACAAAGACATATGGAAGAAAAATTCAAATTTAAGCAAATACACACATAACATTGATATAATGTGGTTTACCCAATGTGAGATATGTCTACCAATATGATCTAAATAATATTATAAATAAGAGTAAAATAACTCTAAATAAGAAACGTCTTATAGAGATAATTTTTTCCATCTTGAATTCACACTAGAATTCTCTATATGCAAAGCTACACCTTAAAATTGATCACACTGACTACAAAGAGAAAGCAAAGCTCAAAATGAGATGCAAAACATAATTGCAATGTGTTTCCCCTCACCCCTATTTATACTCTTAAAAAAATTCCATACCTTGGTGATAAACCATATCCCCACCAAAATGGCATAAAATAAGGAAGGTTTTAACCAATCAAATAAAATATAATCCCTCAATTCTCTCAACCTCTTTAAATCACACTTATTTCTCTGTAAATCATGCCACAAATGTGGGAAGTGATTATCACACTTAAAAAATCACCCCAAATTTGTAAAAGTAAATAAATACATGTTAAAATTGCCCCATTAACTTTATTTTAACCTTAGTGGTGAAATAGACTCCACATTTAATAAAAAGTTTGTTCAACTATGGTAGACCATAAAAATGAGCCCCTTTTTAGCATGAATATCAATGGGGTAGTAAGTTTTTCATAATCTCTAACAAATTTTTAGTAATATCTAGTGAGGCCTAGAAATCGATGAAGGTGTTTCAGTTTCTTGAGTTTAAGCCAATTTTTCATGGCCTCAATTTTTTTAGGGTCAACCAAAACACTTGTTATTGAGATAATGTGGCTTAGGTACTCCACCTCTTTTCAACCAAAATAACATTTGAATTTTTTTGGATAGAGCTAGTGATTTTCAAGAAGTTACAAAGTAGTGTCAAGGTGTTAAAGTTGTTCCTCCTAAATTTGAATGTAAATTAGAATATAATCAAAGAAGACCAAGATGAATGTTTTTTAAAAGGGATGACAATTTATTAATTAATCCATGGAAGGTGGAAGTGGCATCGATAAAGCTTAGAGGTCATGACTAGGAATTCATAGTGTCCATCATGCATGAAACAAATGGGTTTTGAAACATCTTCATCTTAAAGGTATATCTGGGAATAATTAGACTATGGATAGAATTTAGAGAAAATTTGGGCTCTGTAAAGTTCATCAATCACTGGGATAGGAAATTTATCTTTAATAGTGAGCTTGTTTAACTCACAAAATCCAATGTAGAGTGCCAAGATCCATTTTTTTCAGTCTAGCAGAATCAGGGAGGAGTATGGGTGTGTTTAAATTAATTACTCATGTCTAAAGGAGTTATTTAACTATAATTTCAATTTCTACCTTCTAAAAAAAATGATACCAAATGTTAGGTTGTACACTACCTAAAAATACTTAAATATGATGGTCTTATGGTCGAGAAGGTGGTAAGCCTTGTAGTTCTTGAAATACTAATGCATGTTTGATGAGAAAATTTTCTAAGTTAGTTGGTGGGAACTAGGAGATGTGTTGAGTTGAATAGTGGAGAGTTGATCAATGATTCCATATGAGCCTTTCTTAAGATGTGTTAGGATCTAATGATACAAAAGTATTTTGGTAAGAGGCCCTTTAGTGTGTCATACTTTTCATTATGAAAGAATTACATCAAAGTTTTGAAAAGTCACACCATATAGGGACAAGAGAGTGCAACCATTAGGCTCCAAAAATTACATAACATCTACCCAAAACATATCTATTTTGAGGGTATAATGTCCAACAAAAATAAGTACATTAAGACACTTGATTTTATAAGGAAATTTTCATCCATTGACAATATTACCTCAAAATTGGAATAGGGTGCATGAAACAGTTATCTTGTTTGGCCAGCTAAGGATCAATCAAATTATATGTGCTACCAAAGACTGAGAATATTAAATGAGTGTTTCTTAAAATACCCCTTTACTCTCATAGTTTAAGGAGTGGTCACCCCATCTAAAGGCATGCATTGTAATTTATAGGTGTGGATTTGTGTTTCTAGTTTCTTCAACTTCAAATTCTTCATGGAAATATTGAGCATCTTCCCATTCTTCAACATCTAGAGTTAACTTGCCATCCAACAAATACAAATTCTATTTAATGCACTTGTGTCCTTTGGTGAATATTTCATCACAGTTGAAACATAGAAGTTTTTCATGATGAGTGAAATTTCACGCTTACATAATGTGTTTAATGGGAATCACTTTGGGAGGAGGGTTTGTGACTAGCCATTAAGTTGTAGAGGCCTTGAAATAACAAAAAATGGAAGATTAATGCTAGGAGGTGATGTTATCTTCTGCAAGTTTAGCTAATCATAATTTTTTTATCATGTTTTATGGTTTAAACATCTTGATCTCTATGTGAATTATATCTTTGAGCTCACTGATGAAACAACTTTTAAAAAATCATCCTTTAACCCTTCAATTTGGTTGGAATTTTTTTTAAATTTGGCTTGATACTCATTAATCATTTTATTTTTTCATACTTATGTCAGTGCTCTTTTGAAATATCATAAGTGTTAGGACCAAAGTGAACCAATTAAAGCTTTATAAAATCATTCCAAGTGGGTTATTCATGATATTTTTGATAACATTGATACCATTGGATAAATTCCTTCTCTAAGTGAAATGAGGCGATGACTACCTTATCAACTCTCATTGTATTTTGTAAGCTGAAATAATAATTGGCATGGTAAATATAAAAAGTAGGTTTTGTACCATCAAAATTTAATAAGTTCAATTTAGAGCCAACCAACATGGTTTGCGATAAAAAATTGCCTTCAAAATGCCTATCCCATTGAGTGTGTTTGATAGCATGGTATTTTATGCACTGATGTCACATATTCCCTATTTCAACTTAGTGATTCAAGGGCTGAATTGGGATTAGAATTCAAGTCAGACTTCCTCAATGATATGGCCATGGCCTATGTTCCCACATGTGACAAACACTAACTAGAGGGATCTAGTGGTGCTGAAAAAGTTTATTGAAGTTATGTGTTAAAATAATCGACATGATTAGATGATCAAAATGGTATAATTTTCACAAGTGTAAATACAAAGTGATTTTAGGACTATAGGGGAATTTGTTTTGTAATCAATTTTTTATAGAAAAATGAAATACTTGTTTAATTATCTCAATAATAAAATCAAAATGGTGTATTCTCCCTATAGGCTTAACATATTTTGTACTATTTAATTTCTATTAGGAGTCTACCATGTGCTCAAAAAAATTCTTGGAATTTTCATAGTTTTCATGATTTAGAAGATAACTAACTCGATAGATTATGTCACATTATTTTGACATATAATTGGTGATGCTACAAACTATTACTTGATAGACTGTGATGGTGCAGACTGTTACCCTATAGACTCTATCTGAGATTATGAAAACACTTATTTATGTTATTAATTATGTTGATATTGGCAAAAATCAATTGATGGTGGTTTTAGTGAAATTTGCAATGCCAAAATTAAACATAATGGGGAAAAAATTGGGAAGGTTGCTAAAGGGTGTGTGTGAGTTGTGGTTTTACATTAAAACATATCCCATTCATAAATAATATCAGCTTAATGTTTCAAATCAATAATTATAAATGTTAACCATACTAGTAGTCCACTATCCCATCCTCCAAGTCAGTTATAAGTAACTTCTTATCCTCCAAGTCAGTTGCAAGTAACTTCTTGGGGCTAATTGCTGACTAGTGCACCATAAGTAATAGATGACCAAAGACTTCTTATGGATAGGCTACGAAAATGACTTGGGGTCTTCTTATATATAAAAAGGTATGTGGAAGCACAAGTCTATATAAAACATTGTCTAATAGATTGTGTATCAAGGTATAACCCATCATTCCATGGAGTCAAGAAAAAATGATAACCACTTAGCCTAAAATGATAGATTTATGTTAGTTTTAAATATCAGAACACAATTTATAAACTATAGGGAAAGAATATGGAACTTTTTTTAGTAGATTTGGGTAAAAATATTAGTGCCACCACCTTGTTACCACTTTTTGATCACCAAGATCTCGATTGGGCAAGGTGTGAACATACGGTGGACAATTGTAGGGAAATCTAAAACACTAAGACTACTATGGAAAAACAAACTTGGAGAGTTATTTGATAACAAATGTTAAGACCCTTCATGTGATAAATTAGAACAATAGAGAAAATACCATAAATAATACTACAAATGCTCATAATTTTTTAATATTTCATTAAAATTGGCGTATAATTGCATAACAATATCATTGGCCTCTTTGAGGTGGAAACCTTCTTTGAGAAAACTCAATACAATATAATTCATGGATGTTTTTCCACTAGCCTAGGCTCCTATTTATACTAATTCTACACTAGCTAACTACTACTTCCTATGAATGTGGTATTCTTATAATTAACTCAAGGGATGACTTAAAAACATATATGTATGCAGTTTTTATTTATGACAACAATTAAAAAGGAAGACTTAGGATGAAAGGGTCCCAACATCATCTTACCAATCTATTGAGAAGGCTGAGAATTATCCTGCATATCTCATGTAAAATCATAAAGGCTAATCCAAGGGATTGAGAAAAGGAAAAAGTAGAGTTAAGACAGGGAAATTAAAGTGAGGAAAATACCATCTCTTACTACATAATATGCACACCCATGGAGGTTATCAAGATAAAAATTTGAATTCTAAACCCAATGAGACATGGAGAGAAGAAAGGAAAGAAAACCTAACTAGAGCCATATTAATCAAGAGAGAAGAGTCTAAAAATAAAACCAAACCCTTAAAGTTTCCCTAAAAAACCCAAAACCCATAAAAGTTTTTGAAGCAAGAGACTTATACAAACTATAAAATCAATATCCAAGGAAATAAAAAGATCTTATAGGGAGGAAGCCAAAATATAGACCCACAAATGTCTCTCCATGCCACCATAACAATCAAACCCAAAAAATCCACCATCACCTCCCGTATGTTAATGAGTTCACACCTGTATTGGAATATATAATGCATGGATGATGACATTGACACACATGAAGGGAAAGAAAACAATCAGATGTATTAATAATTTCTCAAATTACTGACAAACATACAAAGAAATGATGAATGCATGGGAATACATGAAAAAAAATCCACCTTTCCAAACTTCTAAGAGGTGGTACAAAATAACAATCCCAAGCCCATTTAAGTCCTCAATGGGTTAGTCCACTAACCAACCAAAGAGGATAATGTTAGTCCACTTACAAACTAATATTAGACTACTTAGCAATGGTCTAGAGCAAAAGCTTATAAATAACATTAAGAAAAGGAGGAGAATAAATCCTATCCAATTATGAGATAGAAATGCGAAGCTGAACACCACTATTTTATTGTTATCAATTAGCCACTTGTTTATGAACTCATTTGATGTGGTCCCATTTTAGGTGGTTGATCTTGGAGCACAACCAACTAATTTCATCAATCACTATATCCACACACCATTCCTTTATCTCATTTTCTTTAGTTACTTGAAGCATAATTTTACAATAACCTTCCACCACTAGGAAATACCAACCTTTGAGGATAGAGATTTGAAATCCTTTCAATAATGATTTTGCTTCTGCCATATTATTGGTTTTACAACTGATATCCATAGAGAATTTAATAAGACACTATCCCTTTGCTTTCCACTACCATCAAGATATGGATTACCCTTAACAACTCTATTAAAATTAAGCTTAACCCATTTGCATTTTGGAGGAGACCAAAGGCTTAACCAAAAAACTAGACCCTTTATAGGAAATTGAATTTAATATTTTAGTTTTCAATAAATTTGAATTATATTAAAAATATAATTTATTATTTTTATTATTTTTAGAATAGATAATAATCCTCAATTATATACAAAACACACTTACATTGAGTAATGTTTTTTTTTAACATTTAACAATTTAAATGTAAATGTATAATAATACATTTTTTTATTAAAATTAATAGACAACATTAAAAAATATTCTATTATAAAACAATTTATAAATAAATAAATATTTAATTAAATTAATTAACAAAAAAATTCAAATGCGCATCCATCAAGAACTTTAAATAAAAGTATATTGTACATAAAATATCTACATCTATCATCATAAAAAAAGATTAAAAATCATTAAAAAATACTATATAAAATAGTTTGAAGGCATAAATTCCAACATAGAAAATAATATGTCTATCTAATATGCCTCCTCATTTTCCTCATCATCATTATCATCAACAACTCTTACACCACCACAATGACCACCATCAACATCATCATCATCATTATCATCAATGGCATCTTCATCCTCATTCTCATTTTCATTATTGCCATCATCATCGTTTAAATATCTTGTTGTCTACAAAACAAATACAAATTTATAATTTGATTTTGAAAAAAACAAAACATAATTGATATATAGTAATATTTAATAATAATATACGTAAAAATGTACTATGAGAGTTTCCTGAGATTCCTTGAATAACAAAAAAATACAAATAATTAAGCTAGTTCTTAAAAAACACTTAATGCCAAATTTATGAACCCCACTTATCCTTAAAACCTAATCTTGGAATTCCAAGTGGTGTATCGAATGGGTTAAAAAATTAACAATTACTTGGATGCCTTCCACGATATCAATGTGTCTCGGAAGTGTTGCTCAAATGTTTCTCAATTGCCACATGTATACGATCATCAAGTGGGAGTATTTGAAAGTTAGCTTCCTGAAAGAAGAAAAATAGTGATATAATCAAAATTACATAATAATAAATACAAAATGACCAATTAATAAAAAACTATATAAAAATGATCAACTTACATATGTCACAGTGATATATTGCTGAAATTTGTTTATTTTCAATTATTGAACATCTTCCTTAGTTGGTCTATGTTCAAATACTTGTTGGATAAACAATTTAAAAATTGATAGTTATGTAAGTTGAATAAAACATGTAATATAAATAATAAACACACTATAAATTCAAATTAAGTTATTCAAAATAAAGATTAAGGATAAATAAACTTATAAAATTCAACAATCACTCCTTTAAGGCCTTTTTGGCCCATGCAATGAGTAACATCCCTTGACTTTATTGAAACATCCTATAACATACTTGAAACATCCCCATGTACATAAATGTCTTATTATATATTATATTCTTCCCATATTTATATAATAGTAAGTCAAAGGCTCACTATTTGTCATATATTGGGAAGTTATGCTAGTCAAGGTGGGTGTAAGTATTACGTATTAAAAAGATCCCAAATCACATGTTGAAGATAGACCATAAATATTTCATAATTGGTATCTCTCCAAAACTCCCCTATCTTGGCAAATCAAATTGATGTGTTTACCTTACCACATGAGAATAGATGATATTACTGGGGCATGCCACTAGATCGGCCATGGGTGGAATAAGGGAGCATAAGAGGTTGGAGTGAGTATGCCATAATGAATATGAAAATCCTTAATATTCTTTATTTTCATGTTTTTAGATCATGTAGTTTGAAAACCTTACCCACTATTTTCTTTAGTTTCTTAGCCATTAAGGGATTTCTCTCCAATTTAGAGGGTGTTTGTGAGTTGTATTGCAAGTATCTTAATATTAAAACCTTAGTTTGAAAAATATATTAATACAATTTAAAAAAATATTTTCAAATAAAATAAAATCTAGATAAAATATTGGTTATTTTAAAAAATAGAATAGTAACTTACTATATTTTCCTCTTTGCTTGAAAAAGAATGTATATTGGTTGATATATATTCTTTGTGTACCATGTATGATTTTATGTACCATTTATGACTATGTAATAGCTAATTTATTTATTTTCTTCCTCATTTCATAAGGTTTTCTTTACCTCCATTTTTATGGCAAAAATATTTAAAAAAATAATGACATATCTAGATACTATTGAGAATGTAACAAAAAATGACAAATTTGAACCATTGGGAGTGAAGCAAACAATGAAAACCATATCTAAATTTATATTTTATCCCTTTTTAATCTTCATGAAAGCACAATAAAATAAAAAACTGATTTACCTATTTTTTTAAACTTGGACAAAGCTTTCTTTTATGTGCTATGGTTTTCCTTGATACAAATATGACACACTCACGTCAAACTTTGTGTCAAAAATGTAGTTATTTGAAAAAACATTCAATTTTATTAAAAAATAATTTATTTAAAAAATTGTTAACTATATATTTTCATTTATTAAGGTAGTCAAATTGTTGAAAATTAAAATATTTAATATATTTGTCATTTAATTAATCATTAATAAATAAAATGTTAATGTTAATGTATGTATTTAATATATTTTAAAGTTATTTAATTAACAAAAATAAAAAATAACTATAATCTAATTATTAATTATATATTTAAATTTATTTAATAAAAAATAAAGTTTTTTATATATTCATATATTATTGAATCACTAAAAATAAATTATTAATGATAATGTAAGTAATAAATATATTTTAAATATATTTAACTAATAAATAATAAAAATGTGTCGATGAAAGTAATCATAGCTAAGTATAATATAAAAGAACATTAATGAAATTGATGAAAGAGAGCACGATTATAATTATGAAAGAAGTAAAAAAAATTATCATACAATTGAAGCCACATTTAGTTACATAAACAAAATCTATCATTCTCACACCTACTTCTAAATAAAAACTAAATTAAAACTCCAAAACTAAATTATTACTAAAAATATGACTGGCAATGATCACATATCATTTTCATTGTCATCATTTCCATTTTTATACATGGACAAAGTATAATTATGTAAGGAGTAGTGTTCCTAAGACTCCTCTTTATCCTCTTTTGGGGATTTATGTGATGAGTTGCAAGAGTTAGGTGATAGAGGGCTATTTTCAACCTCGTTAGTTTCTTCTTCTTTATCCTCTACCTTGTATTCATACATATCCTCTACTCTATCCTTGACATATTTATCCTCCTCATGAACTTATGTTCCTCTTTCTATATGATCATCACAACCTAGATTTTTAGGAACTTTTATGGGAAATTATTCTTTCCTAGCCTTTTCATATTCTTTCTTCATTTGCTTCTAACTTTTTACTTTTGGTATCCATGATTTTATAAAGAGATATAATGTATAAAATAAATATCTATTAAATAAGATGATATAAGTGGTAATGTATATAATTTTTTAGTGGTTTAAATATAAAAGGTGTATATTAAGACTTGCAAAATTTTACTTGAAAAGTAAAGTAGTTCTGATGCAAGAGCATCACCATTTTGTTAAATTTTGGTTTATTATTTTAGTTTTTTGAGTCATTAGATGTATTATAAGGTTTATATGATAGTTTGGAGTCATTTATAGGTCTTAGTTGGTCATAAAATTTGAATTTTAGACCTCTAGGTATTTTCTCGCCAAAATGTCAAATTCAAAATTTTGAATTTCTCTCTATAGAT
Source organism: Torreya grandis (assembly GCA_037957365.1). NCBI lineage: Eukaryota > Viridiplantae > Streptophyta > Pinopsida > Cupressales > Taxaceae > Torreya > Torreya grandis. The sequence continues at coordinate 1,360,769 of JARHVA010000091.1, read as the reverse complement.
TTGAGGTCTTAATAATAGTTTTGATAGGTTTAAAATTTAAATGTTTTTATTTATAGAGTTTTTATAGGTCTTAATATGTTTCTTTATGTTTTTCAACCTTTGTGGTCTTATATGTTATGTTTAAACTTTTATAACGTTCACAAATGCATTTTATTCATGCTTAAGCCTATGTTGGAAGCAATCAAGAAGCAATTAGAGATTTTATAGGAACATATATTAAATGTAAAGGATTTATTGGGTAATTATACAAGATATATGAATAATTTTATCTCCATTAAATAGAGAAAAGATTGAAAATTTGCATGAAGGGACTAATTGTCTAAAAATCCTATGTATGATTGTTTGGAGATCAATAATGTTCATGAATGAAGAAGATTTTGAAGACCATTGTGAACAATTTTGAGAATATTGGTAAGTTTTATCACTTATATAAATATATTCCTTTATATCATTTAAATTTAATCATTACCCTACATTTTTTTGAGAGAGATATTATGTTCTTTAGAATTCTGGGTATGACACAATCAAGTGTCTTGAACTATGAATGGTTTATTTATTTATTTCAATCATTTTCATGAGTGAAATTATGTTATAATTTTGTGAATATATTTATGGAACTTTTTATATCATTAAAAATCCATAGAGAATAAAAAAAGTGTCATCCAAACATCAAATTTCATATCATTGTCCTACACCGTATTTTCAGGATGAACAATCAAGTATAAAGAGGTGAGGAAGGCTTATTTTATCCGAGACAAGAATTTTAATGATTAATATATTGTTTTAAGGTTTTAATAATGTGACTTAATATTTTTATTTATCAAAAAAAAAATTGAATTTTGAATCTCATTCCAATCTCAAATTATGTTTACATAGTCATATACACTATCATTCATGCATAGTCCAACAAGTAAAGTGGGCAATTTCAGTTTTAACATGATTTCATAGACCTTATAAAAATATTATAAATGTTTTAAACCCTATATCATTTAAAATAACTCATTATATCACCTCTCGGCATGTGTAGAAACCTTAGGGTTTTTGGCCATTTCTTGGTTTAGGTATCTAGAAATTATTTCATAGCTTCAAATTTGACATATAGCTTGGTTTCAGTGTCTTAAAGGTGAATCAAATTTTTACTTATATTATTGGCACATGTGAATTATTTAGGATCCCAAACTTAGTTTTGAAGACTAAGAGACGTAATGGAGGCCTAATTTGAAGAACGTCAAGTTGCATAAGTGTATCTACCATAAGAGTTATCTTATAAAACATTTTATGGAGTTAAAATACCTTAATTGGTATCTAAAAATATAATTTTTTTGTATTTATACTCTCTTTAATTATCAAACCACCTAGAAAAGTGTGTTAGGAGGGCTATAAGAAAGAGACCTAATAGTGAGGAGAAAATGTAAGACAGTGTATTTCCCTTGAGATTATATTAAATAAAGTGTATTTGAAGTTTTAAGAAGGTAATGGGTCTCCAAAACTAGTCCTAGTATGACTTGAAACTCTATAAAACTCTCCATCCATTGGGATTTATCCTTTGAAAGGGCTATAAGAGAGTCTTAATTGAATAAATTTATAATTTTATGTATTTAAATATCTCCCTCTATAGAAGATTGGTATCAGATCAGGTTATATACCTGAAAGGAAAATTGAATAAGGTGACTCTTTGAGGTAAGAGTGAAATTAATTATTTGATAGTCATTTTGATTGATAAATCAAAATGCCAACTAGGAGGAATGCAAGAGGAGGTGGAAGAGCAGGTATCCAAATGGGAGATGAAATATTGGAAGAGTTAAAAAAACTTGAGGCTAATATTTGATGTAAGGTTGACATTAGTAGAGTAAAATCAAATAATATGAGTGGTAACAGGTGATATTAATGACAGGGAAGAAGAACCATAAGCACCAAAAAAAAAGAGAAGAACATGAAGAGGAAGGAAATGATAGATTGTTAAAGGTAGTAATGAAATAGTGATCAAATCCAAATATTGAACTTCCTAATTATGTAGGCAACCTATATGGTGAATAATTGATTGATTAGATAACATAACTAAATAAGTATTTTTATTATGAAAATGTACCAAAGGAGAACAAAGTGAAGTTTGTTTGCACCAAATTGCAAGGACATGCAACCCTTTGGTGGGATTATGTACATAATGATAGGAGAAAGAAATACAAGGTTAATATTAAATATTAGGATAATATGGTGGCCAAATTAAAAGAAAAATTCCTACCTAGTGATTATCAAACTAACCTATTCAAGAAATTAGATAATTTAAAGTAAAAGGAGAAGAGTTTGAAGGAGTATACCGAGGAGTTATATAGGTTGATCCTTGATTATGTCATGAGGAAGAAGATGTGGATAACATTTAAAGGTATCTAAATGGGTTAAGGTATAATTTGTATGATAAAATTAGTTTGGTAAGTCTAAGAACACTTAAAGAGCATTACCTATATACTTTGAACGTAGAAGAAAATTGAATAGAAGACAAAAATAACACTCGAGGGGTAGAAGAAAACCTACTAGAGGTAGAGGAGAGTATACAAAAATAATTCAAATGCAAACATATAAAGAAGCAAAAATTAGCTCATAAATATAAGAACATACATCTAATCTAAGAGGTGGATTCAGAGGAAGGAGACCATACTTTAGAGGAGGATACACACTAAGAAGAAGAGGCTTCAATGGATTCACATGTAAGTGTCTTAAATTAAATAAGTTTATTAGTCATATATTTTAGGAGTGTCTAGAGGATTCTCAAGCTAGTGGTTTTCAAATTTAAAGTAGAAATAAAATGTTACAAGTAGAGGAAGAGAGTGTGGGGTCTCAATCTCACATAGAGGAGCTAAAAATTAGTGAGTCTTTGTTAATTATGAGAGTGTTGATCAAGGCACATAAGGAGAAGGATAATTCCCAAAGGAAGACCTTATTCAAGCTAACATGAAAAAGTAAAGGTAAGTGTTATAAAATGGTAATTTATTTAGGTAGTATAGATAATCTAGTATCAATTAAAATGATATAAAATCCTGGATTGAAAAGGTTGTCACATCCAACTCCATATAAGATTTCATGGCTTCAAAAGGGGAAATAATTTCTTGTCAATGAACAATGTTGGGTTAATTTTCAAATTGTAAGATATGAAGATAAATCCATATGTGACATCATACCAATGGATGTGTTCCATGTGCTTTTAGGGAGACCTTAGTAGTATGATATGAGGGCCATTTATGATGGAAAGATAAATACCTATAGCTTTGAAAATGGACATAAGCACACACTTATACCATTAAATGAAGAGTATGAATCATAAAAAGGAGGTTATAAGGTGTTTTTGATAGGTGAGAAAGAGTTCATGCATCCAAAAAAGGAAGATTAGGTAAGTATTATGTCATTTACTCAATAAAAGTTGTAATATTAGGTTATGAGGAGGTTATAAGGTGTATTATGAATATATGAATGAATTATCTATGGAGTTGTTTAGAAAGTTGTCTTCTATAAAAAGTATGGATTATCTTAAGGGATTGATTGAGAAATTTAGTATGAAGATAATTAATGCTAAATTAGGTCCATAATGAGGGATGAAGATTATAAGGAAGATCTTGGCATCAATAACAAAGGAGAAAAATGATGTTCCGAAGTTAAAGAAGGATGAAGAGAGAGTGAACCAAGTGAAGGATAATAATGGGAATCTAAGGTCTTATATAATAATATAAATTATGAATATACCAAATAATAGAGTAGTAAAAAGGAGTGGATCAAATATTATGATACATGAGTGGTTTTATTGAATGAATTTATTGTATGTATAGTTACAGTTAAGAAGGTTTAAAGATTAGTGGAGAGGAGATTGATCTCAAAGAAGAAAGAGACACATTTTTAGAAGATATAACATTATATCAATCCTTATCACTCCTAAGAAGACCATGGGATATATGAGGCATATAGATAAGATGAGGATGGTTTAATAGAAAGAAAATATATTTGGAAGCATCTGTAACAAATAATGATTCATGTGCAAGAGCTAATGGAATATTTTAAGGTCAGTAGTTTGATGAAGTAACATCAAATTTTTTATAAATTTTGGTTTATTATTTTAGTTTTTTTATTCATTAGATTTATTATAAGGTTTATATGAAAGTTTGGAGTCATTTCTAGGTCTTAGTTGGTCATAAAATTTGAGTTTGAGACCTCTAGGAATTTTCTTGCCAAAATGCCAAATTTAAAATTTTGAATTTCTCTCTATAGATTTGAGATCTTAATCATGGTTTTGATAGGTTAAAAATTTAAATATTGGTATATTATATTTTTTTTATAGGTTTTATGATGATTTTTATGTTTGGCCACCTTTTTGGAATTATATTTAATGTTGAAACTTTTGTAACATTCATGAATGCATCTTATTCATGATTTAAACTACGTTGGAGGCAATCAAGAAGCAATCATAACTTTAATAGGAACATATATTGAATGTATAGGATTTAAGGGGTAATTTTCCAAGAGATAGGAATAATTTTAGCTCTAGGAAATGGAAAAAATATTTAAACTTTACATGAAGGGGCTAACTGTCTCAAAATCCTGTGAATGAGTGTTTGGAGATAAATAATGTTCATAAATGAAGAAGCTTTTAAAGACCATTGTGAATTATTTTGAGAATATTGGTAATTTTTATCACTTATATAAATTTATTCCTTTATTTTATTTAAATTTAATAATTACCCTACATGTGAGAGAGACAAATATTCTATTCTTTAGAATTTTGGGTATGACATATTCAAGTGTCTAGAACTATGAAAGGTTTCTTAATTTATTTCAATCATTTTCATGAGTGAAATGATGTTATAAGGTGGTTAATATATGTATGTAATTTTTTTTATTACACAAAATCCATATAGAAGATAAAAAGTGTCATTAAAACATCAAATTTCATATCACTATCATGTACCCTTTTTCATGGTGAACAATCAAGTATAAAGAGGTGAGGAAGGCTTTTTTTGTCCAAGAAAATAACTTTAATGTTTGATATGGTGTTGTAATGTTTTAATTAGGTCAATGAAAGGTTTTGAGTTATCATAAAACTTTTATTAAGGTTTAATCTCATTCCAATCTCAAATTTTATTTACACAGTCATGTACACTATCATTTAGGTAGAGTCCAACAAGGGGATAATCTAAGTCTATTTTTGGTCTTCGTGAGTTTTATTTCAATTAATATAGTTTTTACATGATTTAAAAAACCCTATCCCACAAATATTAGTTTTTAAAACCCTATATCATTTATAAAAACTCATTTTATCACTTCTCAGGCTGTGTAGAAACCTAGCTTAGAGTTTTTAGCCATTTCTTGGTTTAGGTATATAGAAATTGTTTCATAGCTTAAAATTTGACCTATAGTTTGATTTTAGTGTCATAAATTTGAATGAAATTTTTAATTGTATTATTTTCCCATGTGAATTATTTAGGATCCCAAACTTAGTTTTGAAGACTAAGAGACCTAATGGAGGCCTAATTTGAGGAAGGTCAAGTTACATAAGTGTGTCTAACTTAAGAGTTACCTTATAAAAATTTGTATGGAGTTTAAATACCTTAATTTATAAACAAAAATATATATTTTTTGTATTTATAATCTATGTACTTGTTAAACCAATTGGAAAAGTGTCTTAGGAGGGCTACAAGAAAGAGATCTAATAGCGAGGAGAAAGTGTAAGATAGTGTATTTAACTTAAGATTATATTCAATAAACTTTGTGTGGAGTTGTAATAGCGTAATGGGTATCTTAAAATGGTCCTAGTATGACTTTAAAATTTGTAAAACTCTAAAACCATATGAATTTATCCTTTGGAAGGGCTACAAGAGATAGTCTTAATTAAACAAATTTTTACTTTGATGTGTTTAACTCTCTCCATTTGCATCAAGTTCCCACATTTGTGTATGAAACCATAATTGAGGTTATTATCATGACCTTTCTAATAGACCCATACTAATTAATGTGACAAGACAATTGGTATGTGTGAATTATTCCATCATTATTTAACTCTTGTATATATAAATAATAAATTTTATGATGGATAAGATCAATCAATTTTGATCCAATTGAAAAGTCCACTAATACAATTTAAAAAATTACATATAAATTTGTATAACTATAATTGATATTATTTCATCAACCTTGTTGACAAACCCATATTTATAGAAGTTACTAGAAACATCCAAATTTGGCATGATATAAAATTCAATCCCATGGACTATAGTACCTCTCTAGAACTTAAGAGCTTGTGTCATCTCATATTTTTTACCTCTCATTTTGTCTTCTAAACCTATTCATTTGTTTCCCCTTGGACTTTATTTGTTTGGATTGTGTGTATTTCAATTTTCAAGCTTGACCCCTAACTCATGCTTAGGCTTGTGGAAAAACCCATGATAGTTTTGTAACTACCAATTTGCATAAACCAAAACTTTTGTCATGGAAGTCCATACATGTATTTAAAAGGTTAGTATTCTTATAATAAACACTCTACATGCCCCAAACATTATCTTCCTTATTCCAACCTATTTAGTTATACTCAAACCTCTCATTTATCCTCGCCTAACCTATTTATCCCTCTTTTATTTCCTTTGTTATGGTAAAAAATTATATATTTTCAACCCTTTATGTACATTATATCAATACATATTTTTTTATGTTGTTTTATATCTTAGTGTTAGTTTTCAATTCTCGTTTCTGGATCATTTTCCTTGAAGAGATTTCCATGAGACTGATTACCAATATGATTTACAAGTTTATGCTTTAATAGACATGCCAACACCCTTATACCTTTTTGTTTGTCATACATCTAGTAACAAATCATAGTTTCTTTTTATTGTTATTAGATTAAAGTAGAGTAAGTATTACATTTAATTTGATTAGTAATTTACCATTATATTAGTACATTTTAGGTATTTTATTAAACTATTACTTATACACCCTATTATTACAGGTGTATTCTTTTCCTCCATTACAAGGTTATTAAAGTTTTGGGTGAATCATTTCCATTGTTTCAACTTTATACTTGTTTAAAACCTTGTATTCATATTAATCTATATACTCCAAGTTTTTATTTTGTTGCTTTTTGTAGTGTATGTGCAAGCTACATGGAGTATTTGTACCTCCAAATTTTTACTTCTTTTATGAAGTCTTTCCTTTTTTAGTTAATTAATACTTAGTTTCTCCATTTTTTTAGTTTCAATCATTTAATTCACTATCTTACATATTTGTTTGTTTCATATTCAACATTGTTTGTTTTTGTTATCATTATGTGGTTGTTCCTAATCAATATTATTAGTTAAAATTGCAATCCTTTACAATGTCTAATTTGTTTTAAAACTTATTAATTTTATGATCCAAATCATTTACAAATGCAATTACAACCTATATGTTGTAATTTTTATTTCATAGCATTTTTTGAAGTCCTTGTGGTGTTCCTTATTTTTTGTCCTCCCTTATTTCAGTTAGTTATAATGTTTGTATTGTGTTTGTTGGTGAGTTTCATTTCATATCTAAATACTAGTATCTTTATTTCATTATGTTCATATTGAAAATACCAAAAACATTGTAATAAATCATGGTTCATTTACTTGACTTAGATTAAATCACATTTGTCATTTAGAAATAGTAACTATTGCAAGTAATCATTAGTTTCAAGTTATATTCTATATTTTGTTTAAAAGTAATTTATTTTGAGTTAGTTTCTTTAATTATTTTGCTTTGAAAGTTTATGGTTTATGTTGATATACTCTTAGTTTCCTATTTATTATTTCCTTTTTCTTCCTTTTGATGACACTTTTGGGGTGAGTCTAACCTTGATATACATGATCTTTTTATAGAATAGATCAGCCTAATCTAGACATTTCCATTCAAAGTGATATCAACTAGGAGCTTAGGCACATGATATGTATCATGAATCCCTTTCCATATCAACTATTAATTATTTCATCACCTTTAAATATCATATAAAATATGCTGATGAATATTGAGCTTAGTGCACTTAAATCCATTTACTTGCTCCATTCATACCTATCCTTTCTCAATCCATACCCATTCAACCCTTACTAATTCAAACTATAATTTTTCAAAGACCAAATCTACCCTAATTACTAAACCCTAATCCTTAATCTTTCCCATTATTTTCCCCCATTTTTTCTATCTCGACCCAACCTTGGGAAGTTGAGTGCATAGGGATTATGTGTAGTTTTTCATACATAAAAATTTAGGTAAACCTGAAGTGAAGGGTTTTCTTTCCATTTCCATTTCCTTTATTCATCTTCTCTCTTTGATTTTTTTCTCGAGGTTTTCCCACTCATGAAAAACATGTTTGGATTAGAAAGACCCTTAAGTTTAACTACTTTCTCCATATTTAGGAATGTTATTAACCAGGTCTCCTTGGAGGATTGGGCTTAGGTAACCTCTCAAGCTAATGTCCATCATCAAGATGTAGTGATGGATATCCTCTCATATATTATGTTCCATCAAGGGTTGTCATCTTAGATGAAATTCACACCTTGACCAATGATTATTTCACCTCTCTTAATCAACATGGATTAAAGATATGACCTCCACTAGTGTTGACAGAGGGGGGCATCGCCATATCATTACCACTCCCCAAATTGGATTTAAAAACCCTAAATTTCATGGAGAGTCTAAACTTAAGTAATAAAATGATAAAATAAAACATATGGAATAAGATCTTGCCTACATGAAAAATATCCAAATTTTTGACACTATGAACACTTTTCTAGACCCATTACCCATTCATAGGTTATAACTATAGTATTCCATCATGGGTTTCAATATAGCCCAAAAAATTATCACAGCCCTTTGGCTCTACCCTCATTCCAAACCAAAGAGATACTAAATCATCATAGCCTATCACCACCTTAGGTTAACAATGTGGTAAATGTGATCACTACACCCTTGTGGATCTCATTCAAAATTTAGAATATAAACACATTGCCTACCCTCTTTTGTCTATAAATCAAGAGAATATGCCACAATAATCACATACCCAAAGTAAGGGATATGTGACACCCCAAAAAAAGAGACATTCTATCATGGAAATTCATATACACTATGAGTCACTCTCAATATCCCCAATAATAACTATGGGTGCACTAATTTGACACCTTAGTAGGTTTTGGCCTATATTCACATGTATTCCAAGGCATCTCCAATGGATAACTATTTTTATCATTTCATGAATCAATTCCCCATTGGTTCAAGATCTTTTTGATTTGACTGAACCATATCAACCTCATAATAATCCTTCTCTCCCATCTTTGAGTTAATTTTTATAAACTCCCATTAACACCATGACCATAACCACCTACCTAAAATATCTTAAGGATCCACCAAACATGGCCATGAAAAGTTTTTTTTACCTTGCCCTCATCTTTATCTTCATAAATTTAAAGGCAAGTGAGATCATAATGCTCATATCAAGGCCTATGCCATTAATTTAAGGTAAATACTCCCTTGGGATGTTGTTTTTAATAAAAAAATCCCTAATACCTTAGAGGGGATTTCCCTAGATTCATACTAATACTTACCTTAGGATTTAATCCATTCATTCAAGTAGATAACCTCAAAATTTGTGAAATATTTTTATATGAATATATATTATTTGCATTTACATTTGATAATGATTACATATTAAATAAGATCCTAAAAACTCCATTTCTCATTTCATCACAAGATGGCTCCATGTTTATATTCCTTGTCCAATGCCCCTCATATGGATCACCTAGTGATTTTCAATCTCTTTATTCAATCCATCAATAAGGAAACTTAGGAAAATGTGAAAAAGTTCCCTAATAAATCATATGAATATTTCATAGATAGTTCCTTTTATATTGATCAATAAATTTATGATAGTGGTAATAAGCCTTAAGGGCCTAATGAGAAAATTTCCATCCTCAACAATTAAAACAATAAAATAGTGGGAGTTGTAAAAATAATAATTTAGGCCCCACAATCATAAATTGTAATCATAACATAATAACTAATGGGTGCTAGTGTATTTAGTTACTTATATACTATTGTATGGTTTTAAGATACACTTGTAATATTTTTTTTTTAATTCATGGGTAGGAATTAATTAGTTTAGACTTATCCACAACACATTATTATAGAAGATTATTAATTAAGTAGATACTTAATTGACTTATGATAATAATAGGTTTATCTTATTATATTTTTAACTACTCTCTAAATAACTAAACCTAACCCTAGCTTCCTTTCTTATCTATATAATAACATATAGGGCTAGTGGGTGAGGCACATTGTGGATGAGAATTACTATTATATTGGCATATTTAAGTAAATGCTCTTAATCTAAAGAGGTAGCTATGCTACTTGAATAAATCCATGATATCTTATTTTAAATATTTCATATATTTATTTATGAATGTATTTTAGGTATTTGTCTTATCATAGCTAACATGATTCTAGACCCTATTTAGATGATTGAAAATCAATTACAAGATGCATCTATCATCTTGGGGTAGGTCCCATGACTTGTTATTAAAAGAAGCAAACTATTATTACTTTGTCTAATATGGAATCTAAGTATATTGGATCTATCATTGTAAGTTTTTATTTAATTTTGATTTGTGTAGACACTTAAAAATGGCCACCAATAACCTTTAACTAGGCTTTTGACCAATTTCCACCAAAATGCACAATTTGGCCTAAAAACACTAAAACACATTAAATGAGTTGAAATTGATATATTCAAGTGTTGATTTTTTCCAAGATATCACTAAATATGGTAATGAAATTTATGAAGTAGCTAAATTTTATCAGATCATTCGAGTCAAAATGACATTTTCATACCTAGGTGCTCTACATTGCTCTTTTTTGTCAAATTTCTTGCATGAGAAATGTGCCTTTGTTATTTGGTCTTGGAAAGATCCTAAATGGGATAATGGTTCTAATTCATCTAAAATTGAATTCTAATTCTAATCTAATCAAATTTTGAGCCAATAACAAGACATTCTGATCAATTTGAGTAATTTGTGCATAAAATGCTTAATCATTATTAAGAGCTAATTCAACCAAAATAGGACCTAATTAATAATTCCATGGAAATTTTTTTAATACTTGTTTTTAGAAATTAATATTGAATATCTACATCATCAGGTGACATCATTTCTTGGGAAGACATCCCTAGGTCATAAATACATAAAATATCAAGGTTAGCCCCTCCCATGCCTCATCAATGCCTCTCATGCCTCTTAAATGCCCCTCTATCCCAAATATTGATGAGCCTATTTATTTATTTTTAATTAAATAATTAGATTAATCCTTATCCATACATCTCAATATTGAGATAGATGGTTCAAGTTAATCTTATCCATTTTCCAAAATCTATAAATAGGAGGCCTTGCCTATTGAATTCTAAGATCTCATATGCCAAACTTATAATGCCCAAATGCATTCAAAAATCATTGCATCGTAGTTTTATAATGCTCAAATATTGAGCCAACATATAATATGCCAAGGAGATATGGAGGTAGCCATACTTCATTGATGCAGACTTCATGAGCATAAGCTGATCAAGCCACTACAACAAGCATTCTGGAACATCCAAGGAAGGTGAAAGCAAGGTTTATTTCATGTTTTAGTTGTGTTTTCTTTTTTATTTTGTTAACTAAGCTCCCCCTAGTAACCAGGCCTAGAGATGTTATGATAATGTGTTTATTTCAATTTTGATTTCATTTTTAGAACTAACACCATACTAACCATCCTTTCTTGAGTTAAATTCCTAGTGTACAATTTAGTGTTTTCTTTCAAAACTTGGATTTTTAAAAACCCAACTCACACTACTTTGGGGTGATAATCATAATGTTATCCAAATTTATGAAAACCATATGGATCACCAACACATAAAGCACATTGAGATCCACATGAATTATATTTAAAAATTGATGCATGACAAGGTCCTTGATTTATGTTTTTACAAATAGATGATCAAAATGTAGAAATATTCACAAAATCCTTTCTTGAGACCTAATTTATTCAATTCATGTAGCATTGGGGAATGAAGGAAGGTGTCATCAAATGGGGATAGTTTAGTGATTCCTCTATCCTTGCCTTAGTCAAATTACATCGTAAGGTAGAATGTTAATGTATTTAATTACTAATACACTATTGTATGGTTTTAAGATTCACTTGTAATAATAATTTATAATTCATGGGTAGACACTAATTAGTGCATACTTATCCACAAACCATTATTATAGAAGATTAAAAATTAATTAGATACTTAATTATCTTATGAAAATGATAGGTATGTATTATTTTCTCTGAAATTACTCTCCAAAACCCCTAACTCTAACTCTAGTCTCCTCTCTTATCTATATAAAAAATATAGAGAGCTAGTGGGTGACACACATTGTGGATGAAAATTACTATTATACTAGTAGATTTAGGCTAGTTCTCTTAATATAAATAGGTATCTATATTTTTTTCCTAAATTTAGATTAAAATTTAAATTAAACTAATTAGGATAAATTAAATATAATAAATCACAGTGTTGGAAATGAACTTTCAACAAGTAGAATAAAAGCAAATAACTAAATTCAATGAGGTGTAAATGATTGAAAATAAGATAATTATAAATTGTAAAGATAAACTTAGATGTTTCTACCCTTTATTTGAGTGTGCTAAATAAAAAAAAGGTAAAAACAAGAAAATAAGAACATACTCTATAAATGACCAAAAGGGGAATTGAAATAGAACAGGGATAGGATCGATAATTTTAGGACATAATCAATTCTCACTACTATCCTACTTGGTCAATCCTATCTTTTGATGAAAATTAAAAAATTAAGGAACAATCATTTGTGACTAATTAATTTAGGATTACATGCACAAATTTGACATTCAAAAGTGTGTAGAAGACCTGTAAATAATTTCTCTAATGTTGAAACCCTAATAGGGCTAATAATGATTGAAAAGTTACAAATAGAGAAGGTGGAGTGTAATTAGGCTAAACTAACCCTAATCACCCCATGATGACTGAATGATACCTACATATCCAATAATCTAAGGAAGTAAATAAAGCTTATGTAGTTCTCCCACTTAGATTATTTGTACAATTTTGTTCCTTTGACTATAAGAAGGCATCTAGTGATGGCTTGAATACCTGATCATGCTTTGATTTGTGATGGATAAATTAGGATTTTAAGTTGGTTGAGGACTAATTAAAATGCTTAAAAATATAATTCAAAATAAAATGTAACTTTTGATTAGTATACAATAGTTTAAGGTAGCCTCTACATTAAAATTACCAAGTGGAAGAATAAGTGACTTAAGTGTGCCTTTATAACAATCCAAAATTAGAAACCACATGCTAGGTTACCTGAGGAAATTTAAAAAAATATAAAGGAAGGTTTAATTTTAAAAATTAACCATTAGATGGATAAGGACAATAATGTCAAACATGGGACAAGAATGCCTCTACTATTGTCCCTATTCGATGTTTTTGTCCCTTAGTGAAATGCATGGAATTATGGATTTAAGTTTATTTGTATAGATGAAAAGGTAATTCTTTTCAATCAAAACACTTATGGAGGTGAGAGATAATAATTTTAAATAAAAATAGGTTTTCATAGGTCATTATGATATGGTAAATTATAAAAATAGGGATTGATTAAGTGTACAAGTTAATTAAAATTTAAAAGGGTCAAAATTAAGATGATCAAGTATTCGTGACTAGTTTTAGGTGTTATAGTTGCCCACCCTTTAGTCTACAAATGAAATTTATAGATTAAATTAAATATATACCTTAGTGTCTAAGACACACTTTGTATTTGAGTTATTACTTAAATTATTCAGGGCATCAAAGTCTATGGAAACCCTTATAAAACACATGAAGTAGTTACTCTTTTCTTTTGAAAACTAAACTTTGAAAAAGATTGAATGTAAAAATATATTGAAATTGAATTGAGAGAAAGAGAGAATTACACATAGTATATGTGAAACCAATGTTGATTTTAGTGACTTTTCTTAGAGATGATGTTTACTTTAAGCATTAGAGAACTCGTGCTTCTCATGTAGCACTTGAGAATTTGGTTCCTTAGTTGAATCAATGGAGAATTTGAGGGTGATCAAACCCAAAATTGAATTTTAATTTTGTAAAATAAATAACACCCATTGATGGATGTAAAAACCTCAATTAAATAAATTTATGTTTATATCCCAAAGAAATGAAATAGGTTAAAATCCAAATGGATTTGAAGACATAATGGTAGAGGGCATTAAATCTTTAAGCTATGCATTATGCACTTAAACTAAATTAACCACTACCAAAAGGTTTGTATATTCAATTGAAACTTTGTTTTTGAATGTGTGATCAAAATAAAATATATTTCATCTATGTTCCTACCATGTTTGTAACTTAAAAAGTGTAAACACCTAAAACTAGCCATTGATAACCTCCAACCAGGTTTTTGACCAATTTCCACCCAAAATGAATAATTTGACATAAAACACTAAAACATGATAAATAATTTGAAACTAACATATACAAGTACCAATTTTGGCTAGGATATCATTAAATGGGGTAATCCAATTTGTGGGCTAGCTAACTTTGATCAGATCATTCTGGGTCAAAATGCTAATTTTGTACCTAGGTGCTCTGGATTGCTCTTCCCTATCAAATCTCTTGCACAAGATATGTGCCTTTATTATGTGTTTTCAATAGCATCCTAAATATGATAACAGCTCCAATGCATCTGATAGTGACTTCTAATTCTAATCCAATCAATTTTTAGACTAATAACAAGGCATTCTAATCAAATTAAATAATTTGTGCACAAAGTGCTTAATAATGCTTAAGAGCTAATTAACCCAAATCAAGGCTTAATAAAAAATTACATGGAAACTTGTTGAATACTTATTTTTTGAAATGAATATTGAATATCTACATCATTACGTGACCTCATTTCTTGGGAAGATATCCCTAGGCCATAAATGCCACAAATATCAAGATTCATGCCCTCCATGCCTCTTAATTGCCCATTCTTCCAATATCATGATGAGGATAATTACAAAATTAATTATAAAAATTGAATTAATCCTCAAACATACATCTCAATATTGATTCTAGACATTTGTAAAAATCTATAAATAGAAAGGCTAAGAACATCATTTTTAAGCTATTTTGGTGCAAAGTTATTATTCTCAAATATCTTCAAGGATTTAATTATGTAAATTTATAGTTCCAAATTTATTCCAAGCCAATATAATCCACAAGCCAAAGATTCCAAAGAGAGATGGAGGTAGCCAAGCTTCCATTGTCAAGGACTTCATGAGCACAAGCCAAGCAAGCCACCACTACAAAGGTATTTGGATCATCCAAGGAAGGTGAAGGAATTATTGTATTTTCATTCCTTGATTTTTAGTTGTGTTTGTCATTTTCCTTTGTTAACTAAGCTATCCCTAGTGTCTAGGCCTAGAGATGTTATTCTATTAGTGTGTTTATTTCATTTTGTTTTTATTTTGGAATTATCACCATACTAACCATCCTCTCTTGAGTCAAATTCCTAGATCACATAATGGCACGCCTGGTGGGACTAGATGCATCTCGCACCTAAATAAGATCATTTTGATACTTTAAAATATTTATTTGGACCCTTAAAAATATTTAAAATTGATTTTCTAACTTTATTTTACCATTTTTGTTTGCCATGATTTTACATAGTAACTGACGTCGATAGGTAAGACCGACATCAATTACATAGCTTAACTGACATTGGTTAGCAAAAATTGATATCAATTATATTTTGGTTAGCTAAAGTAACTATCGTCAATTGTATTTTTGTAAAGTTTGTTATTTCAAGCTAAAATAAGCTTCAAATCTCAAAGACATGCTAACATTTTTGCTGTAGGACCAAGATTTATATTTATTCAAAATATGTTTAAATCACCTTTTCATCCTTAAAAATCAATTAGGAAACTTTTTTTGGTGTTTAACAAAGGATTTATATGTTTTGATGAATGTTTTCAAAGTTTGCAATTGAGACCAAGGGGTCAAATGAACACCACCAAATCTTTCATTTTGGGTTTAAAATTGAACACACTTATCAATTATTGTTTGAAGTAGTTATTTAATAACATCTTTGTTTGGAAAAAAGAGGAATGTTTCTTGTATGCTCTTCCATTTATCCCCTATAGGGAACTTTTGGAATCAAAAGCACCATTCCTATTGCAAATAGCCTATTCTAAGTTTTAGAAAGAAAGTCATCTAAAGCACTCCCCAAAAACTTGTCAAAGTTTAGGTGACCTTGAAAATGACCCTAAAGTATTTCTATTTCATGGTTTCTTTATTTTTATGCAAACTTGGCTTACGAGGGGGACTTCATCACCTCCCACAAGTTCTTTAGGGAAGCTTTGACCCAGGGTTTCATCTTCTAGTATTGACTTCATTTGGATCCTTTGGAGTTACACATGAGACATAGTGGCACTTTAGACATCACACTAAACTAAGTGAACAATAGGATGTAGTGATTGAAAAAAGGACTAGACCTTTTTGCAATATGGACTCAAAATCCATGATTTTATTTTGCATTATTTGGCGTGAAAGTCATTGTGTAATTGATTCCCCTAGATCATTCAAAAACTTGTTAGATCTTAGAAAAATCCCCATATACCACAAAAGTATTGTTGGTGCAAGGTATGCCTCAAGGTCCATGTCATAGTACTATCATTTGAGAGAAGGGGTTTGTAAAAACCCTACTATATAATTCATATTTACTTTTGGATGAACACTTAAAATCCTCTCAAATGACGTATATTGATAGATTATAACAATACCAAGTAACCTTGTCAGTTTAGGATCTAAGAATGATTAATTATATAGTCTTGTCCTAGTTTAAAGTATTTTTTTAAGTAAAAAATTGACGTAAACAAATAATACAAACCAAACATGTAGTCTAAATTTTCCTTTAAACAAAGAGGTGTTATGCTACCCATGAGAGATTATCAATTTGCCTTGTTCAAAGTTAATCAAAAGCTTGAGAGTCATATCATCTAATTTGGCATAGTTATGTTACCCAATTGAGTCTATACCTTTACCAAAGTTTTTTAAGTCCTTCACTTATAATCTAAATTCAAAATTGCACCTTTACAACTTTATATGGTTGATGTGTTAAGTGGATTTGTCATTTGCACTAAACTTGATAGAACTTAGGTTCAATTTCCAATTTGGGTTGAAGGTCATTTAAAGACTAATAATCACTATCATCATTTGATATACTTAATCCATTTTGTGCTTAACACTTGCACTTTAATTCTATGCAACACAACATTTTGAATCAAGAAAGGTAGTGTTATGCTATCAAAATTGTAGGAAAACATCTTTACCTTAGAGAGCTTTTGAAGAAAACTTTTTTGTCACACCTTTTACATAGTATAGTGTTATTACACTACCCAAAACATTTCAAATATTTTTTCATAGACCCTCTTGCATAGAGTTCCAAATTTGCTCTTACATTTTCAGACCAATCCAAGTGTACTTTTGTGATGTTTTGTCTAAAATAGTTATATTGTTCACTTTTGTCTAGCTTGTTTGTCAAAAGAACCAAGTTTTATACCATTTTTTGTGAGAAAATAAACTATTTATAAAGTGCCTTTTGTTTCATACCTTATAATTAGTTGATCAAGTTCATGACCAAGAATTAGGTGCCTAGTGCTTTTTAGAAGTGTTTCAAATCTATTAGATTAAAACTTTCACCTATTTCAAACTCTAGATTTTGACGTCTTTTGGCCAAGAATCCTAACACATGCCTTGTTTGAGCCTAAATTTTGATGTTGAATTTGGCCAAAAGACTTAGTAACTTTTAAATTCCTAGATTAGATTTATTTGAAACACTTTGACCTTAGAGTTTAGCATTTTGATTTTTGGTCTATTTACTTGCTTATCTTTGTGTGAATAGTGAAATGTTAGATAATTTGCACTAGCTTATTTCCTCACAAATTTTTGCATAAAATTTTTGATCCTTTTTAAAAATCTAAACCAAGTTGAAACATCATCTATTTTAGATTCTATCATTTTTAAATTTTGTAGAACTCTTTAGGCATTTATCATGAAGCATTGACTATGGATCCCAACATGTATTCCTACACCCATAGTGGACTCATGTACAATCCAAGGATTAGTAATATAGTTATACAAGAAGAAATGGTGCAAGATCCCTATGTAGATAATATTTCTTATAAGATGGATTCTTATCCCTCTTATAATAGTCAGTCAGGGGCACAAAGCCAAGATCTATTAGGTATCTAGTTAACACATCACCTTATTTAGAATAGGACCAAGAAAAAACCATGTAATACCTAGCTAAAATGCATGTAGTGAATGAGGTAGTACTTCAACAGTCATATTCTACTAATACAACTTCCACATATGATACATTTTTGTTTGAGTGAAATTTTTTAGAGAACAAAGATGAGATTTTGGTTAGAGCTATAAAGGTAGGGGCCAAGTTTATAGTAGACTTCTCCCATGGAAATTTACCAAGTCTAGTAAGAGTGCCTCATAATATCATTTACGATCAACGGGCTTCTTCTAACAATCCTATGGCTCTAGTCCAAACAACATATCAAGACCCCAATATATCTAATCAAGGCAAAAACATCATAGAAGATCACTTTAACCGAATGCAGATAGCATATCAAACCTACTTGAATCTAGCATGTGATTTCAATTAGATGAACATGGTAAGTAAGTCTCTTATTGACCTAGTTCCTTTAATAATAATGTTGATAGAGTTAATTAGATAAGAGAATCTGAGTTTTGACCCATTTGTACAAACTAATTTGATAGATAACTTGATGCATATGATAGTTATTGAAGAAATTCCTTCAACCTCTACATAAAATAGTGAGCCAAACATAGTGGATAATATACAAATAGCATCCAATCTTGATCAAAGTGGTATGAATGCACAAACAATTAGCCAACAATGTGTGCCTATAGTTAATCCTATGAATAGGTCATCATACTAGGAAGTAAGAGTTTATACACCCCAACTTCAAATGGTTGCTTCCTCAAACATACAACCTACAGGATTACGTAATCAAATAATGACCAATGTCACTCTTCAATGATAGAATGTGACAAATCTTTCTCCTTATCAACAAGTAACGAGTAGTATGCCACAACACTAGGTATAATCTAGTGTATTACCACAATGGAGTAAAAACACATTGCCAACTCAATCAGGAGAAATAATTGTTCTACCTCACCAGGTAATGACAAACATACCTCTTTAGTTATAGACTAATATGACAATCCAAAACCAAGTAATGACTAGTCAAAAATATGCAAATATGGGTAAGTGATAGATGACAAATCTACAACCTGATTTCACTTCTTCATAGGGATTTATGCAACAAGGAGGTCCCCATGTTTCTCAGGTACCTATTAGATAACTGTTGGTATAAAATGTGCCACAAATTCAAAGACAAGGTCTTGGTCCACAAGTTCCCACTCAAAAACAAAGTTTTATTAGTCAGTGACATGTCCCTTTTCAACCACGGTAGGCATAATATAGTTATATCTCTCCATCCCAACCATAAAATACTCCAAGTCAAAACTTTATCACTAACCCAAACCAGAATATCACACAACTAAATGTGAAATATCAAGCACTAACTAATCCATGTATGCATATTCTTGGTCCATTCCCCAACCAAACCAATGTACCCCAATAGATATCTCCATCATACCCTAGTCAAAGTGTTCCACTTGTGACCTCCTAACCATCTATCCAAACCAATATTCTCCCTCAAACCAATATTCCTTCTAGTTTCTTGTCCCAAGAATTACAATGGATGAATGATGAAATTGTTGCTATTCAGGTGGGGAAACAAACTAAAAAGTTCAAATTGGATGATTTATGTTCCTATCTATTCAACATGGAGTATTTGTAGATACCATTTCCTCCATGATATGAACCACTAAAATTTGATAAATACAAAGATAAAGGTGACCCTAAGGCTCATTTGATAGAATTCTTTGTCGCGTGTCAACCTATGGCATATAACAACATATACCTTTTGTTTTTGTTTCTAGGGAGATTGGATAGGCAAGCCTTGGAGTGGTTTTTGAAATTGCCCAAAAATTTAGTAATGGATTTTGATGATCTTTTTGATAAGTTTGTGCAACACTTTTCCTATAATCTCAAGCATGAGATTTCATTAGTGGACTTAACGCAAGCAAAGAAAAAAGTTGGTGAGAGTTTTGCAAGTTATTTATAATGATAGAGAGCCCTTGCAAGTTATTTCACACACTATTTACCAGATAAACAATTAGCCGCTATGTTTACCAAAAATTTGCACAGTGAAATAGCTTATCATTTGGAACTATAATGTGCACATACGTTCAAAGAAATCATTGATAAAAGTTTATTGATTGAGTGGGTGCTCATCAATAAAGAAGTTATCAATCTTAATTCAACTAATCAAAATAAAATTACCAATCAAGGAAATGACCAACATCCCATTCAAGTGCCAAAAATGCAACCAACACAGGCCAATAATCAAAAAAGACCAAAGCAATTCAACCATAATAAGAATGTTGTGGGAAATGGAATAACTAAGTTCCATCATGTTCAAATGGTGTAAACATCATTTGAACCACCTTTTTAGCTTACTTCTACTCAACTAGTGCCACTAACACAACAACCAAAACCTACACAACAAATATAGTAGTTGTTACTATTACAGACACCCCCTCCTAGGAAAACCATGCCTACATGTCATGTCTTTAGTGACCTAGGAGAACCTATGGAATCTATATTTCACAAGCTTGTTGCCACTAATATGATTAGTTAGCCTATACCCAGCATTATCTGTAAGACATTCTTTATCTTTATTGGTACCATAAAAATGAATTATGTGACTATCATTAGATCAATGAGCATAATCTACGAAGATGTGTCTAAATCAAGCATTTAATTGAGAATATGTTGGAGAATGGGGAGATAAAATTGGATAATTTTGCTTCTAATTCTAATCAAACTCTTGGGATTTATCAAAACCCCTTTCCTTGACATAAAAATTAGTAATAGAAAAATAATTAGCAAAAACAACAAAGGCCATTGCAATAGCAAAATCAACAGTATCAAAATCAAAGGCTAAACTAGCAGAATCAACAAAATTAGTAGCAAAACTACAAAAACAAAATAATGGACATAATTAAGGTCAGAATAGTAACCAACAAACCTACCATGTAGTTTCACATGGCTAAAATAGGGTTTTAGGTCATATTATAGGGGGTAGCATTAATACCATTTCCATTAATCCTAAACCAAGCACTAATCAGCCTAGACCATTGCTAAACAACCCTATTCAACTAGATTACATGCATAATCTTTCTTTGACCTAGGAATGCATATAGGTAAACTAATAAACTAGGACTTCCCCTTTTGGTCCTTATATTGACAACTCATTCTTTCCACATGACCACATGCAAGTGCATTAGTAACTAAGACTTGTCATGTTTGGTCCCACACCATTTCCAACATCAGTTAGCAATAATGGTCTAGTATTTAATCCTAATTGTGCAATCACAACTTAGAGGTCAAAGATTAATATCCTAGGCCCATAACCATCTACCACTTTACCTATCATCCAACCAACCATTTAGCCTTAGAATAAACCATTCACAATTAACCAAGACAAGAAATTTGATATTATGGAACAACTGTAGAAGACACTAGCACAAATTTCTATTTTATATTTCTTGTGAACATTAATAATATATAAGAACATCTTGAATGATTTTTTGACCCAATCCATGGTTGCTAGTGATATATCCCCTAATAAATTTCAAGCTTTGGTTGGACACCAGCCTAACAAGTCACATTCAACCAAAGTGATGTGTCTTCCCTTGGCCCACTCCATAATAATCCATTATATATATAAGTTTATATAAGATGGCATAAAGTGAAATGTGTCCTTATAGATAATGGATTTGGCCTCCACATAGTGTCTCTAAATCTCATCAAACCTCATGGGTACACAATGGCAGATCTCCAGCCAGAAACAATAACTATCAAAGCCTATGGTAATCAGGAAAGAGAATCATAAGGCACCATCAACTTGCCAATTATCATTGGGCCTTTGACCCATGATACACTTTTCCATGTGCTTAATCTTGAGTTATCATATAATATGCTTCTAGACAGGCCTCGGTTACATGATATTCATGCAGTCTTGTCAATGTTGTACCAATGTATCAAGTTTTCCCACTCAGGGATGGAAGTGAATATTTCAAGAGATTTACACCCATATAAACACTGTAAACATCTTGAGGCCAAATTTAAAATCTATAATTATCATTATGATATGAATCTAAGTTCCAAGCAGGATAAAGGAACGGTTATACGTATCAATCTTTCACCAGACAATTACATAGATCCTAATACCTTGGACTCCCTCTCCCATATACCACCTCATGAAGCTTCTAATTATTTCATCATTTTAGATAATGTACCAAGAGAGTATGTGACCCATGATACATTTCATATTGTCAATCTTCCTCAAAATCCAAAAACCTTTGGGCAACCTAAAGTCATCCCACATATGCATTGGCAACAAAAGAAGATAAGGGACCTGTCACATTTATACCAGCATTTGGCCTAGGACCTAACCCTCTTAAAGGGGATGAATCATGGTTATACAATGACAACCAAGCCAATTTTTATAAAAATGTAAAGTATCATACTCTTAATAGGATCATGGAGCATCACAATTATGAAGGAAGAAGCCTCATATCGAATCAACAGGGAACCATCAAGCCAGTTTCTATGACTAAGTATGAAAGACCTTATTGACTTGGATTTAAACTACCTGGGGGTGACCCCACATATCTCATTCAAACTCTATCACTAGTGACTAGTGATGATGAGCCGATAGTGAAGCAGAGTCTAATCAGAGCCTCACCTTTGATAACCTAGTTGAAACCAACATGTTTGATAATAATGTCATTTTTACCCTTGTCTTGTCAATTCATCACAACCCTTTTCCATTATATTATCCCTAATTGATAGATTGGGACCAACAAGAATTTAGTCTATCAATTGATGAGTTCCATAATGATGAGGCATTCTATGATTATTTAGGCCTTAGAGACAATGTTATGTTGGGAGATCACAAACTAGGATTCTCAATCACATTGGATCATGCCACCTATTTTGGAGAGTGAGTGAACACCCTTAGCCAAAAATAAATAAGTAAAACATTGAGGTCCCAAAGTGAAAATGTCTTAGAGGCACTTTCTAACCAGGGAAAAAGTAAAGATAAAGGTTAGTCTAGTGGTGAAAACCTATTTTAGGTGTTACTAGATGGGGGTGTTCATTATTCTTTGAATTTAAACTAAGGGACCATCAATGATGAACTTGCCTATGGATCTAAGTTCAGCTTTGAGCAAAAATAAGTATTTGATCAAAGTATCTAATAATTCTAGATTATTTTTGTTACATGGCTAGATCTCCCATTAGGGGACTTAGATTCATCATTCCTAGTATAAGTTGAAGATCAAGTCCTAATGGAGGACCCTAACATAATTCAATAGTTCAATCCACTGCCTACTATCCTAGAATATGGTTCAACCCTTCTCATTGAAGCTACAATAAAGGTAAATATCGAGACTCCATCAAACCTAAAATAGATGAAATTAGGTACATCCCTAACTGAGGAGGAAAGTGACATATTTACAACTTTATTGAGAGAATTTGTAGATATCTTTGCATGGGCCTATTCTGACATGCCAAGTTTAAAACCCACCTTGGTTCTGCACCACCTTGTAGTTAATCCTAACACCAAACCAATAAAACAAAAGTTACATAAGATGCATCCTCACATTGTTGTATTGGTAATGAAAGAGTTGGAAAAAATCTTAGAAGTAGGATGTATCCAATCCATTGAATACTCAAAATGGATCTCTAATGCAGTACCTATTAGTACAAAGATTGAGGGGATTAAAATCTATACTGAATTTTGAGATATCAACAAAGCTTGTCCTAAATATGATTTTCCTTTACCTAATATCGACATGATCATCAACTCCATGGCTAGTTATCAAATGCTTTCACTCATGGATGGCTTTTTAGGATACAACCAAATTAGAATAGCACTAGAAGAAACATAAATTAACATTCACCACTCCATGGGGAATATTTTGTTATCAGTAATGCCATTTGGCCTTAATAATGATAAATCTACATATCAAAGGGCCATGACTGTCATAGTCTATGATATGATGCATGATATTGTTGAAGACTATGTTGATGACATATTAGGAAAATCTAGAACCAGAGCCGACCATATAGCAGTGTTGCATAAGATATTTGAAAGATAATGGGAATACAAAGTTAGACTCAATCTAAAGAAATTTGTGTTTGATGCAACTTCAGGTAAATTACTTGGCTTCATTATGTCTCATAGAGGTATTGAACTTGATTTGGCTAAAGTCCATACTATAACCAAGATGCTGCCACCAACCAATTTTAAGCAACTCTATAGTTTATAGGGTAAGATCCAGTCAATCCAATGCTTCATCTCTTAGTTAGCAGACAAGTGCCATCCATTTATGCACCTTTTAAAAAAGGGATTTGCATTTCACTAAGATGATCACTACCAAATAAATTTTCAATAACTTAAATACTATCTTGTTAATATGCCTATTTTATTACCTCCTATGCTAGGAAAGCCATTCTTATTATACTTATTAGCTACTAACCATGCTCTAGGGGCACTCTTTGCTCAGCATGATGATAATGGAAAATATCATGTTGTGTACTACCTAAGTCATACCTTGGTTACATATGAACATAACTATGCACCTATTGAAAATTTTTGTCTGGCCATGGTTTTCATAACTCAAAAACTATGCCATTACATGTTGAATAATAAGACCATGGTCATTTCAAAAGTAGATCCACTCAAGTATCTACTATCTAAAATAGCTTTATAAGGTAGAATGGATAAATGGATCATGATTCTTAGTGATTTTGACATAGAATATGTCAATAAAAAGGAAATTAAGGGATAAGTTCTTGTGGATCAACTTATGAAAGCACCTTTCATAGACACACAACCACTCACATTTAAATTTCGTGATGAATCCATAATGACCATCATTAACACACCCCTTGAGGATTAGCCCTAAAAACTATATTTTAATGGTTCATGTACTACACATGGATCAGGGGTAGGCCTATTGTTTATTACACCATAGGGGGATATAATCCCTAAATCATTCAGAATCAACTTTCCTTATAGGAAAAACATGGTTGAGTATGAAGCACTTGTAGCAGGACTTTGAAAAGTAGTACATTGGAATATATATCATCTCCAATTTTATGGTGATTCTCATTCAATCATCAATCAAGTCACAAATTATTTTTAGACCAAATATGACAAGTGGATTCCATATAAATCCATGGTTGACACTCTTAAGTGACAAATTGCCAATTTAGTTTGAGCACATACCAAGGGCTAGTAACAGAATTATAGATGCCATGGATACTATTGAATCTCTGATTTGACAAATAGATAAATCTAGAGAGTATTAGTTCCTCATTAAGAATTTATTAGCACTAGATCATGAACCTTCAACTATTTCCATGATTTGTGATATTGTTGGTCCTAATTATATCTGGTACTCAGACCTTTACAACTACTTTCATGACCAAGTTCTGTCACCTAACCTATCTCAAAAACAAACCAAATCCTTCATTCATCATTCCACTCATTATACTTTACTTGGATCTACCCTTTACCATCATAGTTTTGATGGAACTCTATTTCATTGTTTAACTTTAGTAGAGTCTACACTAGCATTAAGATAATTTCATGGAGTATGTAGAACTCATTCTAGTGGGGTATTCCTATCCAAAAATCTTTTGTGTATTGGTTATTATTGGCCCACAATGGATGTAGATGCCACTACATATGTAAAGAAGTGTGATAAATGTCAATGGCATGCTAATTTAATTCATGCCCTAGAAAAACCTTTGAAACTGATGTTGGTACCATGGCCATTCTCTACATGGGGACTAAACCTCATTAGGAAGATCAACCCCACTTCATTTAATGGCCATAAGCATATCCTTACCACCATTAAGTATTTCACTAAGTGGGTTAAAGCTATACCCCTCACTTATGTGACTTGAAAGCAAATTTCCAAATTCATTTTTAACCATCCCATTTGCCACTATGGTATCCCCTCTGACATTATATATGATAATGGAGGATCATTAAAGAATAAGGATGTCAACCAGATATGTACTAAATACAACATCACACAACATTCTTCTACAACATATTACCCTCAAGGTAATGGCCAAGCTAAGGCATCCAATAAAATAATTATTAACATTCTCAAAAATATTTTTAATGATGTCAATCATGATTGGTACCTCCAGATATTCCCTTCCCTTTGGGCATACCATACCAATCATCATACCCCCATAGGAGCCACTCATACTCACTTGTTTATGGTACTAAATCCATCCTTCCCATTAAAGTCAAATTGCCTTCACTATGCATCTCTTTCAAGCATGTCTTGGATGATCATGACTATCAAGTAGCTCACCTACAAGAGCTAGACCTACTTGATGAGAAATGTATAGATTCACTCAATAATCTTTAAGCATATAAAAATTGACTCAAAGGCCACTATAATCAGCATGTTAAGTATAAAACATTTGAACTTGGTGATCTTGTTTTTAAAAAAAACCAAAAAAACACCATGGCTGAGAAAATTCATAAAGGGAAATTCAAACCAAACTAGATAGGGCCTTTCATCATCACTATAGATTATGTATCAAGAGCATACAAGCTTGCCACACCATATGGAGAGTAACTTCCTAAGCCAATTAATATTATTCATCTCAAGAAGTACTATGCTTGAGTGATAAGGTGTATTATCTATAAGGATTGTTTTAGTTATGCCATTTTATCACTATTCTTCTTTATACAAATTACCATCCTTACCTGTCCTCTTTATCATATCCAATTTTCACTACCAACCTATCAGCCTATTGTGTTCTAAAGCCTAGCCCATATGACCTTGGTTTTTGTCATTCATTACACATTTTTAGCATCAACGTGTCTGATTTTTTTCATCAGTAGGTTCAAGAAATTTAGATAGAGATCATATTTTAGGGCAGTGTGATAGAAGTTTCACCAGTTGCATCCTTCATTTGTTATTCATTTCTTACCACTGGTCTTGCTACTAATTATAACTACCTGTGGAAAAATTAGTACCATTGATTTATGTCATTGTGTCCTAGTTATAACTACCTATGGGCAAACTAGGGTAAATATTAATCATTGGCATACCAACTTGTCACTTCCTATGCCATGTTATGTTTTTTTACCAACTATGCCTATTTTATTTAAATTGACTGTTACATTAGTCGAGTTCCTCCACTGTAAGGGTAGAACTATAGTGACTTGAGGTCCTACTCTGGGACTATATGGGTAGTGTTTGATACTTATTATGGTTAGATCAATCACCCTAAGCCATGCTCTCACTATTTTGTGAGCACCCTAAACCATGCTCTCACTATTTTTTGAGCACCCTAAGCCATGCTCTCACCATTTTACAGGAAGCCTAAGCCACACTCTCACCATTTTGTGAGGTTGCACCATTTAGTGTCTTCTCATTCTTGATTGAGTTGAGACACTCCAAAACAATCCCAAACACATTTGAAAAATCATTAAAAAATAACATAAACATTGACCACTTCTTTGCCTTAAGGATTTTGGGAACCCTTACTAAGTTACAAGAAAATCACTTGTCATTTGGTTTCCCCATCCTTTTTAGCCTTTTTATCTCACACACTTTTCATTTTACAAGCCAATTCCTCTTCTTCTCTCATATCCATTCTATTTATTTTCCTCAGTTTTCACATTCTTCTCATTCCCTGGAAGAACTACATTTGGCCTGAAGTTTTTTATTATATATTACATCCATGAAACTATGTAGGCAGCATCCACTTACCTAGTGCATATGGTGATAGCTCGACCACCCCCTTTCTTTTTTTCTATTCCCCTATTTTGTTTATTTTTTACATTTTCACCTATTTTCTAGGGGTAATATTTGTAGGGTTTTTATTGCATTGTTTGTTTGTTTGTTTCTTCTTATTTTATTTGTTTGTCTATTTGTTTGTTTATTTTTAGCACTATTGCCTTGATTTAATTTATGTGTGTTCATTGGGTGATTCCTTGCCCACACTTATACTTAAATCTATCCATAGTCATATGTTTACATTGTCATCATGGTTTATATCATTGGTGCATTTTCTATTGAGTATTGGATTATGGGAGTCAATCCTCATGTATATTTTAGCCAAGTCCTCATGATGTTATACCATGATGCCTATCGATATGTGCTACAATAAACCTCAGCTTCAAGAATTCTATTTAGTAATGGTGGCATCTCTTTGGCACTGACATCTCCATTCACTTCAAATCATACTCTGAACAGAGTAATTAACCATGAAAGAATTTCAACCTTTATTAGTTTGGATGAGCATCTCCCTACTAGTAGGTTGTTCCAATTCACCATTACCCTCTATGTTAAGTTATCATCATCCTTAGCCAAGTTTATCATGTTCTCCATAATCGGGGTCCAATTATTATAACCACATATGGGTAAATCATTTCACACCATGGCACCTATATTTCTTAATGATTATAATTGCATTTAGACAAATCATTGTGTTATCACCACTTTACTTTTTCTACCTATACAAGGGCATATTTGTATCTTGTTTGTCTATCCTAACTAGGTTAGCTCCATCTTTTCAAATGATTATAATCATCTTTGGGCAAATCATTGTGTTATCATACCACGTTGCCACTATCAGGGTACAATGCTTATAACTGCCTTCGGACAAACCATTGTACATCATCCCACTTGCATTCTCAATTATTTTGACTAATTTTTCACTATCATTATGTTTTCACTCCATCATCTTTCCTTTCTTTGGTCCCCTCATTTCACTTCTTTCTTTTTGAGGGATCGTTTATCGACCTACTTGTGTTAATCATTCCCTTGAGGGGGCATCATATAGTTAGTTTATCATCATTATAGTTGTAGGCATATAATACCTTTTCATTATTTGAGAAGATGTTACTATGCTTATATCTTGAAACACCTTCCCATATAGGGGCAAACTGTAGACACCTAAAACTAGCCACTAATAACCTCTAACTAAGCTTTTGACCAATTTCCACCCAAAATGCACAATTTGGCCTAAAAACACTAAAACACACTAAATGATGTGAAAATGACATATTCAAGTGCTACTTTTGGCTAGGGTATCATTAAATGGGGTAATACAATTCTTGGGCCAGCTAACTTTGATAAGATCATTCCAAGTCAAAATTCTAATTTTGCACCTAGGTGCTCTAGATTGATCTTTCTTATCAAATCTCTTACACAAGATATGTGCCTTTATTATTTGTTATCAATAGCATCATAAATGGGATAATAATTCTAATTCATCTAAAAGTGACTTCCAATTCCAATCCAGTCAATTTTTGGACCAATAACAAGGCATTCTAATCAAATTGAGTAATTTGTGCACAAAGTGCTTAATCATGCTTAAGAGATAATTAATCCAAATTAAGGCTTAATAAAAATTTCATATAAAATTGTTGAATACTTATTTTTGGAAATGAATATTGAATATCTACATCATCGGGTGACCTCATTTCTTGGGAAGACATCCCTAAGCCATAAATGCCACAAATATCAAGATTCATGCCCTCCATGCCTCATCAATGCCTTCCATGATGACCTCTATCCCTCTTAATTTCCCATTACTCTAATGTCATGATGAGGATAATTATAAACTTAATTCCAAAAATTGAATTAATCCTCAACCATACATCTCAATCTTGAGATGGATGGTTCAAGTTGATTCTAGACATTTGTAAAATTTTATAAATAAAGAGGCCAAGAACATCATTTTTAAACTATTTTCGTGCAAAGTTATTATGCTCAAATATATTCAAGGATTTAATTATGAAAATTTATAATTATAAATTTATTCCAAGCCAAGTGAAACCATAAGCCAAAGGTGCCAAGGAGAGATGGAGGTAGCCAAGTTTCCATTGCCAAGGATTTCATGAGCTCAAGCTGAGCAAGCCATCACTAAAAAGGCATTTAGAGCATCCAAGGAAGGCGAAGAAATTATTGTGTTTTCATTCCCTACTTTTTAGTTGTGTTTTTCATTTGCTTTTGTTAACTAATCTCTCCCTATTGCTTAGGCCTAGAGATGTTATGCTATTAGTGTGTTTATTTCATTTAGTTTTCATTTTAAAACTAACACCATACTAACCATCCTCTCTTGAGTCAAATTCTTAGATCACAAAAAGTAGTATTTAAAAAATAATATAGTGTGCATGAATATGTATCATGCCCCCAATGATAAATATAAAATCTATAACTATATGTAGATTCTAATTGTAAATTACATTTGAAACTTATGCATGAACTTGTATCATGTACTCAAAAATGTATGAATTTATACTTTGACATTTAAATGAGTGCATGTGCCTAGGATATGTCCCTATAATTTATGCCAATTACTAGATGTTGAACCATTTTAAAACCTATGAAACTATATTTTTATGCCAAAAATAATTTTTGCTATGGAAGAGGCTTATCTCATATATGAACACCCC
This sequence comes from Torreya grandis, assembly GCA_037957365.1. Lineage (NCBI taxonomy): Eukaryota > Viridiplantae > Streptophyta > Pinopsida > Cupressales > Taxaceae > Torreya > Torreya grandis. The sequence goes on along the minus strand of JARHVA010000091.1, from coordinate 1,330,016 downwards.
ACTAAATACTACCATTTTGAGGTGAGGGAATTGATCCTTAAAGTCACTCATCTCAAAATAAAATTTAACTGAAACATGCATAGTAATATGTAGTCATTCAATAATTCAACATAAGGGAAAATTATGTTAGCATAGTTAAGATTTGCATCATTTAAATTATGTATGTCATGTATGAGTCAAGGCATATATAAATGTGTCAATGAATCTCATAGTAATAGAATGTAAAGTTAGTATCCTATGTGTTATTTAGTGCATGATATGGATCATGGATCCCATCAAAATTAACAATTTCAACAACCACACAAGCTTAAAAATCATAGTAACATAATAAGTCCAAGGGATGCATAGAAGGGACACACTCAAATATCATAAAATGAAATATTGCACACACAAGGCCAAGAGATACACACAAAAGACATGAATAATGTTGTAAGTAAGTTACATGTTCAAATGTCACACGCAATATAGGGCTAAGGTCCAAAGCAATGGACATGTTCAAATGTCACACATAACAAATGTGAGAGATCCTACCAAGATCAAAGATGGTGTATCGAATGTGTTGTATCTCAAATAAAAAAATAAAGGTGAATGAACAAGAAGATGTAAGAGAGAAATCAAGAGTGAACAAATGAAAATCCTCCATGAATATCTCACTATGATATATGTAAAAATAGGTGAATAAATGTGTAACTCCCCTATAATAGTGGAAACCCTCAAACCCAAAATAGTTGGTCAATAGTCAAACGATCAAAGGAGTAACTCCCACTACTAAAAATATGAAAGTCAAGGTAATTCCATATGATGTAAACACTTAAGAAATATAATATAATAATTTTAGGAAAACATAATAAATGAAAATAAATACCTACATTAACACCCCCCTAAGTAAATCTTAGGTGGGTGAAAGAAATGGGTCTCAACAATAAGGCCTAGTGAGGTACCCATGTACAAAGAAACTCTCATAAAGTGGAGAAAAGGAGAAAACCCATAGGAAAAAACTCTTCCCATAAAAAAAAGAAATAAAATAAGAATATATAACTAAAAAATCCTCTATAAGATGATGTTGAAGTTGGTTTCACTCCAAGTATAGCTTGTAAGATTACCAATGTCAATAACAAGATCCTTTACCTAAAGAATGAAGGAGATCTATCTACATCAAATATTTTTTATTATTTTTATCAAAGGAATAACATGAGGTGTATACTAAAATTTTATCCATTCCACAAAGGAACATGAAGGTATAAATATAAAGAACTCTGAGTAGGGTCCAAAATAGAAGTGTGGCATAGGTATAGAAAGATCGCACACAAGAAATAAATGCAAATCTAATGAAGTGAACCTATTAGAAGTAGGTGAAATGAATAGTGAATCACCTTAGAGTAATGAAAGTGTTTCCCAAGTGCTTGATGGATATCCAACCAAGGTGTAGTCCCTATATAAGGAACCATGCTCCTCATACATAGTAAGAAGGCCAACTTCTCTATGCAATAATGGTATAATGAAATTAGAGGCTATGATATAATGTGGAGTGCCTTGTAGTTTTGGAATAGACTACTTGATGTTCTATGAGTCCTATACTAGTATACCTACACCTTGTAGTGTTTGAAGTAGACTAGAGGTAGGTGTATTAGGAAATAGTTCCTCAATATCTAGAAAGTGACAAGGAAATGGTTGAGGTGTGTCCACATCACTACTATATTAATTTATGATAGAAGAAGAGTCCTCAATATTAAAAATGTAATTAGGTTCAAAAGTGTCATCAAGTACATGTGAGTTCAATGAAGAAGAATGACATGGAACATTCACAGAAAAAATGTCTATAGAAAGTGGAGAGCATAACTTAGTAACCCTCAAGGTTGAAGAAAAGATTATAGATGAATCACACAGATTCATAAATTGAATATCCATAGGGAGATAAGAGTTTCCAATGCTTTCATAAGGTGTAATCTTACTAAAAATAGTAGAGACCTCTGAAGTACCAATCTATGATGGCTCTGGATGAGCAATATCATGCATAGGAATGAAAGTAGAATCTATAATGGGTTAGCTAAGGTATAGTAGAATCTTGTCCTATAGTGGTGTCTCAATAAAATAAAGATCATTATCCACATGGATGTGTCATCATAGGAAATAAGAGTAGGATGAGAGAGTAAAATAGTCTCTGAAGAGACTATAGGAAGAGGAGGAGGAGGTGTGATGTAAATCTCAGTGGGATATCCAAAAAGAGACTATAAAATTATCCAAATAAATTAGAGAAATATTGTATATTCTATAAGGTAAAAAATATCCATGGAAACATGTAATAATAGGGTAAAAATAACCTTGTCATAAGTATTATCCCACTTATTGATCTAGACATGATCAGTGAGAGAAAACATTTATCCATATAAAAATGGAATAGGATTCTCGCATGTGAATAAGTGCTCCATATATGCATGATAATAAACATATTTGGTCTTCCCAAGAAGAACCATAGTGTATAATCAAATCTTGACATCAAGAGTCTCTCAAATGGAGTCATCATGAGTAAGAGAAGACACTAAGGAAGTGCAAGACTGCACAAAAAACTCTGTAAAGATGTTATAATTATGCATGCTCATGAATGGGGAATTAGACATAACTAATAATGTGTTCAAGTGAGAAACTAGTGCAAGAATGAATGAAAATAGTGTACACTCAAAATAGGTATGTTAGGCATAGTTGGAAATGCATCCACATGTGAGTAATAAGTGCACAAGATACAATGAAAAAATTAGTTAAGGCCCATAGCATAGACAACCTCTAAAATATGACACTTTATAAATTTAGTGCACTTATAAAAAAAAATTAGACCAATGGAAAGAGGACAAAACATCATGTTCTTTTGAAAAATATGACACTCAATTCTGATTCACTGATCAAAAGTTATAATAAATTATATTTCCCATAATTAATGACCTATTTAATGAATTTGCACTAAAATTTTAAATGCTCAAGTAGAAAAGGAGTGAACATAGTTTTTTAGCTACTCATTAGAACCAAAAAAAACCATAGACCTTCTTAAGAGAATTAATGTCAAAAAAACAACCAGCTCATACACCTTTACGTGCACTTTATTAGAAAAGACTTCTTGAAGGGGTTTTAATTAAAAAATTAAAGTTATTTAATTTTTTTTTAATAAAATAGCTTGTTTTTCAAATAAAGTTAGGGAAGAATTTTAGTTTTTGAATAAAGTAAAAACTTATCATAGAGAAGCATTGCCACTTGAGAACAAAATCAAGAGGGAGAAGATAGGGGCTTGGGCACCACCATAAAACACTATTTCTCCTCAAAAATGACACAGGCTTTCATGCTTAGAACTACAAATAACTTAAGTTATCATAATCTATAAGTTGATTCTTTTGTAGGTCAAAAGAACTAGATGAAGCTCTATTAGGCTACCAAAGGGAGATCATCAAGTTGCTCGACTATAGGAGGAGGTCATCAAGTAGGACACCAAGGGGAGACCATAGATATACTTAGCAGGAGGAGGCTTAGCTAGGGTTTGTAGATGATATTTATTGAGGTTTAGAGCTCAACTTATGTACTCTAAGTAGCACCATCAAATTCCTTTGATCAAATTGTCTCCTACCCCTAGTGGCCTTTTCAATCACAACATGCTGGTGAATAAAAATAGTTTTCCCATGATGTATGGATCACAACATTGAGAGGACCTAAAACTTATCTTTATCAAGTATATATCAATGGCTTAGTAGGGTCATTAAATGGTGAGGATCAAAGAGGAGGTTTTAGGGAGGATTTCATGATTTTAGCAAACCACCCCTTAATAAAATGTTGGTTTTGACTATCGATGGGTGGTTTTGAAGACAATGATCTACTAGATTATATATATAGTTACAACTAGGTAGAACTCTACATGCTAAATTTTAACAAAAACATTGAATGGTGAGTTAAGAGGATGGTAGGTCAATAATCCCTAATGAGACACACTAGTAATAAAAACATGAAAATACCAATATCCTCTCAATCATTCCTTTCAAATCTACATCAAAACCTTACATGTTAATATATAAATGACAATATACCAGCCAAGAAAATAAGACTATAGAGAAAACCTCCATCAATGGATGTAGGGGAACAAAACCATTTTTTTTGCAATAAACTCAAATTTTCATAACAAGATCAAACAACACACAAAACTAGATAAGTGGTTTACCAAACTTAGCAATCTAATACCATGTTAGAGATACTACTAAGATCGAAGATGGTGTACTAAATGTAGTATAGCTCAAACAACGTAATAAAGGTGAATGAACAATAAACTATGATGGAAATCAAGAGTGAAATAATGCAAATCATCTATGAATATATCACTAATGATAGATATACAAATAAGTAAATAAATGTGTAACTCCCCCTAAAATAGTGCAAACCCCCAAACCTGTAATAATTAGTCAATGGTCAACCAATCAAAGGAGTAACTCCCACTACCAAAAATAAGACAGCGAAGGTAATTCAAAATTTCACAAGTGTAATAAAAATACAATAAAGGAAAATAAATACCTACACTAAAAACAATAATGTCTCATATATATTTTCAAATAATTTTACACACAAGGGCCACAAGCCACACTATACATAAGCAAGATATAATATACTATGTACAAGTAATAACAATGGAACATATAATTAGAAATGTAGTCTAGACCATGTATATGTAATGTAATCATATCCTAGCAAATAACATATTAATGGGCACAATGCAAGATAAATATGTTAGATAGACATTTGCAAATAGTATAGAGCTCAAAAGTATTATTTATGAAATGAAAATACATGTACATACTTTCACCTATAGATAAGATGCATCCAGTTTAGCAAGGCTACTAGGTAGAGGCAAGTCCAATATATTAGTCCATGTAAAAAAATTATGTCCTACATAACACTCATAAATACTAGTGAAATGCATGTTAGATAGAAGAATAATATGCTATCTACTACTCATGATATAATTAACATCAACAATGATGTAAACTAGATGTCTAATCATATACATATCCTAATTTTGGATTTATAGTATATTTTAAATGTGTTTGTAATTTCACACACAATTTTTTTATACTTTTAAAATTTTAAGAATATAAATAAGTTATAAGTAAGGTATAAAAATTAGAAGAAGAGGAGATATATATAAATAATTTATGACATGTGTCAATGTGAAATATGCACTAGATGAGATTGCATGGGCATGTATGATCAAGATGCCCCAACTATATATGAATTATAATTTTGAAAAGTGTGCAAGAATAAAATTAGTATGTAGAGGACTGATTTTTACATTCTTATTTCTAAAATGTACACTTGTGAAAGTATGTATTATGTATGACAAATATAGAACATGAAAAGAGATATTTTACATGGAAAGTAGTGATTTACATACTAAAACTACATGAAAATTAAAGATTTATGTACTCAAATTATGATTTCTTAAGCGAAAATTGACACATGACATGATCAACCAACTAGTAAAGTAGTGGAAGTCATTCTTGTCCATAATTGATCAATTTTTCTATTGATAAAAATGATATTTTGTTAATGCAAACTATGAAAACAAATAAATAAATGACATATTATGGCAAAATTGATCACTATTTTAAATTTTTGAGATTTAAAAAGTGAAAAAGAAGAGCCAAGAGGCCAACAAGTCAACAAGATCCAAGGGCTTAGGATAATTTATCAATCAATCACATGTGAAAGCAATGGAATAACATGATGTAACCATCAAGAAACTATGTACAATTAGATTTTTACTTTTTTGAATTATTTGAAATATTTTTTTATTTTTTTATAATATTTGAAAATGCAACAAGTCAACCATTTATCTCATAAATATGAGAATCATTACAATCTATAATAAGTCATAAATTAATTACTTTACTTGAATAAAATGTGTTAGATGTATATGTAGTAGAACTAGAAAATGTATCATGTGCAGTAATAAAACTATCTAGATCACTTCTTATGTAATCCCATGTAGGATATGTAGAATGATGTGAAATATGATAAGGAAAAATAATATATTGTGGTAAATGTTGTGTCATTTGAGGAATATGATGATTTGTATGAATCACTAATTTTTTTGATAAAATTGTTTTTGATTTTGAACCTTTTGCACCTTTTTTTTAATATGTTATGTAGAAACCTTTTGCCTAGGTGCAACAATTGAATATGTGGTTTATTTTTCATAGATGTATCAATTAATTATGGTGGAATATGGGGTAGAGGATTTATCTTAGATTTTAGAGGGACTCATATTTGATTCCTAAAATTGTAACAACTTGATTTTAATAGATGTACTTTAGACATTTATGTACTAGGAAAAGGTACATCACAAAGCTTTTACAACCATGGGCATTCAATATCATATCAAAGACCTCATTTTATGTTAGAAATAAAAAATTAGTAGATAGTATAGCATGGAAAACTTGAAGAGGCAACACGATGTGTCCCAAAGTGGTTTGTTTTTTGTCATTGAATGTCTTGATATTTTTAGAAGTGGTTTGTATATCATGTTATTTGTAACCCAATGAATAAAATAATGTCATTGTGCATGCATTATCACTTGATCCATTATCAACTAACACACTATGAATATATTGTTGATCAATAAACACGCATATACATGAAACATGAAATTAGAATCATCATCCAATATCTCATTATCATAAAAAGTAATCATAGGACATGACTCTATAATTTGAATAATTGTACCAATAATTCCATATAATGGATGATCATATGAATCAAGAAGTGGAAAAGCATTGTAGGTATGATGCACTACTGAATTTTCCTTATTATTATCATGATTAGAAAATGGTTCACTAAAAATATTAAATTTAACATTTTCATTATTTTGAGGCTTATTTTTTTTTGTAGGAGTGCCTATCTAAATAACATTGTTGTCAATAAAATCTTGAATAAGGTCTTGAGTTTGAAACATCTATTAGTACAATGATCATTGCATGTATGGTAATCACAATATGCATTGTTATCAAAATATGTTCCTTGAGGTTTGTTCATGTCAATTTAAAATGGTGGTGACAAAGTAAAGAGATTACATTCCAATAAATTTTGTACTAATTTATGAGGTGGTTGTGGTAACCTATAAAATTGCCTTTTTGGTTGATTTGATAAAATAATATTATTAGAAGGTTGAGAAAAACATTAATATGATCTTTTCATCTAATTTATTATATATTGTTTTAGCTTTGTAAGATAGTTTGCTTTGAAACTTTGTTTTGGAAGTTGAGGTAGATGCAGGTGCAAACTTGTTCTTGTTCAAAAAATAAGCTTGGCTTATTTTTATCTTATTGTGTGACAAATCTCTTCAAATGATTCCAATTTGTAGAAATAATTGATCCATGCAATGTTAAAATACATTTTTTTTAAAATATATTACAATTTATTATCTTCCAATGGTGTTAGTCATTTTGGAAAGCATAATCCTCTAACAAAGTATATAATCAATGATAGGCTCATTATTTCTTTGCTTAAACATAACAATTTGTGCATAAAAAATATTTTTCATCAATGTTAATAGAAAAAATATTAAGAAATAAATATTCTAATGGATTTAATTCTTTGACTAATTAAACTATTAGATAACAAAACCAATGAAATGCATAATATCAAAAATAACTTTGTTATCAATTTGTCATTAAAAGCATAATCCAAATATGTTGCATGAAAAGATCTAAGATATTACACTAGATCTATTGTAAACCTTAAATTTACCCAAATCTTAAAGGTTTAGATGTAATAATATTATTAACAATAGTAGTAGTAACACCTATGGTAGGTTTAATTATGTGAAAGGGTGGTTTTTGTTAAGCAATGAAAGTAAAACTTTTTGATTTTGTGTAATTTTAGAAGATAAAAGACTTCAATAATTTTGGGCATATTCTATGATATTTGATAGAATCCTTATTAAAAATTGGGTAAATTTTGGACTCGTTAAATGATGATAATGCAATTTAGAAGAAGCAAGAAGGAAGTTTGTGTTGTTTGCGAGGGGGTCTGACCTCCTGCTAGATCAAACCTCACCCTCTAATATTTGAAAAATGAAAGAGATAAGGTATATTAAAAAAAATTAATATTATTTCAATAAATTCTCATAACATAGAAAATTCATCACCACTAAAATATCAACACATGACAATAAACCAGAAGCACAAGACAACACAACTAATGTGAAGAGATCTCCTCAAAAAAATGTGGCACTCTATATTTTAGTGACTTTTAAAATGTAAATGGGACCAACATGTGGGAAGTAAAAAAAATGAACTTTTAAAAAATATGGTTCTCAATTTTTATCTACCAATCAAAATTTATTACACAATCAATTTTATCAAAAGGCCTATTTAATAAAACTAGAACTAAAAGTTTAAAAATCCAAACCAAACAAAGGGTAAGGTATCCTTCCAACCACTCATTGGAATTGACATTGAATTGGTGACCTCATCAAACAAGCTAAGTCAAACCAAACTACCTAAACACCTCTATATGCAGTCATTTAGTAGATTAGTTATTGAAGGCATTTTTAATTAAAAAAGTGATGTTATTTTAAAAAATATTAAAACATGTTTTTTTTTTAGATTAATAGAATTATGTCAAAGATTAAATTTAAAACTTGCATGGAAAATAATAAAAAAACTAATTTGTACTATGGCCAAAATAAAAAGAGGCCTGAAAAGTCATATTTTTGAACCCTTAACTTATCAAACTAGCCATACGATCACCATTAGAAGAGTAGGTCTACAAATAAAGGCTTGATAAAAATATGGAGGAGATCTGATCAAGTCTATTCAACTAGAATATTATAGATGAATTTGGGTGCCCAAATAGAAGCCCACACCTCAAAATGTAGTGTTGAATAAGGAAGGTCGCCAAAACAACTTCAGGTCTATTTTTTACTGAATGGAGACTTAATCTAAGTGATTTGGCTACAAATAATGGCACATAGGTTGGGTTTTGATGGAAGGGAGTAAGAATGATGACCATATCTAAAATAATGAAGTTTTAGGGTAGTAAAAATGGTGTCCTAACTTAAAAAATATTATTTTTGATATTTTAAAACCTTCAAATTAACCAAAAATGCCTTGAATAAATAAAATATGCCTTGGATCAGTTAAAAATGCCTTGGATCAGCAAAAAATGGCTTATATTAGCAAAACATTCCTTGGATCAGCAAAAAATGCCTTGGATTAGTTCAAAATGACTTAGATCAGTAAAAAATGCCTTGGATTAGTGAGAAAACACCTTAGATCAGTTAAAAATGCCTTAAATCAGTTGAAAAATGTAGATATGAATTTGATCAAATGCCAAAAGAATATTCATGCCATGAGTATGCCAAACCAGAGCTTCACATAGTCATAAAAAAGCCACAAAAAGTGATAATGGTTGCCAATGAACTAGATCTATAAAAAAATGACCACAAAAAATGAGAACTTGGACAGATCTAAATATTTTTGTCAACAATTCCTATGATAAGACAATATCAAATATCAAAATTTCACCAAAAAAAATTAGTGGTTGTTATCAGTACCCAAAGCTCTAATACCATGTGAGAATCATCTAGAATTGGATGTCTAAGATCGGTGACTTTACTGCGAACACACACAAATCCATTGAAGCAAGAAATCATGAAATGAGAAAAAATTGATAGATTGTATTTAGGAAAAGCATATTGTTTATACAAAGCTTATAAAAACCTATTGGTACATAACCAAGCACAAAGGTTTAATGGGCTCCCTAGCACAATAATAGATGGCTTACAAGATGAACAATACATACTACATACAAGCGTAATAGCTCTCACTCCACATAAGTATGGATGATGAATACAAAGGGAGAGAGGTACATATATAGGTGGGAGAGAGAGTGAAACCCCACATTTTAGTGAATGTGGGACTAATCTTCCCAAATGATCCAAATGGCCTCTAAGATGTTAAACAAGCATAATGAACCATGTAGACAAAACCCATAGGACCAAAGTCTACACCAACATGATCACCTATCCATTCAAAAACTACTTCACTATGAGGTGGATCAATTTCTCTTTGAAATAAGACTTTGGGGTCATTTTTTGCTTTTGATTTAGCAGACTTGATCATGATAATCTACTTTCTCAATGATAGTTTTTGCATTATAGATATTTCATATTTATCAAAACTATCATATAAAGATCATGAAACCAATCTAAATGCATGACCATCACATGTATTACTTGTTCTTTATGTGGATCTACTTAATATTTTGAAACCCAAACTAGCTGAGGTACATCTTTTTTGATGTTCTTATTCCCAAATATCTCCAATGATTGACACGAGTCAATAACATAATGCGACCCAAGAATGGTCACAAAAAAATTTGTAATATTTTTTTCAAATATTATCCTTCTCTAAGAATCACAAATTTACATATCTCTTTTAACTTCTCCAATATCAATGCTTCTACATATAACATGGATCTTCAATAAAACCCCAATGCATTTCAAAAACAACCATTGTTGATCTCAGCAATATGTTAGAAGGAAAATCAAGATATTATTTTGTATATCTTGATCTTGTTTATGAATATGCATCACCAAATCTCAAATTAGGTATTGAGTGTCATCTATCATGTCAGTTTCATGACAACCATCTTGAAATTATTTCAATACTGATAGATGCTTAGGGTTCATTCCAAGAAATTCAACTAGTTGTTCAAGATACATCACTTTGAACTGAAAGAAGGCATTATTGAAATTAGAAGGGCAATCACTTATACTCTTTCATCCTTAACGAGTTCCCTAAAATAATTCTTATATCTTGTTGTATCTATATTTATAGATATTAATACTAATCTAATCTTATTGTTTCTCATCATAATTACTTTATGCATGTTAGGAGGATGGATTCAACAAATCTTTCTTGAATTTCATCAATAACCATGACTTTATATCATAAAAGTACAACTATTCATTCACCTCTTAGTTCCTCCAAGACAAGCAAGTTACCCATATCATTCATAGCCAATGTATAAACTGATTCTTTATGTCCTTTGGCTATAATTAGATTGTACCCCTGCATCTATAATGTAAAGAAGTGGCATTATTGGTGACATTTGTAGCTCGACCAATGGTAGTGATCAAAATAGAATTTATCAAGCTAAGAACTACATTAGAATTATCATCATCCATTAATTCACTAGTCTATGAAATTGGAGTCATTGTTGATTCAATATCCCATATGAACACCTCATGACCAAGACCTCCAGATGCAGTAATATTGTTATTCTTCAATGTTTCTACAAGGTAGGAAGCCTATCCAAAATGTTGATGAAACATTTTGGTATAATCATCATGTATGAAAGGATCTCATGTCTTAATATTGGTATCTAAATAACAAGAAACAAGTGTCTCACCTGTGAGGATTGCCAGTACTTTTGCTTCTAAGGAAGCTACAAGTTCTTGTTTCCCTTTCTTTATTCCCATTAGGAACATCCAACTCATTCACACTTGTAATATGTTCATCTCTTACAGCATAAACCTCCTTCACATTCCTAAAAGTTACTTTGCAAAATCCATGAGTAGATGGAGTGATGGCACCATAAATCAAGAGTGAACCAATAAAATGAGGCATTAGGTGGGGAACCATTGCCTGTTCCAACTCAAAATTCAATATTGGGTATTTAAAAATATTACTTGGATCCCTTATTCTAATACACATATAACCTTGAATTAAAGGATATATTTTCTCTTTGTTGAGATGTGACTTTTACCATTTCTCCACACTTACCATGATGACAAAATTCTTTCCAAAATATTAATTTTATGCCACTATTATTATTGTCATACTTTGAGAAATAATCAACATGTTGACTTTCCTTTATTGAATTAGAATTTGTTGAGATATCCTCAACACCTCTAACCTTATGACTTAAAACTCATAAATTAGGTTTAACCAACATATTCTCCTCAAATATATATCCATCCATAATTCTACTCTAAAAATTGATCAATGGTTCATCATTTGGAAGTTTGAAGGATAGTGAAATATTTGGCACAACTTCCTTCACCTTGAACTTTTTGCATCCAATAATCAAATCCATTTCCTCCTTGACTTCATCAATATCTTGTTGATATATGCAATCATATAATTTAATAAAACATCTACTACCAAAGGATCTTTATCTTCAACTTTCATGTTGAATTCCTCTACTCCTCAGTAGGGTTTTGAGGCTTAGGTCTTGACTCGTTCTTCCTTTTATTTGAATACACTTCCTCATAATGACCTTTTCCATTTATTGACATATGTGATAATCAGAATTTAATAAGACTTCTACTAATGAAGGATCTTTACCTTTAACTTGCATGTTGAATTGCTTTGCTCCTCAATAAGGTTTTGAGGCTAAGATATTAAATGTTTCTTCCCTTTATCTAAACACACTTCCTCATAATTCCCTTTTCCATTTCATGATTCCAACTTCATAAAGTCTATTAAATATATTTATTCTTGAATCTCTACTGGAAGAGTTTTATATAAATCAAAATTGGCCACAATATCCTTATGTGGTTATCCCATGGTTCACAATCCAATAAGAAAATGGATCAGATACCACTATAATACCCCTTTTAGGTCTAATTTTAAAAATATAGAATTTTTAGAAAACCCTTACACCATTTTGAATATATTACTGAAACACTAATAAGAAATTGTAAAATTATAAAAATCATTCACAAGATATAATATGATAAAAATGAACCATATAAGAACCCTAAAAAATTGTGATTCAATATCCTTCAATGGTCGATCTCTTAAACTTCAAATATGAATTTTCCAACCTTAAAAATTAAATAATTTATAGTTGAATATAGTAATGTCAATTCAAATAATAAATGACCAACTGGTTAAACTAGAAGCTACATAACCTTCACAATAACCCTCCTAGGGTGATGTCAACCCATAGGGGTGATGTAAGCCTATTGAAACCCTCTCAAGAAGGTCACCAACTTTTAAAATGTCTCCCAGCTACTGCACCCACCTTAAAGGATGCCCTATCTACTACACCATGCTAAATCAAAAATTTGTGCTTTGTACCAAACAATATTTTACTCAAATGTGATTCTCAGATGAAACCACCAATTGAATACTGAGGGTTTTTATCCCCAATATTAGATTACCAAAGAGTATTTTAATAATTAATGGATTAAAGTAGAAGTAAAATTTTCAAGTTATAAAAATTTCAAATAATAGATGATTGATAGATATCACAAATGATCCCCTCCATCTTCTTTTATATTTTTCCCACTCAAACTCCAAATTGACTTTATTTTAATAATAAAATATAAGTTGTTGAAATTAATTTTTAGCCACTTAGTCATAATATTAATTTTATTTTAAAATATTTTAAAAATACTTTTTACTAACTTAGCTCACCATACCCACATTTCCCTTCTCCTTACCCCCTTGGCTTGCAAGAAACCAATGAATAGTGTCTCAAACAACATTAAACCTGAGAAGGGAACATTACAAGACCTCAAGCAATCTAGTTCTCCCAAAAATTTGGGAGTAATAAATGTACTAGTTATTAAAGTGATCATTATAAAATGTAAAATACCCACCCAAGTTATAGGCTAACACCTAAGGGAAGGGGATAATCAAAAGTTTGCTTGAATTATCAAATTTGATCGAATTTGATGGAATAAAGAAATCATGACTTGGATGAGAGGTTTCCCACTTGTGATATGTTCAATTCAAATGGAAGGCTTATCTACAAGATGATCAAATAGTGTCATTTAAAATAAAACCAATATGAAGAGCCACTGTCTACCAGGATGACAAATTGTGCAAAGGTTTTGTGGCTTTACATATCTTTTTTCCATTTTTTTTTTATTTTTGAATGTTTTTGGGCATTTTGGAATAAGATATATATAGGAATATTTTTCAATTAGAATTTATAGGGGAATATAAATAAATGTACAAGGAATGATCTAACAAATGAAAAACAACCTTGGGTGGTGGCTCAAAAAATAACTAAATCAGTTGTAGTGAGGCATATTGGAAGGTGAAAGGGATATTTTTATATAATAGATCAATATGTAATAGTAATAATATTCAAAAATAAAATTAGGATATGATATGAGTGATATAGAACAAGGAGAAGGATCATCAAAGGGATAAAATTTTGATAATCTAAAATTATTATCATCAAACCATGCCAAAGCTTTTTAATAGTCTAAAATTCTACCTGTAAGGAGGTGTTGATGATGACCAATGCTAAACTACTTATTGAAATGCTTTATGACTTCACTTGTAGTAGTTATAGGTTTTAATCAAATATACATATAGTAATAAGAGATAGGGAAAATATGAGCCTTAACTTAGGTATGTAAAAAGAAAGGAAAGGGAATGGGAAATAATGCAAAGGAAATGCCCCCAAATAGGGGTTCTCATAGACAATGCTCAAACAAATCAAGCATAAAAAATATTTAGATACATAGTTTTAATAGGCTCATCTATATCATACACTTCTGGTGTAGCCAACATATATGCCTCAAAACATAATTTGTATTAAAAATGAAAGGACCCATATAATTTGACTCAAATTTACCATTATTCTCATGTTTTGCATTATTGTTTTTCTGATTCTCTTTCAAGACAAGATTTCCCACTTCAAAATCTTTTGGGATGATTCACTTGTTCTTTCAAGACAAGATTTCCCACTTCAAAATCTTTTGGGATGATTCACTTGTTATAACTATAGTGTATGCAATTTTGATATGCTTTGAGATGACTCAAGGCAACTATCCATTTCTCACCCAACAGTTCTAACTCTTATAGCCTAGATACTCTATAGTCTTCATTTTAAATTATACTTATAATGAAATACATAGGGAGGGAAACTCAATCTCAATGGGTATAATAGCTTTAGATTGAAAAACTAAGGATCAAGGCATCGTAATTATAGGTGTGTATACATTGGTATGGTAGGCCCATAATGCAAAAAATAATTACAAGTGTCAATCATGACCAAGTTTATTGATAGTCTTCTTATAATTTTGATAAGGGTATTGTTAGATACCTTAGCTTGGCCATTACCTTGAGGGTAATAGGGTGTAGACCATCTATGTTTAATATGTAACTTTGTACAAAGGGTTTTCACTTCCTAGATCTTGAATGACTTATCATTATTAGATATAATGGAAGAAGTAATGCCATAGTGATAGATGAGGTGGTTCAAGATGAATTTGAATATCTTATTACCATTTATGTAAGTGATAGGGATTACCTTAACCCAATTAGTGAAATACTCAGTGGTAGTCAAGATATGCTTGTGTCCATCAGAAGAAGTGGAGTTTATCTTGCCTATGAGATTGATCCCCCATATAGAAAACAACCAAGGATAAGTGATGGCTGAATCACTTTTGAGGGATCATGAATTAAATCATCATGATTTTTGTAAATCAAGACATTTCTTAACATAAATATATGCATCAACTTCCATTGTGGTAAATAGTATCTTCTTCTAAGGATTTTTTTGTCAAGGACCATTCTACTTATATAGACCCCACAAATATCTTCATTCAACTCTTTAAATGCTAATTTAGATTTACCCAAGTTTAAATAATAAAGTATCATCCCATCATAGCCTTTATGATAGAGCATACCACCAAGTAAAGTATAATGGGATTCATTATGAATAAAATATTTATGTTTGTTGTGTGATGGGTAGGCAATAATAAAGTGGTCTTGAAGGTAAGTGTATACATCTTGGTACTAAGGGGAATTGGGACCAACAATATCACATACCATTTCAGTGTCAAGATAACTATAGGCCAACCTGAGAAGATTTTTAATAAGAAACTGATATTCCTAAACATTGAAAGATATCTCTATTAAGGACCCAATGGTTTTCATAGCATCAGCTGATTTGTTGTTAACTCTACGTATTTACTCAAACTAAATACATTAAAAGTGTTATTTGAGATATCAACCATGACTGTGTAGGGAAAAATCTTCTTTTCCTTTGTTTAGTACTTGTCTATAACTTGATTGATGATCAATTTTGAATCGCCTTAAATGACCAATTATTGAATTTTTTGCTATACTGCAGGGCAAAGCCCTACCATAAGTGCCTCATATTTTGCAATATTATTAGTGTATGGGAAATAAATTTGGAATTCCTTAATAATGAGATCTCCATTTGGAATAATGAATAAAATACTAGCTCTTAAACCATAGGTTGTGAAGGAACCATCCAAGTATAGCTTCCATTAACACAATTCTTCAAGAATGAAGATAGATTCATCTGGGAAATACATGTACAAAGGATGGGTATCTGAAAATGGTGATTTAGAAATTTGATTTTTGAGTGCATTCCCTTTAAGGGAATTTTTATTAGTGTATTCAATGTCAAACTCACCAAGAATCATAATCCATTTGGCCATACAACCCATCCATGTTACTTTAGAAAGGAGATACTTGAGGGGATAAACCTTTATAATGATAATGGTCTTGTTGTTTAGAATATAGTGGCATAACTTCTATGATACATAGAATAATGATAAACATGACTTCTCAATTGGTATATAATTGTACTCATAAGTGACCAGGAATCTACTTAGATAATAGACTATGCATTTTTTCCCTAGTTATCATGTTGGTCCAAGAGTTCCCCTAAGGCATGTTCAGCTATTGAGATATAATGTAATAGGGTCTTGCTTGACATTGGTAGAACCAACACTTGTGGTTTTTCCAAATAGGTTTATAATTTCTCAAATTCCTCTTGAAAATCAACATTCCATTGAAAGGTGATGCCTTTATTTAAGATATGAATGAAAGGATGGCATGGATAAATGATCTATGAAATGAAGTGATGAATAGACTAGATTTTACCCTACAAGTTATGGAGCTATTTAAATTTAGAATGAGGCACTTATATATGGCCTTAACCTTGGATAAATCAACTTCAATTCCATGCTAGGAAATAATGAAGCCTAACAATTTTATTGATGAGACTCCAAATATGCATTTCTTTGGGTTGAGGCACACCTTATATACATGAAGTCTCTCAAAGATTATCTATAACACTTATGTATGTCTTGCTTATATTTTGTATTTCTCCATAATGTCATCAGCATATTCTTTAACAATGTTGTGAATCATGTCATGGAGATGATAATCATGGCATGTGTGTATGTGGTACCAACATTTTTATGCCAAATGGCATAAATTGATAATAGAATGTTACCCATAGAATGGTGAAAACTATTTGTGTTGATCCTCTGGTGCAATTTTAATCTGGTCATATCCTAGAAAGCCTTCCATGAGGGATAACATTTCATACCTTAATGTTGAATCTATAATTATGTCAATGTTTGGTAATGGAAAATTATCTTTTAGATATGATTTTTTTATAACTTTGAATTCAATGCATAAATAAATTCCTTTTGGTTGCTTTCTAACTCGAACAATATTGTATATCCATTCTATTTAATCAATTGGTCAAATAAATCCATCCCCTAATAACTTCTCTAGTTCTTTCTTGTCTAGTATAGCAATATGTGGATGCCTTTTCCAGATTTTTTGTTTTATGGGCTTAGCATCCAAGTGTACAATAAGATGATGTAAAACCAGAGATGGATCCAACTTAGGCATATCATCATAAGACCATGAAAATATGTCAATGAAATATCAAAGAATGGCAATGATAAATTTGTGTTCTTCTACAGTGAGGTATGCACTAAGCTTTAACATTTTAGGGTCATCTAGTGTGCCAATATTAGCCTCAGTGGTGTCTTCCCTTAGTAGTGTAGAACAATATTCTAATAAATTAGGTGCAGAGGGAAATTGATATTCTTCATCTGAGTGTGGACCATCAGGTCTACCCATGTAAGAATAATCTTAATCATTTATTTTAGGTAATGGCCAGTTGATAAATGTTTCTAGTAAATCTTGGACCAACTATGCAAATACCCTTTACTCTTCTACACTAATATCAGATCCAAAAGTAAATTGAGGATTTATAAGACTCTGAGCTTCGTGATGAGGAAGATGATAGTCCCTGTCCATTGGCCCCTAAAATAGGGTTTTACCAAAGGACTTGTCTTTTTCTTTACCTTTTTCCCTAGTCAAAAAGTGCCTTAAAAAGGTTTTAACTAGAGGACCTCAATGCTTGATTTTTAATTTGACAAATAAATATCACCTATTCTCCAAAGTAGGTGGTAAGGTCTAATGTGATCTCGAATCATTACTTGTGATATCCAATCAGTAGACCATTTCTAAGACTTAGTAATTATAATAATGTTACTTTATTATGGAATTCTTCTAATGGTATGATGTGATCTTAATGATCCCAATTTATTAGTTTAGGGTAGTGAAGGATAAGAGTGAAATTAGAAGAGGAAGTGATGTGAGCATGACATTGGTATCAAATGGATTTGTGTTGGCAATCTTGTCATAAATACTATAATAAAACTCTACATCACTATCAGGATCACCTTCATTAGATGTTAAAGTCATATCACTCTTGAGATATAAGGGGTCACCCCTAGGCAGTTTGTATCCAATACCTTGATTACCTTTCTGTTTAGTAGAAAGAATAAACTCAATAATACCTTCTTGATTTTGCCCCAAGCCTTTCCCTTTATAATCTTGATGCTAAAATATTTTGTTAGAATGAGATACTTGGTATTCTAATAACAAAAGGTGAATTCATATTTATAAAATAAGGAATCCTCAGAATTGCTAGGTTGTTATTAATTTGGTGAAGTATTCTTGAAAAATAAAAGAGGGCTCTTAGGATGAGGACTAGCCTTTTCAAACCATACTATGCTAGGCATATCCTAAGATTTATTAGCATTGGGTCTACCATGAGAGTTGGGATATTTTATAAATTTGTAAATGTGGAAGGTATCCTTGTTGTAGGAGAGTCAAAATTAAGAGGGCATAACCATAAATCTATCCATCCTGTTTCCCCTCTTTTTTTTGTATTGATGTTTGTGAGTCCCAAATATATGTATGTATGTATATATGTATCAATACCCTTATATTCAATAGTAAAGTTCAAGTAAATTTGAGGAGGTGGAGTAGAGGAAGTGTATTGACCATACATAGATTTCAAATGTTTGAAATATTGGTACGGTTATAAGTCACTAGGAATAATGACCTCTCTTCCAAAATGAGATATTTTTAGGCATTAGTGAAATGTGGAAGGGACTGCACATTCTTCATGGATCAAAAGGTATCTAAGGAACAAGTTTTAAGGTAGTTCAATGTTGATGACATGGCAGAGGGTATCATGGGTGACATGTTCAAAAATAATTGGTAAACAAATAATGCCTCGTAAGTCTCTTTATAAATTATCATATGCCTTAATGGTAATGGTGTTTGGATGCAAATCCATTGAAGTACAACCAAAGTGTTTTCTCACTTTCAATGAGGCTATATTGAGGCCTGAATCATTATCAATGAGAACCCACTTAATATTGTGGTTGGAAATGATGGTTTCAATATGCAAGGGGTTATTATGGAGAGGACCAAAGGTTGACATATCACTTTGATCACTTTGATCAAATTTAAGTTATTGACCTAGGGATAAGTGCCCCATAATTGCTTGGAGTATGCTAAGCTCAATGTCATTTGAAACTATGGATAGGCGTAGAAGGTCATAAAATATTTCTTTATGAATTTAAAATGTATGCAAGAGATATAGAATAGAAATCTACATTGGTGTCTTGTTTAACTATTTCACAAGATTTTCAATGGAAAAAGAAGGTTTGGACTTTGAATGGAAGGGGTTGGGATTGAGATTATTTTTGTAAAGAGGTAAAGGACCTTACAACTTCAAATATCTAATCATGACAATGTGATTTTGAGATATCAAAGGATTACATAAATTAGAAGAAGATGATGCAGGACCTAGAACAGTGAACCTTAGACATCGAGGAAAAATAATGCTATTTCATGTCAAAAAATATCCATTAAGACATGGAGGAAGAGGACCTAAAATAGAAGGGGATGGAAGATTGACAAGGATTGATCTTGATGGTAGCTACATGGGTATTAGTAATACAACCTAGAATATTGTTGTATTTATATGAGATATCATGGTAGCTAAATCAATTGGCTTGAGAATATTGACCTTGATTAAGATTTCCATGGATTTGATTTTGCCCTTGATTCTGATGCTAATTACCAGATTGGCATTGAATATTAAAATTATGCTTCATAAATGGATCTTTATAGATACCCATATTTTGAATGGATTGTTAAAATATGGGTATCTATAAAGACCCATTATTGAAGCATAATTCTAATAATCATCACCAATCTGGTAATCAACATCAGAATCAAGGGCATAATCAAAATCATAAAAATTGTAATCAAGGTCAAGATTCCCAAGCCAATCAAATTAACCACCATGATGTCTCATATAACTAAAATAATGTTTTAGGTCATATTACTCATAACCATGTGTATACCATCAAATTCAATCCCCATCAATATTTTAACGCACCTCAAAATATTGCCCTTTGTATTTTGGACCTCCTCTTTTATACCCTAGTGGTTGTTTCCCAACATGCAATAGCATTGTTTCACCTTGACATACACGGATCACCATTCTAGGTCCTATGTTATCTTCTTCTAATTCAAGTAATTATTTTCCATATTGAAATTACATTGTCACAACTAGATGTGTGAAGGTTATGTTAAAGTACTTTACCTTCTTCTAATAATAATATCATTCTAAACACCTTGCCTTCAAACAATAAACCTTCTTCCTTTGTAAAAATGCCATACAATCTTATGGAATAGTTAAACAAGACACTGGTGAAATTTTATATTTTAAATCTCTTGTGTGTGTCTGAAGTCCACAAAAACATTGTATGACCTTCTATGCCAAACCAAGGTTCTAAATAACATAGAGTCTACTAATTTCCAAGCACTTGTGGGTTATTTATCCCCATCTCAACAACTTAAATTTGATCAAAGTGACATGGTGTCCTTTGGTCCCCTCCATCATAACCCATTTCATAATTAAGCCATCATTTATCACCACAAGATTAAGTGGGTTCTCATTGATAATGGTCTAGGCCTCAATATAGCCTCATTTAAATTGATAAAATACTTGGGATATAATTCAATGAATTTGTAGCTAAATGCCATTATTATTAAGGCTTATGATAATGCAAAAAGAGACTCATAAGGCACTATCTGCTTACTAGTCATCATTGGGTCTATCACCCATGATACCTTTTTCCATGTCATCAACATTGAATTCCCTTACAATTTGATCTTTGGATGCCCTTAGATAAATGAAGTACGTCAATCCCTTACATACTTCACCATTGCCTAAAAATCCCCCATTCTATAATGGTCACTATTCCTATTGACTTATAGCCATACCAATATTACAAACATTTAGAAGTTAAGTATGGTCATAAAATTATTGTCTTAGTACTAAGTTTGCACTTAAAAAGTACAAGACCAAAAATATTACATCTCCCTAGTCAAATTACATTGACCCAAGTGACTTTTTATCCACTTCATCTATTCTGCCTCCCCAAATTTCCTCCCACTTTACTATTGAAGATAGGGTATTGGTACCTCCAACATCAAGGATGCCTTCCCCAATACCAAATTTCTAAAATCTCCCAAGTTCCATGGTAGACCCAATGCTAATAAATATTATGATAGGCTTAACATGGTATGTGCAAAAAGTCTGGGCCTCATCCTAAAATTCCTCTTTTTTTATCAAGAAGACTTCACCAAATCAAGACCAACTTATAAGTTTTAAGGATTCTTAGTTGTATAATGATGACTTTGCCTCTTATTCTCAGAGTGTCAACTACCTCATTACTAACACAATCCTAGAGAATCAATATTATAAAGGGAAAGGATTGGGTCCAAATCAACAAGGTATTATTGAGCATGTTTATGCTACTAAACACAAAGGTAATCTAGGTATTGGATACAAACTACTTGGGGATGACCCCTCGGATCTCAGGATTGATACAATTTTATAATCTAATGAAGACAATTTTGGTAATGATGCAATGTCTTATTATAGTATCTATGATAAGCTTGTTGACACAATCTTATTCCATACCAATGTCATTTTTACTATCACTTCCTCTCCTAATTTCCATATTATCCTTCACTACCTTGAACTAATCAATTGGGATCAATAAGATCATATCATAATACTATAAGACCTCTAAAGCGTAAAATCATTATTAGAGTTTTTAGGTCTTAGAGACAGTATCCTTTATAAAGAAGGATTGAAAAGTTGTATATCCAAATGGATTATGCTCCTTAGTGAGTTTGACATTGAATACACTAATCAAAACACCATTAAATGGTAAGTACTTATATATTAAATTGTAAACGTACTTTTAGGTCACTTCTCCTTAGTTATCTTATACATGAGGGATCGATCTCATAGATAGGATAAACTCCACTTATTTTGATGTCCATAAACATACCCTAACTAC